>JAQFVV010000123.1:0-387500 GCA_028023455.1 Epiperipatus broadwayi
TATTGTTGTTACTGATTAATTAATGATTGTTAAAAATTATTATTGTTGTTCTTATTATTAATTATTATTGATATTGTTTGTAACTATTATTGTTGTATTTACTAATTATTCATATATAATTTTAGTAAGTCATTATTGTTGCTGTTACTAATTCATTATTATTGTTGTTGTTATTAATTAATTATTATTCATGATGTTACTAATTATTGTTGTTGTTACTTATTAATTATTATTGTTGTTGTTAGTAAATCTTATTGTTGTTATTAGTAATTAATTATTAATAATGTTAGTAAGTCATTATGATTGGCATTTTTACTAATTTATTATTATTGTTGTTCTTTTTACTAATTATTATTGTTGTTGTTAGGCATTATTATTGTTGTTATTGCTAATTAATTATTAATAATGTCAATAAGTTATTATTATTTTGTGTTGTTAATAATTAATTATTGTTCTTGTTACTAATTATTTTTGTTTTTACTATTTACTTATAATTGTTGTTGATACGAATTATAATTGTTACTAAATATTATTGTTGTTGTTACTAATTAATTATTATTGTTGTTGTTACAAATGATTGTTGTTACTAATTATTGTTGTTGTTACTAGTTAATCACTATTGTTGTTATTATAGATAAATTATTAATAATGTTGGTAAGTCATTATTATTTTTGTTGTTACTAATTCATTCTTATTGTAGTTGTTAGTAATTTAATAATATTGTTGGTTTACTAATTAAGTATTATTGCTGTTATTAATTATTGTTTTTGATACTAATTAATTCTAATTGTTACTAATTAATAGTTGTAGTTGTTATTAATTAATTATTATTGTTGTTTCTACATATTTTTATAGTTGTTACTAATTATTATTGTTGTTACTATTTAATTATTATTGTTGTTACTAATATCTTATTATGGTTGTTGTTACTAAACATTTATTATTATTGTTGCTAGTAATTAATTTTGTTTTTGTTAGTAATTAGTTATAATTGTTGTTGTTACTAACTATTATTGCTGTTATTACTAATTAATCAAAAATAATGTTAGCAAGTCATTATTATTGTTGTTACTAATTCATTATTATTGTTGTTGTTATTAATTAATTATTATTGTTGTCATTACTAATTATTGTTGTTGTTACTTGTTAATTATTATTGTTTTTGTTAGTAAATCTTATTGTTGTTATTAGTAATTAATTAATAATAATGTTATTAAGTCATTATTATTTGTGTTGTTACAAATTAATTATTATTGTTCTTGTTACTAATTATTATTTTTGTTTTTACTAATTACTTATTATTGTTGTTGATACTAGTTAATTTTAATTGTTACTAATTAATGACTATTGTTACCAATTATTATTGTTGTTACTAATTAATTATTATTGTTGTTACTAATTATTGTTGTTGTTACTAGTTAATTATTATTGTTGTTGTTAGTAATTATTGTTGTTATTATTAATATATTATTAATAATGTTGGTTAGTCATACTTATAGGTGTTGTTACTCATTCATTATTATTGTTGTTGTTACTAATTTATTATTGTTGTTGTTATTAATTAAGTATTATTGCTGTTACTAATTATTATTGTTGTTGACCCTAATATATTATAATTGTTACTAATTAGTGATTGTTGTTATTAATAATTAATTATTATTGTAGTTGCTGCTAATTTTTAACATTGTTAGTAATAATTATTGGTGTTACTAATTAAATTTTATTGTTGTTACTAATAACTTATTATGGTTGTTGTTAATAATCATTTACTATTATCATTACAAATTAATTTTATTTTTGTTACTAATTAATTATTATTGTTGTCATTAATAATTATTATTGTTGTTAATAATTAATTATTAATAATGTTATTATGTCAGTATAATTTGTGTTGTTACTTAATCATTATTATTGTTGTTGCTATTAGTTAGGTATTATTGTTGTTACTAATTATTATTGTTGTTACTAATGAATTAATATTGTTGTTAGTAATTATTATTTCTGTTATTATGAATTATTAATAATGTAAGTCCATATTATTGTTGTTACTAAGTAATTATTATTGTAGATGTTAATAAGTAATTATTTTTGTTACTAATCATTATTGCTATTACTGATTAATTAATGATGTTAAAAATTATTATTGTCGTTGTTATTATGAATTATTGTTGTTGTTAGTAACTATTATTGTTTTATTACTAATTAATCATATATAATGTTAGTAAGTCATTATTATTTTTTTTGCTACCAATTCATTATTATTGTTGTTATTAATAACTTGTTATGGTTGTTGTTACTGACCATTTGCTAATCTTGTTGTTACTAATTAACTTTGTTTTTGCTACTAATTAATTCTTACTCTTGTTGATAGTTATTATTGTTGTTGTTGTTACTAATTAATTATTACTAATGTTAGTAAGTCATTATTATTGAAATTGTTACTAATTCATTATTATTGTTGTTACTAATTACTTATTATTGTTGTTAATAATTAATTATTGATATTGCTACTAGTTTATTATTATATTTGCTGTTACTAATTAATTATTATTGTTGATAATCATTAATTATAGTTGTTGTTACTAATTAATTAGTATTGTTATTGCTAGTAATTATTGTTACTATTTTTACTAATTATTAATAATGTTAGTAAGTCATTATTATTGGTGTTGTCACTAATTCATTATTATTGTTTTTTTACTAAATATTATTGTTGTTTTTACTAATTAATTATTATTGTTGTTTATAATAATTAATTGTAATTGCTAATAGTTACTGATTATTATTACTAATTATTATTGCTGTTGTTACTAATTAATTATTGCTGTTACTAATTATTATTGTTGATCCTAATAAATTATAATTGTTACTAATGAGTGATTGCTGTTATTAATAATTAATTATTATTGTTGTTGCAACTAATTTTTATCATTGTTACTAATAATTATTGGTGTTATTAATTAATTATTATTGTTGTTACTAATGAATTATTATGGTTGTGGGTTACTAATCATATATTATTATCATTACAAATTAATTTTATTTTTGTTACTAATTAATTATTATTGTTATTAATAATTATTATTGTTGTTGTTACTAATTGATTATTAATAAAGTTACTGTGTCATTATTATTTGTGTTGTCAGTGATTCATTATTATTGTTGTTTCTATTAATTAGGTATTATTGTATTTGTTACTAATAATTGTTGTTACTAATTAATTTTTATTGTTGTTGTAACTAATTGTTATTGTTGTTATTACTAATTATTAATAATGATAGTAAGTCATTATTATTGTTGTTGTTACCAATTCATTATTAAATTTGTTACTAATTAATTATTATTGCTGTTTCTAACTCATTATTATTGCTGTTGTTACTAATACATTATTGTTGGTGTTGCTACTAATTTATTATTAATGTTGTTACTAATTAATTATTATTGTTTTTGTTAGTAATATTTATTAGTGTTATTACTAATTAATTACAAATAATGTCAGTAAGTTATTATTATTGTGGTTGTTACTAATTCATTATTGTTATTATTAATCATTATTATTGTTGTTACTAATCATTTATTTTTGTTGTTGTTAATAAATAATTATTATTGTTGTTAGTAATTACAATTGTTTTTATTTATTAATTAATTATTAATAATGTTGGTAAGTCAATATTATTGACGTTGTTACTAATTCATTATTATTGTGTTTTTTACTAATTATTATTCTTGTTTTTACTAAGTACTTATTATTGTTGTTGATACTATATAATTATTATTGTTAATAATTAATGATTATTGTTACTAATTATTATTGCTGCTGTTAGTAAATAATTATTATTGCCATTACTAATTATTATTTGTTGTTGGTACTAATAAATTATAATTGTTACTAATTAGTGATTGTTGTTATTAATAATTAATTATTATTGTTGTTGCTATTCATGTTTATAGTTGTTACTAATAATTATTGGTGTGACTAATTAAATATTATTGTTGTTACTAATCACTTATTATGGTTGTTGTTACTAATCATTTATTATTATTATTAATTATTTTTGATTTTGTTAATTATTAATTATTATTGTTGTTATTAATAATTATTATTGTTGTTTTTACTAATTAATTATTAATAATGTTATTATGTCATTATTATTTGTGTTATTACTAGTTCATTATTATTGTTGATGCTATTAATTAGGCATTATTGTTGTTACTGATTGTTATTACTAATTAATTATTACTGTTGTTGTTAGTAATTCTTTTTGCTGTTATTACAAATTATTAATAATGCTAGTTAGTCATTATTAGTGTTGTTGTTACTAAGTAATTCCTATTCTTATTGTTATTAAGTAATTGTTTTTTTTACTAATTCATATTGCTGTTACTGATTAATTATTGACATTACAAATTATTATTGTAGGTGTTATTATTAATTATTTTTGTTAGTAACTATTATTGTTGTTATTACTACTTAATCATATATTGTTAATAAGTCATTATTATTTTGGTGTTAATAATTCATTATTATTATTGTTGTTATTAATTATTATTGTTGTTGTTACTAAATATTGTTCTTGTTACTTGTTAGGTATTATTGTTGTTGTTAGTAAACCATATTGTTGTTGTTTCTAATTAATTAATATTAATGTTTGTAAGGCATTATTATTGGTGTTTTTACTAATTGATTACTGTTGTTGTAAGTAATTAATTATTAGTGTTGTTTTTACTAATTATTATTATTATTAGTAACTATTATTGTTGTTATTACTAATTAATCATATATAATGTTAGTAAGTCATTATTATTGTTGTTGTTACTAATGAATTATTATTGTTGATGTTACTAATTATTATTGTTGTTACTTGTTAATTAATATTATTATTGTTGTTAGTAAACCTTATTGTTGTTATTAATAATTAATTTTTAATGATAGTAAGTCATTATGATTGGAGCTTTTACTAATTTATTATTATTGTTGTTGTTACTAATTAATTATTAATGTTGTTTTTACTAATTATTTTTGTTCTTGTTAGTAATTATTATTGTTGTTATTACTAATTAATTATTAATATTGTTAGTAAGTCATTATTATTTGTGTTGTTAGTAATTAATTATTATTGTTCTTTTTACTAATTATTATTTTTGTTTTTAGTAATTACTTATTATTGTTGTTGATACTTATTAATTATAATTGTTACTAATTACTGACTATTGTTACTAATTTTTATTGTTGTTACTAATTAATAATTATTGTTGTTTTTACAAATTATTGTTGTTATTACTAGTTAATTATTATTGTTGTTGTTAGTAATTATTATAGTTGTTATTATTAATAAATTATTAATAATGTTGGTAAGTCATTATTATTGGTGTTGTTACTAATTCATTATTATTGTTGTTGTTACTAATTTATTAATATTGTTGGTTTACTAATTAAGTATTATTGCTGTTACTAATTATTATTGTTGTTGATGCTAATTAATTATAATTGTTACTAATTAATGATTGTTGTTGTCATTAATTAATTATTATTGTTGTTGGTACTAATTTTTTTAGTTGTTACTAATAATTATTGTTGTTACTATTGAATTATTGTTGTTAGTAATAACTTATTATGGTTGTGGTTACTAATCATTTATAATTTTTGTTGCTGCTAATTAATTTTGTTTTTGTTACTAATTATAATTGTTGTTGTTTGTAACTATTATTGTTGCTATTACTAACTTATTATGGTTGTTGTTACTAATCATTTCTAATTCTTGTTGCTACTAATTAATTTTGTTTTGTTACTACTTAATTATAATTGTTGTTGTTAGTAACTATTAATGTTGTTATTACTAATTAATCATATATAATGTTAGTAAGTCATTATTATTGTTGCTGTTACTAATTCATTATTATTGTTGTTTTTATTAATTATTATTGTTGTTACTAATTTTTTTTGTTACTTGTTAATTATTATTGTTGTTAGTAAATCTTATTGTTGTTATTAGTATCTAATTATTAATCATGTTAGTAAGTCATTATGGGGGTGTTTTTACTAATTTATTTATTGTTGTTGTTACTAATTAATTATTATTGTTGTTTTACTAGTCATTATTGTTGTTGGTAGTAATTATTAATAATGTAAGTAAGTCATTATTATTTGTTACATATTAATTATTATTGTTCTTGTTACTAATTATTATTTTTGTTCTTACTAATTACTTATTATTGTTGTTGATACTAAGTAATTTTAATTGTTACTAACTAATGACGATTGTTACTAATTATTATTGCTGTTGTTACTAATTAATTATTATTGTTGTTATTATTAATAAATTATTAATAATGTTGGTAAGTTATTCTTATTGGTGTTGTTACTAATTCATCATTATTGTTGTTTTTACTAATTTATTATTATTGTTGTACTTACTAATTAAGTATTATTGCTGTTACTAATTATTATTGTTGTTGATACTAACTAATTGTTACTATTTAATGATAGTTGTTAATAATTAATTATTAATGTTGTTGTTTTTAATTTTTATAGTTGTTACTAATAATTATTTGTTACTAATTAATTATTATTGTTGTTACTAGTAACTTATTATGGTTGTTATTACTAATCATTTATTATTTTTGTTATTACTAATTAATTTTGTTTTTTTATTATTTAATTATTATTATTGATGTTAGTAATTATTATTATTTTTACTCATTAATTATTAAAAAAGTTAGTAAGTCATTTTATTGGTGTTGTTACTAATTCATTATTGTTGTTGTTACCAATTAATTATTCTCAGTACAAATAATTAATTATTATTGATATTGTTACTAATTAATTATTGTTGCTGTTAGAAATTAATTATTATTGTTGATATTCATTAATCATTGTTGTTACTAAATTATTATTGTTATTGCTAGTAGTTAATATTGTTATAACTCATTAATTATTAATAATGTCAGTAAGTTATTAAAATTGTTGTTACTATTTCATTATTGTTGTCATTAATCATTATTATTGTTGATACTAATCATTTATAATTGTTGTTAATAATTATTATTGTTGTTAGTAATTATTATTGTTGTTATAACAAATTAGTTATTAATAATGTTGGTGAGTCATTATTATTGTCATAGTGACTAGTTCATTATTATTGTTGTGGTTACTCTTTATTATTATTACTAATCATTTATTATTGTTGTTGTCAATTAGTAATTATTTTTGTTGTTAGTAATCATTTTTGTTGTTAGTAATTATTATTGTTGTTATTATTAATTAATTATTAATAATGATAGCTATTAAATAGTTATTATTGATGTTGCTACTAATTATCATTGTTGTTACTAATTATTGTTTATTGTTGTTGTTAGTAAGCATTATTGTTGTTATTACTACTAATTAATGTTGGTGAGTCATTGTTATTAGTGTTGTTATTAATTCATTATTATTGTTGTTATTACTGATTAATTATTGTTGTTACTAATTCATTATTATTGCTGTTGTTACTAATTAATTCTTATTGGTGGTGTTACTAATTCATTATTATTGTTGTTGTTATTAATTTATTATTATTGTTGTTACTAATTAATTATTATTGTTGTTGGCACTGATTAAATAATATTTTTGTTGTTAGTAATTATTATTGGTGTTATTATTAGTTAATTACAAGTAATGTTAGTAAGTCATCATTAGTGTTGTTATTAATCATTATTGTTGTTACTATTCATTTATTATTGTTGTTAATAAATAATAATTGTTGTTGTTGTTATTAATTAATTATTAATAATGTTGCTAATTTATTATTATTGGTGTTATTACAAATTTATTATTATTGTTCTCATTACTAATTATTATTGTTGTTTTTACTAAATAATTATTATTGTTGTTGATACTAATTAATTATAATTGTTACTAATAATTACTGTTGCTACTAATTAATTATTATTGTTGTTATTAATCTTTTATTATTATTACTAATTAATTGTGTTTTTGTTACCAATTAATTATTATTGTTGTTGTTACTAAGTAATTGTTATTATTGTTGTTAATAAGTAAATATTTTGTTACTAATTATTATTGCTGTTACTGACTAATTAATGATGTTGTTACAAATTATTGTTTTTGTTATTATTAATTATTATTATTGTTGTTAGTAACTATTATTGTTATTGTTACTAATAAATCATATACAATGTAAGTATGTCATTATTATTCATTATTATTGTTGTTGTTATTAATTAATTATTATTGTTGGTGTTACTAATTATTGCTGTTGTTACTTGTTAATTATTATTGTTGTTGTTAATAATTATTATTGTTGTTATTACTAATTAATTAATAATGTTAGTAAGTCATTATTATTGGTGTTTTTATTAATTCATTGTTTTTATTATTGTTGCTGTTACTAATTAATTATTATTGTTGTTACTAATTATTATAGTTGTTTTTAGTAATTACTGTTGTTATTACTTATTAATTATTAATAATGTTAGTAAGTCATTTATTATTGGTGTTGTTACTAATTAATTATTAATGTTGTTACTAATTAATTATTATTGTTGTTGTTACTAATTAATTATTATTGTTGTTATCACCAATTATAAATAATGATAGTAAGTCACTATTATTGTTGTTGTTACTAATTCATTATTGTTGTTATTAATCATTATTATTGTTACCAATCATTTGTTATTGTTGTTGTTAACAAATATTTATTATTCTCATTGTTGTTACTAATTAATATTGTTGTTGTCAGTAATTATTGTTGTTATTACTATTTTTTTATTAATAATGTTGGTAAGTTATTAATATTGATGTTGTTACTAATTCATTATTAATGTTGTTACTAATTAAAAATTATGTTTGTTGTTAATAATTAATTATTATTGATATTCTTACTTATTAATTATTATTGTTGCTGTTACTAATTAATTATTATTGTTGATACTTATTAATTATTATTGTTGTTACTAATTATTATTGTTATTGCTAGTAATTATTATTACTGTTATTACTAATTAATTAATAATAATGTTAGTATGTGATTATTATTGGTGTTGTTACTAATTCAATAAAATTGTTGTTGTTACCAATTTATTATTATTGTTTTGTTACTAATTAAGTATTATTGCTGTTACTAATTATTATTGTTGTTGATAATAATTAATTATAATTGTTACTAATTATTGATCATTGTTGTTAATAATTAATTATTGTTGTTGCTACTTTTTTATAGTTGTTACTAATAATTATTGTTCTTACTAATTAATTATTATTGTTGTAATTAATAACTTGTTATGGTTGTTTTTACTGATCATATGTTAATCTTGTTGTTACTAATTAACATTGTTTTTGTTACTAATTAATTCTATTGCTGTTGATAGTAATTATTATTGTTGTTGTTACTCATTAATTATGAATAATGTTAGTAAGTCATTATTATTGAAATTGTTACTAATTCATTATTAATGTTGTTACTAATTAATTGTTATTGATGTTGTTAATAATTATTATTAATATTGCAACTAGTTTATTATTATATTTGCTAATGCTAATTAATTATTATTGTTGTTAATCATTAATTATAGTTGTTGTTACTAATTAAGTAGTATTGTTAGGTTAGTAATTATTATTACTATTTTTACTAATTAATTATTAATAATGTCAGTATGTCATTATTATAGGTGTTGTCACTAATTCATTATTATTGTTTGTTTACTAATTATTATTGTTGTTTTTACTAATTATTGTTGTTGTTTATAATAAGTAATAATAATTGCTAATAATTAATGATTATTATTACTAATTATTATTGCTGTTACTAGTTCTTATTGTTGTTAATCCTAATAAATTATAATTAACTAATTACTGGGTGTTGTTATTAATAATTAATTATTATAGTTGTTGCTTCTAATTTTAATAGTTGTCACTAATATTGTTGTTACTAATTAAATATTATTGTTGTTACTAAGTAATTATTATTGTTGTTGTTAATAAGTAATTATTTTTGTTACTAATCATTATTATTGTTACTGATTAATTAATGATGTTACAAATTATTATTGTTGTTGTTATTATTAATTATTATTGTTATTGTTAGTAACTATTATTGTTGTATTTACTAATTAATAATATATAATGTTAGTAAGTCATTATTGTTGTTGTTACTAATACATTATTATTGTTGTTATTAATTAATTTTTATTTATGATGTTACTAATTATTGCTGTTGTTATGTCTTAATTATTATTGTTGTTGTTAGTAAACCTTATTGTTGTTATTGGTAATTAATTATTAATAATGTAAGTAAGTCATTATGATTATTGTTTTTACTAATTTATTATTATTGTTGTTACTAATTAATTATTATTGTTGTTTTTACTAATTATTATTTTTGTTGTTAGTAATTATTATTGTTGTTATTGCTAATTAATTATTAATAATGTTAATAAGTTATTATTACTTTGTGTTGTTACTAATTATTATTGTTCTTGTTACTAATTATTATTTTTGTTTTTACTACTTACTTATTATTGTTGTGGATGCTAATTAATTATAATTGTTACTGATTAATGACTATTGTCACTAATTATTAATGTTATTGTTAGTAAGTAATTTTTTATGTTGTTGTTACAAATTATTGTTGTTGTTAGTAAGTATTATTGTTACTATTGATAAATTATTAATAATGTTGGTAAGTCATTATTATTGCTGTTGTTACTAATTCATTATTATTGTAGTTGTTACTAATTTATTAATATTGTTGGTTTACTAATTAAGTATTATTGCTGTCATTAATTATTATTGTTGTTGACACTAATGAATTATAATTGTTACTAATTAATAATTGTTGTTGCTATTAATTAATTATTTTTGTTGTTGCTACTAATTTTTAAAGTTGTTACTAATAATTATTGTTACTATTTAATTATTACTGTTGTTACTAACAACTTATTATGGTTGTTGTTACTAAGAATTTATTGTTCTTGTTGCTACTAATTAATTTTGTTTTTGTTACTAATTATTATAATTGTTGTTGTTGTTACTAACTATTATTGTTGTTATAACTAATTAATCAAAAATAATGTTAGTAATTCATTATTATTGTTGTTGTTATTGATTAATTATTATTGTTGTTGTTATAATTACTGTTGTTATAACTTGTTAATTATTATTATTGTTGTTAGTAAATCTTATTGTTGTTATTAGTAATTAATAATTTTAGTAAGTCATTATGATGGGTGTTTTTACTAATTTATTAATGTTGTTATTTCTAATTAATTATTATTCTTGTTTTTACTAGTCATAATTGTTGTTATTCGTAATTATTGTTGTTATTACTAAATTATTATTAATAATGTTAGTAAGTCATTATTATTTGTGTTGTTACAAATTAATTATTATTGTTCTTCTTACAAATTATAATTTTTGTTTTGACTAATTACTTATTATTGTTGTTGATACTAGTTAATTTTAATTGTTATTAATTAATGACTATTGTTAATATTATTGTTGTTACTAATTACTTATTAATGTTGTTACTAATTATTGTTATTGTTACTAGTGAAACAGTCAGTTTTCAACTTGACTCTTTCATCTGCTATATATGCTATATAGCAGTATTAATTTATATATAAATACCACCAACCCTTGTATATTTTATAATAATAATACTAATAAATTCCATCTAAAATTGAATCTAATTAAATCTATCATATGTGTGTGTGTTGTTTAATATGTACTAAAGTATTCATTTATATACTCCTTTAGTCAAAATGCGCACATATATAGATTATTACTAATTGTTAGATGAAAAACTAATTGTATGTGTAACTGTAGACTACATATATGCTAGAATATAAATGTTAATAGATTACAAAACATTTCTTTTTCCATAATTTTAGATATTTATTAAATTATGCATTTTCAAAATTATATAATTCTGCATATATCGGTAAATTAGAAAGGTCAAGTTACATATATAATAAAATGTTTATCTTAATCTTAGAGTTGTTTTTCTGGACATACTGTCACCAATATAGTTAATCCTTACCAAAAATACAGTAATTAAAAATGTAAAAATAGAATAAAATGGGGAAAACTGAATAGATTATAGCTGGTGAATCGCGAATTTTGACCTATTTAAAATTAAAAACAATAGGCTCCCATGGTGATTGACCACTGGCGTACATCCCAAGAAAACAATTCTCGGAAAAGACAGCCAAGAAAACAATTCTCGGAAAATAGAGTAATGAAAAAGAAGGGGGGGAGTATGGTATAAAAGAGGTAGTAGCCACCTTTGGAGGCACTCAATAAAAATTTTCTAAGGAGTAAAAAGAAAAAAAATATTAAAATACAGTAAATTAATAAAATGTCGGGGTAGAAAGGCTTCAAACCTAGCCTTCTGAAGCCAAGAAGAGGAGCAGATCACCGTGAAAACATGCTCGCTGTCCAAGGAAACCCGCAGTACGAAGAAACACCAAGCTCAACAATGGTAAATATTCTTCTCATCTAAAATCTTCGATCAAAAGCTAGCTTAACTTCAAACTAATGGCCATATTAAAACATGTATTTTATTTGACAAACTTAATTTAAAAGTCACCTAAAAATATAATAATTGATAACTAATTAAACCCTAGAGTCTTGCCTGATTTTAAATATGATAGGAGTCTAAACTTAAGTGTAAACTGATTGTGATTATAATGATTAAAATTTAAACCTGAGAGATAAAATGTTAAATGATTTAACATATTTTAGTTGAATTAAGCTGTATTATTTTATGATCTAAAATACGTGCATTCACACACATCTTTTATTAATGAAATTGCATTATTTTATGTTTTGGTTTACTCGCAAAATATAGTTTGATTTGGTTACGTATTGATTTAAATTAAATAATTAAAAGCTATATATTTCAATTTGTTTAATGTGGAAATTAATTTTTATAATAATTTAAATAATATTTAAGATTTATATAATAATTGGTATGTTATAGATCAACGATAATATCCGTAATCGTTGATTTCTAAGATAGCTTTAAAAGACCGAATCAAACATGTTTTAGCGAACTGTATACTACTTGCTCTTTTGAAATAAGCAATTAATTATCAAACTTCACTTATTTAAATTTATTATGATTTAAAATTGTATTTCTTGAGAGTATCTATGCCAATATTATTATTATTTAGTTACATTATATTGTTTATGCTATAAAATTGCAAAACCGAGCTTTATTCTTAATTTAAACTATTCGCGAGTGTTAAATAAAAATTCGCTCGCGTATATATATATGTAAGTGCGCACATATATAAGACGTATAATTATATACGAAATAAAAAGCTCTGTTTTGGAAAGGATAATATGTCTACAATTAAGGGTTATTACAAACGTATCATCACCTTAAAATAGATTTGCATTTTAAATTGATATTTTAAATAAATATCTAGGTAAAGTGATATAACTTCAGCATAAATTTATATGTTTATATTTTAATTCCCCATATGCTGTAAATCCTCCTTAAGCTAAATAAGTCGTAGCCTATATAGCTAACTCTATAGATTGGATCCATAAATTCCCTTTATTTGTACTATTTCAAAGTACTATAATATGAACTGATGTGGGATAGTTTCATGAAAGAAACTTGATTTTTAGCATCGTAATTTTAAAAATGATTATTAGTCAGTGGTGCATATGTCTCCTTACGAAACGCTACAGCGTATATTCTTTTTGCTGTATTTCTGTAATGGTTGCATACCGTCGCCCTGCATCATTACCTTAGTTTGGGCAATTATTACTTTAGATGGTGTCTGGTACACGCCAGCTCATCTCGCTTATCTTATCATGGAGCATGAGACTCAATCCAGAGCGTAAGTCTCCACATTCCTCGTCCATAAAAGGAGCATGTGACTCAAATAGAGCATACTTCCATATTTTATAAATTGCCCAACATGCCGAACCAAATGGCCTCATACATTACAGCAATGAGATCAGTCCTCGGGAACTGTTACTTGGTAAAAATCCCATGAGTAAGGAACATATGAGACGCAATAAGACTTAAAAGTTATATGCTTTTCTATACGCACTAGTATCTGAAATATAACTTCCGTTAGTCAGTTCAACCCGCCACTTAAATAAGTAAATCAGCATTGATCTGATATAGAATCCAATCTAAGTAGTATTTTACTGTGTAGAGAATATATTGAAATATTCGCGCTAAGTAAATTATGATAATTTATGTTCTTTACTAAATTAATTGTCACTTTTACTAATATGCAAATCTAAATCCTTATAGCATAAACCTGGCATAGAAAATAAAAACCCATGAGCAAATTCAAATCGTTCTGCATCAAAATTTATATTAAGCTCATGTATAAATTCACTGCAAAATTATTTTATCACCTGCGTGTGATTGAAATATATGTACATAAGCCAAATAAACCATTGTAATTTGTGTATTATCACCTGCGTGTGACATAAGGTTACACATATATAGAACGGAAATGTAAAACCTCTAAAACATTATTAATTGTAGAGAAAGCTAAATTCATTATTAAATAAATAACCTGTGTATATGTAAACCAAACCAGTTAATCATGTACATTCAAAATTATTACTAAACAGCATCACTTACGTGTGAATCCTTTTTAAATTGTAAATACCTTATTCACCTGCATGTGAAATTAAACCCCTGTTTATTTATTATAATTTTAAATAATTGTTAGCATTTAATATTATTAAATTGATTTAAGATTTAATATAGTTTCTTGTCTTAGTCTTGCTCACCGACTCAATTTTATTTACTTATTAATACTTAATTTTAGTGTTATTGAAATTTTATATATAATTTATAATGATAAGTGTGCCACATGATACCTATATAGATGTGTTATACAAATACCCATTGCTCCACATCTTATGTACAACTGTTGAGCTACTGCCGGCATGTTAGGGATTAAAACGCTGCTGTGACCTCAACTGTGTCATTTGTAAGGTTGTAAGTCTATGAGCAATGGTAGAGGAACTAAGGTTAGACCAGAGCCGTGGCTTCCACCACCGTAAACCTGGTCGGCCTTAGGATGATCTATCGGAGTTCTAGGTTTTGTTGCGCAAATGTACATATTTGACCGTTACACTAGTTAATTATTATTGTTGTTGTTAGTAATTATTATTGTTGTTATTATTAATAATAATGTTGGTTAGTCATTCTTATTGGTGTTGTTACTAATTCATTATTATTGATGTGGTTACTAATTTATTATTGTTGTTACTAATTAAGTATTATTGCTGTTACTAATTATTATTCTTGTTGACACTAATAAATTATACTTGTTACTAATTAGCGATTGTTGTTATTAATAATTAATTATTGTAGTTTCTACTAATTTTTATCATAGTTACTAATAATTGTTGGTGTTACTAATTAAATATTATTGATGTTACTAATAACTTGTTATGGATGTTGTTAATAATCATTTATTATTATCATTATAAATTAATTTTATTTTTGTTACTAATTATTATTGTTGTTATTAATATTTATTATTGTTGTTACTAATTAATTATAATGTTATTATGTCATTATTATTTGTGTTGATACTAAATCATTATTACTGTTGCTATTGATTAGGTATTATTGTTGTTACTAATTATTATTGTTGTTACTAATTAATTATTATTGTTGATGTTAGTAATTATTGTTTCTGTTATTATGAATTATTAATAATGTTAGTAAGTCAATATTATTGTTGTTGTTACTAAGTAATTATTATTGTTGTTGTTAATAAGTAATTATTTTTGTTATTAATCATTCTTGCTATTACTGATTAATTAATGATGTTACAAATTATTATTGTTGTTGTTATTATTAATTATTGTTGTTGTTAGTAACTATTATTGTTATTACTAATTAATCATATATAATGTTACAAATTCATTATTATTGGTATTTTTACTATTTTTTATTATTGTTGTTGTTAGTAATTAATTATTATTGTTGTTTTTACTAATTATAAAGCTGTTGTTAATAATAAGTATTGTTGTTATCACTGATTAATTATTAATAATGTTAGTAAGTTATTATTATTTGTTGTTACTAATTAATTAATGGTTTTGTTACTAATTATTATTTTTGTTTTTACTAATTACTTATTATTGTTGTTGATACTAATTAATTTTAAATGTTATTAAGGTACTCATCTTATAGCTAAAGTCACAGCTCTATGGCATGGTTTTCACACCAAAACTCATAAAAATGCTGTTTCCGCGGCTGACATTCAAACTTGCATTTTCTATTATACAACATTTTTGTTGTGCTACAGAATGCAGGCCACTATGTTGCATCACAGTAGAGCATGTATGTCACATAGCAGCAAATATGTTTTCCTAATTCGCACAATTTATAAAAATTTGGCTTGATGAGAGAGTTTGTATTTGAATTGTATGGAAATGTTGTTTTCATTGGATTTTTTATGTTTTAAACTATTGAAATGTTCGTATTTTTTTAAAATAATAATTATAAGTCTTTCTACAATGTACTGTATTGAACTTTTATTTGGGAAAATGATAAATATCTATGTTTTTATTGAGTTGCAATTAGGTAACATGACAAAGAAGATTCTACTGTCTGTATATTTTTGAAGTAAAAAAGAGCGGTATGAAAAAAATATCCAGTAAGTAAATCCAAATATACAGGTTTTTTGTACATTTTTCTAAAAAGGAAATTTTATAAACATGTTTAATAACTAAAGAGGGCATTTGTATGCTTTTGTTGTTATTTAAAAATGTTTGAGTTTCTTTCTTCTGTCCGAGTACGGTTACGATTTTGAATTTTTTATTTTAGCATTACAAACAAACAGAACACTAATCCTAAAACTAACCCTAAAACTAACACTAAACTAACCTTAAAACTAATCCTAACCCTAACCTAACCCTAAAACTAACCCAAAACTAACTTTAAAACTAACCTCAAAACTAACCTTAAACTAACCCTAAAACTAACCCTAAATCTAACCATAACTACTTTTACTTTTATTACGATTATTATTTTCTAGTTAAACAACAACAAAAAAAGTCATAACACAAGTAAAAAAATATCCGATAGAAAATTGATAAAAAAAGCCGTAACACAAGTAAAAAAATATCCGATACAAAATTGATAAAATAAAAGCCGTAACACAATTTAAAAAGTATACGATATAACAAACACGAATCAAATTGTAATTTTTTGATTTTCTTTTACATGTATTATTATTATTTAAATTGTATATGTTAATAAAAAATATTTAAAAAAGACGATTTTGTATTGTTTTTATTTTCACATTACAAAAAACCACAGAAAAATTATTGAAATCAATGGCTTGTGAATGTTGATATTTTATAGTTTTAGCATGAAAAAGGCACCATCCAATGGCATCTTTATCTATAATACACGCACCGTTACTAATTAATGACTATTGTTACTAATTGTTATTGCTGTTGTTACCAATTAATTATTATTGTTGTTACTAATAAATGATTTTCTTACTAGTTAATTATTATTGTTGTTGTTAGTTATTATTATTGTTATTATTAATAAATTAATAATGTTGGTAAGTCATTATTTTTGATGTTGTTACTAATTCATTCTTATTGTTCTTGTCACTAATTTATTATTATTTTTCTTGATACTAATTATTATTGCTGTTAATAATTATTATTGTTGTTGATACTAATTAATTATAATTATTACTAATTAATGATTGTTGTTAATAATTAATTATTATTGTTGTTACTAATGACTTATTATGGTTGTTGTTATAAATCATTTATTATTGTTGTTTTTACTAATTCATTTTGTTTTTGTTACTAGTTAATTATTGTTGTTGTTAATAATTAATTATTACTGATGTTGTTACTAGTTCATTATTATTGTTGATGTTACTAATTAATTATTATTGTTGATCCTCATTAATTATTGTTGTTGTTACTAATTAATTATTATTGTTATTTCTAGTAATTATTATTACTCTTATTACTAATTAATTACTAATAATGTTAGTAAATGATTATTATTGGTGTTGTGACTAATTCATTATTATTGTGGTTGTTATTAATTAATTATTATTGTTGTTACTAAGTAATTATTGTTGTTATTACTAATTAATTACTATTGTTGTTATTAACAATTATAAACAATGTAAGTCATTATTATTGTTGATGTAACTAATTCATTATTGTTGTTGTTAATCATTATTATTGTTGTTGTTACCAATCATTTATTATTGTTGTTGTTAATAAATAATTATTATTCTTGTTGTTGTTACTAATTATTGTTGTTATCACTAATTTTTTATTAATGTTGGTAAGTTATTAATATTGATGTTACTAATTTATTATTAATGTTGTTGTTACTAAATAAATATTGTTTGTTGTTAATAATTAATTATTATTGATATAATTACTAATTAATTATTATTGTTGCTGTTAATAATTAATTATTATTATTGATACTTATTAATTATTGTTGTTGTTACTAATTACTTATTGTTGTTATTGCTAGTAATTATTATTACTGTTATTAATAATTAGTTAATAATAATGTTAGTGATTATTATTGGTGTTGTTACTAATTCAATAAAATTGTTGTTACTACTCATTTATTATTAATGGTGTTGTTACTAATTAAGTATTATTGCTGTTACTACTTATTATTGTTGTTGATAATAATTAATTATAATTGTTACTAATTAATGATTGTTGTTGTTAATAATTAATTATTATTGTTGTTGCTACTAATTATTTTTGTTGTTACTAATAATTTTTTATAGTTGTTACTAATAATTTTTATAGTTGTTACTATTAATTATTGTTGTTACAAATTAATTATTATTGTTGTTATTAATAACTTGTTATGGTTGTTGTTACTTATCATTTGTTAATCTTGTTGTTATTAATTAACTTTGTTTTTGTTACTAATTAATTCTTATTGTTGTTGATAGTAATTATTATTGTTGTTGTTACTAATTAATTATTAATAATGTTAGTAAGTCATTATTATTGAAATTGTTAATAATTCATTATTAATGTTGTTGTTACTAATTAATTATTATTGTTGTTTTTAATAATTAATTATTGTTAATATTACTACTAGTTTATTATTATATTTGCTGTTAATAATTAATTATTATTGTTGATAATCATTTATTATAGTTTGTTGTTACTAATTATTATTCTTATTGCTAGTAATTTTATTACTATTTTTTACTAATTAATTATTAATAATGCTAGTAAGTCATTATTATTGGTGTTGTCACTAATTCATTATTGTTTTTTTACTAATTATTATTGTTGTTTTTACTCATTAATTATTATTGTTGTTTATAATAATTAATTATAATTGCTAATAATTATTGATTATTATTACTAATTATTATTGCTGTTGTTACTAATTAATTATTATTGCTGTTACTAATTATTAATGTTGTTGATCCTAATAAATTATAATTGTTACTAATTAGTGACTGTTGTTATTATTAATTAATTGTTATTGTTGTTGCTACTAATTTTTATAGTTGTTACTAATAAATATTGGTGTTACTAATTAAATATTATTGTTACTATTCACTTATTATGGTTGTTACTAATCATTTATTATTATCAATACTAATTAATTTTATTTTAGTTACTAATGAATTACTATTGTTGTTATTAATAATTATTATTGTTGATGTTACTAATTAATTATTAATGTTATTATGTCATTATTTGTGTTGCTAATAATTCACTAATATAGTTGTTGCTATTAATTAGGTATTATTGTTGTTGCTACTGATTATTATTGTTGTTACTAATTAATTATTATTGTTGTTGTTGGTAATTATTAATGCTTTTATTACAAATTATTAATATTGTTAGTAAGTCATTATTATTATTGTTGTTACTAAGTAATTATTATTGTTGTTGTTAATAAGTAATTATTTTTGTTACTCATCATTATTGTTGTTACTGATTAATTAGTGATGTTGTTACAAATTATTATTGTTGTTGTTATTAATTATTAGTTATTGTTAGTAACTATTATTGTTGTATTTACTAATTAATAATATATAATGTTAGTAAGTCATTATTGTTGTTGTTTTTAATTCATTATTATTGTTTTTGTTATTAATTAATTATTATTTATGATGTTACTAATTATTGTTGTTGTTATGTCTTAATTATTATTGTTGTTGTTAGTAAAGCTTATTGTCGTTATTAGTAATTAATTATTAATAATGTAAGTAAGTCATTATGATTATCGTTTTTACGAATTTATTATTATTGTTGTTGTTACTTATTAATTATTATTGTTGTTTTTACTAATTATTATTGTTGTTGTTAGTAATTATTATTGTTGTTATTGCTAATTAATTATTAATAATGTTAATAAGTTATTATTATTTTGTGTTGTTACTAATTAATTATTCTTGTTACTAATTATTATTTTTGTTTTTACTACTTACTTATTATTGTTGTTGATACTAATTAATTATAATTGTTACTAATTAATGACTATTGTTACTAATTATTAATGTTGTTGTTAGTAATTAATTTTTATTATTGTTGTTACAAATTATTGTTGTTGTTAGTAAGTATTGTTGTTCTTACTATTTATAAATTATTAATAATGTTGGTAAGTCATTATTATTGGTGTTGTTACTAATTCATTATTATTGTACTTGTTACTAATTTATTAATATTGTTGGTTTACTAATTAATAATTGTCATTGTTATTAATTAAGTATTATTGTTGTTGCTATTAATTTTTATAGTTGTTACTAATAATTATTGTTTTTACTATTTAATTATTACTGTTGTTACTAATAACTTATTATGGTTTTTGTTACTTATTGTTTATTATTCTTGTTGCTACTAATTGATTTTGTTTTTGTTACTAATTAATTATAATTGTTGTTGTTGTTACTATTATTGTTGTTATAACTAATTAATCAAAAATAATGTTAGTATGTCATTATTATTGCTGTTGTTACTAATTCATTATTATTGTTGTTGTTATTAATTAATTATTGTTCTTGTTACTAATTATTGTTGTTTTTACTTGTTAATTATTATTGTTGTTGTTAGTAAATCTTATTGTTGTTATTAGTAATTAATAATTAATAATTTTGGTAAGTCATTATGATGGGTGTTTTTACTTATTTATTAATGTTGTTTCTAATTAATTATTATTGTTGTTTTTACTAGTCATAATTGTTGTCATTTATAATTATTATTGTTGTTACTACTAATTAATTCTTAATAATGTTAGTAAGTCATTATTATTTCTGTTGTTACAAATTAATTATTATTGTTCTTTTTACGAATTATAATTTTTGTTTTGACTAATTACTTATTATTGTTGTTGATACTAGTTAATTTTAATTGTTATTAATTAATGATTATTGTTACCAATTATTATTGTTGTTACTAATTAATTATTAATGTTGTTACTAATTATTGTTGTTGTTACTAGTTAATTATTATTGTTGTTGTTAGTAATTATTATTGTTGTTATTATTATTAATAATGTTGGTTAGTCATTCTTATTGGTGTTGTTACAAATTCATTATTATTGATGTGGTTACTAATTTATTATTATTTTTGTTGTTACTAATTAAGTATTATTGCTGTTACTAATTATTATTCACATTGACACTAATAAATTATATTTGTTACTAATTAGTGATTGTTGTTATTAATGATTAATTAGTATTGTAGTTGCTACTAATTTTTATCATTGTTATTAATAATTGTTGGTGTTACTAATTAAATATTATTGATGATACTAATAACTTATTATGGATGTTGTTAATAATCATTTATTATTATCAGTACAAATTATTTTTATTTTTGTTACTAATTATTATTGTTGTTATTAATAATTATTATTGTTGTTACTAATTAATTATAATGTTATGTCATTATTATTTGTGTTGTTACTAAATCATTATTATTGTTGTTGCTATTAGTTAGGTATTATTGTTGTTGTTACTAATTATTATTGTTGTTACTAATTAATTATTGTTGATGTTAGTAATTATTATTTTTGTTATTATGAATTATTAATAATGTTAGTAAGTCAAGATTATTGTTGTTGTTACTAAGTAATGATTATTATTGTTGTTAATAAGTAATTATTTTTGTTACTAATCATTCTTGCTATTACTGATTAATTAATGATGTTACAAATTATTATTGTTCTTGTTATTACTAATTATTGTTGTTGTTGTTAGTAACTATTGTTGTTGTTATTACTAATTAATCATATATAATGTTACAAAGTCATTATTATTGGTGTTTTTACTAATTTTTATTATTGTTGTTGTTAGTAATTAATTATTATTCTTGTTTTTACTAATTATTAAAGTTGTTGTTAGTAATAATTATTGTTGTTATTACTGATTAATAATTAATAATGTTAGTAAGTAATTATAATTTGTGTTGTTACTAATTAATTTGTGTTTTTGTTTCTAATTATTATTTTTGTTTTAACTAATTACTTATTATTGTTGTTGATACTAATTAATTTTAAATGTTACTAAGGTACTCATCTTATAGCTAAAGGCACCGCTCCATGGTGTGGTTTTCATTCCAAAACACATAAAAATGCTGTTTCCGCGGCAGACACATTCGAACCCGCGTTTTCTTTTAAACAACTTATTTGTTGTGCTACAGAATGCAGGCCGCTATGTCACATCACAGTAGAGCATGTATGTTGCATAGCAGCAAATACATCTTCCTAATTCGCACAATTTATAAAATTATGGCTTGATGAGAGAGTTTGTATTTGAATTGTATTGTAATGTTGTTTTCATTGGATATTTTTATGTTTTAAACTATTGAAATGTTCATATTTTTTAAAATAATAATTATAAGTCTTTCTACAATGTACTGTATTGAACTTTTATTTGGGAAAATGTTAAATATCTATGTTTTTATTGAGTTGCAATTAGGTAATGTAACAAAGAAGATTATACCATCTGTATATTTTTGAAGTAAAAAAGTGTATACGAAAAAAACGTCCAGTAACTAAATCCAAATATACAGGTTTTTTGTACATTTAATAAAAAGGAAATTTTATAAACATGTTTAATAAATAAAGAAGGCATTTGTATGCATTTGTTGTTATTTAAAAAAGTTTGAGGTTATTGCTTTTGTCCGAGTATGGTTAGGATTTTGAATTTTTTTATTTTAGTATTACAAACAAACAGAACCTTAACCCTAAACCAACCCTAAAACTAATCCTAACCCTAACCTAACCCTAAAAATAACCCAAAACTATCCCTAAAACTAACCCCAAAACTAACCTTAAACTAACCTTAAAACTAACCCTAAATCTAACTGTAACTACTTTTACTTTTATTACGATTATTATTTTTAGTTAAACAACAAAAAAATTCATAACACAAGTAAAAAAATATCCGATAGAAAATTGATAAAAAAAAACGTAACACAAGTAAAAAAATATCCGATAGAAAATTGATAAAAAAGCTGTAACACAATTTAAAAAGTATACGATATAACAAACACGAATCAAATTGTAATTTGTTAATTTTCTTTTACATGTATTATTATCATTTAAATTGTATATGTTAATAAAAAATATTTAAAAAGATGATTTTGTATTGTTTTTATTTTCGCATTACAAAAAACCACAGAAAAATTATTGAAACCAACACTTGTGAATGTTCATATTTTATAGTTTTAGAATGAAAAAGGCACGATCCAATGGCATCTTTATCTATAATAGAAGCACCATTATTAACTAATGACTATTGTTACTAATTATTATTGCTCTTGTTACTAATTATTATTGTTGTTGTTACTAATAAATGATTTTCTTACTAGTTAATATTATTGTTGTTGTTAGTTATTATTATTGTTATTATTAATAATCTTGGTAAGTCATTATTTTTGATGTTGTTACTAATTCATGATTATTATTGTTGTCACCAATTTATTATTATTGTTCTTGTTACTAATTAAGTATTATTGCTGCTAATAATTATTATTGTTGTTTATACAAATTACTTATAATTATTACTAATTAATTATTCTTGTTGTTAATAATTAATTATTATTGTTCTTACTAATAACTTTTTATGGTTGTTGTTACAAATCATTTATTCTTGTTGTTTTTACTAATTAATTTTGTTTTTGTTACTAGTTAATTATTATTGTTGTTGTGTTATTAAGTCATTATTTTTGGTGTTGTTACTAATTCATTATTATTGTTGTTGTTACTAATTAATTATTATTGTTGTTGTTAATAATTAATTATTATTGATGTTGTTACTAGTTCATTATTATTGTTGCTGTTACTAATTAATTATTATTGTTGATCCTCATTAATTATTGTTGTTGTTACTAATTAATTATTATTGTTATTGCTAGTAATTATTATTACTCTTATTACTAATTACTTATTAATAATGTTAGTAAGTGATTATTATTGGTGTTGTGACCAATTTATTATTATTGTGGTTGTTATTAATTAATTACTATTGTTGTTACTAATTAATTATTGTTGTTGTTATTACTAATTATTATTTTTGTTATTAACAATTATAAATAATGTAGGTAAGTCATTATTATTGTTGATGTTACTAATTCATTATTGTTGTTATTAATCATTACTATTGTTGTTGTTACCAATCATTTACTAATGTTATTGTTAATAAATAATTATTACTTTTATTGTTGTTACTAATTATTATTGTAGTTAGTTATTATTGTTGTTATTACTAATTTTTTATTAATAATGTTGGTAAGTTGTTAATATTGATGTTACTAATTTATTATTAATGTTGTTGTTACTAATTAAGTATTGTTTGTTGTTAATAATTAATTATTATTGATATAATTACTAATTAATTATTATTGTTGCTGTTACTAATTAATTACGATTGTTGATGCTTATTACTTATTGTTGTTGTTACTAATTACTTATTATTGTTACTGCTAGTAATTATTATTACTGTTATTACTAATTTATTAATAATAATGTTAGTGATTATTATTGGTGTTGTTACTAATTCAATAAAATTGTTGTTGTTATAATTTATTATTATTGTTGTTGTTACTAATTAAGTATTATTGCTGTTACTACTTATTATTGTTGTTGATAATAATTAATTATAATTGTTACTAATTAATGATTGTTGTTGTTAATAATTAATTATTATTGTTGTTGCTACTAATTTTTTTAGTTGTTACTAATAATTTTTATAGTTGTTACTAATATTTATTGTTGTTACAAATTAATTATTATTGATGTTATTAATAACTTGTTATGGTTGTTGTTGTTCTGATCATTTGTTAATCTTGTTGTTACTAATTAGCTTTGTTTTGTTACTAATTAATTCTTATTGTTGTTGATAGTAATTATTAATGTTGTTGTTACTAATTAATTATTAATAATGTTAGTAAGTCATTATTATTGAAATTGTTAATAATTCATTATTAATGTTGTTGTTACTAATTAATTATTATTGTTGTTGTTAATAAATAATTATTATTACTACTAGTTTATTATTATATTTGCTGTTACTAATTAATTATTATTGTTGATATTCATTTATTATAGTTTGTTGTTACTAATTAATTATTATTTTTATTGCTAGTAATTTTTATTACTATTTTTACTAATTAATTATTAATAATGCTAGTAAGTCATTATTATTGGTGTTGTCACTAATTCATTATTGTTTTTTTACTAATTATTATTGTTGTTTTTACTCATTAATTATTATTGTTGTTTATAATAATTAATTATAATTGCTAACAATTAAGATTATTATTACTAATTATTATTGCTTTTGTTACTAATTAATTATTATTGCTTTTACTACTTATTATTGTTGTTGATCCTAATAAATTATAATTGTTACTAATTAGTGATTGTTGGTATTAATAATTAATTATTATTGTTGTTGCTACTAATTTTTATAGTCGTTACTAATAATTATTGGTGTTACTAATTAAATATTATTGTTGTTACTAATCACTTATCATGGTTGTTGTTACTAATTTACTATTATCAATACTAAGTAATTTTATTTTAGTTACTAATTAATTATTATTGTTGTTATTAATAATTATTATTGTTGATGTTACTAATTAATTATTAATAATGTTATTATGTCATTATTTTTTGTGTTGTCAATAATTCACTATTATAGTTGTTGCTATTAATTAGGTATTATTGTTGTTGCTACTGATTATTATTGTTGTTACTAATTAATTATTATTGTTGTTGCTAGTAATTATTATTGCTGTTATTACAATATATTAATATTGTTAGTAAGTCATTATTATTATTGTTGTTACTAAGTAATTCTTATTGTTGTTGTTAATAAGTAAATATTTTTGTTACTAATCATTATTGTTGTTAATGATTAATTAATGATTTTGTTAGAAATTATTGTTGTTGCTATTATTAATTATTATTGTTATTTTTAGTAACTATTATTGTTTTATTTACTAATTAATCATATATAATGTTAGTAAGTCATTATTGTTGCTGTTGTTACTAATTCATTATTATTGTTGTTGTTATTAATTAATTATTATTGTTGATGTTACTAATTATTGTTGTTGTTACTTGTTAATTAATATTGTTGTTGTTAGTAAATCTTATTGTTGTTATTAGTAATTAATTATTAATAATGTTAGTAAGTCATTATGATTGGTGTTTTTACTAATTTATTATTATTGTTGTTGTTACTTATTAATTATTATTGTTGTTTTTACTAATTATTATTGTTGTTGTTACTAATTATTATTGTTGTTATTGCTAATTAATTATTAATAATGTTAATAAGTTATTATTTTGTATTGTTACTAATTAATTATTATTGTTCTGGTTACTAATTATTTTTGTTTTTACTATTTTTATATTATTGTTGCTGATACTAATTAATTATAATTGTTACTAATTAATGACTATTGTTAGTAATTATTATTGTTGTTGTTACTAATTAATTATTATTGTTGTTGTTACAAATTATTGTTGTTGTTACTAGTTAATTATTATTGTTGTTATTATTGATAAATTGTTAATAATGTTGGTAAGTCATTATTATTAGTGTTGTTACTAATTCATTATTATTGTAGTTGTTACTAATTTATTAATAGTGTTTGTTTACTAATTAGGTATTATTGCTGTTATTAATTATTATTGTTGTTGATACTAATTATATATAACTGTTACTAATTAATGCATGTTGTTGTTATTAATTAATTATTATTGTTGTTGCTACTAATTTTTATAGTTATTATTAATAATTATTGTTGTTACTATTTAATTATTTTTGGTGTAACCAATTACTTATTATGGTTGTTGTTACTAATCATTTATTATTCTTGTTGCCACTAATTAATTTTATTTTTGTTACTAATTATTTATTATTGTTGTTATTAATAATTATTATTGTTGTTAATACTAATTAATCAAAAATAATGTTACTAAGTCATTATTATTGTTGTTGATACTAATTCATTATTATTGTTGTCATTAATTAATTATTGTTGTTACTAATTATTGTTGTTGTGACTTGTTAATTATTATTGTTGTTATTAGGAAATCTTATTGTTGTTATTAGTAATTAATTATTATTAATGTTATTAAGTCATTATGATGGGTGTTTTTTACTAATTTATTAATGTTGTTGTTTCTAATTAATTATTATTGTTGTTTTTACTAGTCATTATTGTTGTTAGTAATTATTATTGTTGTTATTACTAATTAATTATTAATAATGTTAGTAAGTCATTATTATTTGTGTTGTTACAAATTTATTATTATTGTTCTTGTTACTAATTATTTTTGTTTTTACTAATTACTTATTATTGTTGTTGATACTAGTTAAGTTTAATTGTTACTAATTAATGACTATTGTTACCAATTATTATTATTGTTAATAATTAATTTGTATTGTTGTTACTAATTATTGTTGTTGTTACTAGTTAATATTGTTGTTGTTAGTAATTATTATTGGTGTTATTAATAAATTATTAATAATGTTGGTTAGTCATTTTTATTGGTGTTTTTACTAATTCATTATTATTGTTGTTGTTACTAATTTATTATTATTGTTGTTGTTACTAATTAAGTATCATTGCTGTTACTAACTATTATTGTTGTTGACACTAATAAATTATAATTGTTACTAATTAGTGATTGTTATTAATAATTAATTATTATTGTAGTTGCTACTAATTTTTATCATTGTTACTAATAATTTTATTGGTGTTAATAATTAAATATTATTGTTGTTTCTAATAACTTATTATGGTTGTTGTTAATAATTATTATTGTTACTGTTACTAATTAATTATTAATAATGTTATTATGTCATTAGTATATGTGTTGTTACTAAATCATTATTATTGTTGTTGCTATTTGTTACGTGTTATTGTTGTTGTTACTAATTATTATTGTTGTTACTAATTAATTAATATTGTTTATGTTAGCAATTATTATTTCTGTTATTATGAATTATTAATAATGTTAGTAAGTCAATATTATTGTTGTTGTTACTAAGCATTTATTATTGTTAATAAGTAATTATTTTTGTTACTAATCATTATTGCTATTACTGATTAATTAATGTTACAAATTATTATTGTTATTAATTATTGTTGTTGTTGTTAGTAACTATTATTGTTATTACTAATTAATCATATATAATGTTAGTAAGTCATTGTTATTTTTGTTGCTACTAATTCATTATTATTATTGTTATTAAGTAATTATTATTGTTGTTACTAATTATTGTTGTTGTTACTTGTTAATTATCATTGTTGTTAGTAAATCTTATTGTTATTACTAATTATTAATAATGTTACTAAGTCATTATTATTGGTGTTTTTACTAAATTTTTATTATTGTTGTTTATAGTAATTAATTATTATTGTTGTTTTTACTAAATATTATTGTTGTTGTTAGTAATAATTTTTGTTGTTATTACTGATTAATTATTAATAATGTTAGTATGTCATTATTTGTGTTGTTACTAATTAATTATTGTTTTTGTTACTAATTATTATTTTTGTTTTCACTAATTACTTATTATTGTTGTTGATACTAATTAATTTTAAATGTTACTAAGGTACTCATCTTATAGCTAAAGGCACTGCTCTATGGTGCAGTTTTTGTGCCAAAACACATAAAAATGCTGTTTCTGCAGCCGACATGTTTGAACCCGCATTTTATATTATACAACTTTTTTGTTGTGCTACAGAATGCAAACCACTATGTCACATCACAGTAGAGCATGTATGTCGTCACATAGCAGCAAATACGTTTTCCTAATTTACACAATTTATAAATTAATTATGGTTTGATGAGAGAGTTTGTATTTGAATTGTAATCAAATGTTGTTTTCATTGGATTTGTTTATGTTTTAAACTAGTGAAATGTTCACATTTTTTAAAATAATAATTATAAGTCTTTCTACAATGTACTGTATTGAACTTTTATTTGGGAAAATGTTAAATATCTATGTGTTTATTGAGTCACAATTAAATCACGTGACAAAAAAGATTCTACCTTCTGTATATTTTTGATGTAAAAGAGAGCGGTATGAAAAAAATATCCAGCTAGTAAATCCAAATATACAGGTTTTTTTGTACATTTAATAAAAAGGATATTTTATAAACATGTTTAATAAACAAAAAAGACATTTGTATGTGTTTGTTGTTATTTAAAAAAAAGTTTGAGTTTCTTTCTTCTGTCCGAGTACAATTACGATTCTGAATTTTTTTATTTTAGCATTACAAACACACAGAACACTAACCCTAAAACTAACCCTAAAACTAACCTTAAACTAACCCTAAAACTAATCCTAACCCTAACCTAACCCTAAAACTGACCAAAAACTAACCCTAAAACTAACCCTAAATCTACACGTAACAACTTTTACTTTTATTACGATTATTATTTTTTAGTTCAACAACAACAAAAAGTCGTAACACAAGTAAAAAAATATCCGATAGAAAATTGATAAAAAAAAGCCGTAACACAAGTAAAAAAATATCTGATAGAAAATTGTTTAAAAAAAGCCGTAACACAAATTAAAAAGTATATGATATAACAAACACGAATCAAATTGTAATTTGTTGATTTTCTTTTATGTGTATATGTTAATAAAAAGTAATATTTAAAAAAGACGATTTTGTATTGTTTTTATTTTCGCATTAAAAAAACCACAGAAAAATTATTGAAATCAACAGCTTGTGAATGTTCATATTTTATAGTTTAGCGTGAAAAAGTCACCATCCAATGGCATCTTTATAATAAAAGCACCGTTAGTAATTAATGACTATTGTTACTAATTATTATTGCTGTTGTTACTAATTAATTATTATTGTTGTTATTAATAAATGATTTTCTTTCAAGTTAATTATTATTGTTGTTAGTTATTATTGTTATTATTAATAAATTAATAATTTTGTTAAGTCATTATTTTTGCTGTTGTTACTAATTCATTATTATTGTTGTCACTCATTTATTATTATTGTTGTTGTTACTAATTAAGTATTATTGCTGTTAATAATTATTATTGTTGTTGATACTAATTAATTATAATTATTACTAATTAATTATTATTGTTGTTAATAATTAATTATAATTGTTGTTACTAATAACTTATTATGGTTGTTGTTACAAATCATTTATTATTCTTGTTTTTACTAATTAATTTTGTTTTTGTTACTAGTTAATTATTATTGTTTGTGTTATTAAGTCATTATTTTTGGTGTTGTTACTAATTCATTATTATTGTTGTTGTTACTAATTAATTATTATTGTTGTTAATAGTTAATTATTGTTGATGTTGTTACCAGTTCATTATTATTGTTGCTGTTATTAATTAATTATTATTGTTGATTCTCATTAATTATAGTTGTTGTTACTAATTATTATTGTTATTGCCAGTAATTATTATTACTCTTATTACTAATTAATTACTAATAATGTTAGTAAGTCATTATTATTGGTGTTGTTACTAATTCATTATTATTGTTGTTGTTATTAATTAATTATTATTGTTGTTACTAATTAATTAATATTGTTATTACTAATTATTATTGTTGTTATTATCAATTATAAATAATGTTAGTAAGTCATTATTATTGTTGATGTTACTAATTCATTATTGTTATTATTAATCATTATTATTGTTGTTACCAATCATTTATTATTATTGTTGTTAATAAATAATTATTATTCTTATTGTTGTTACTAATTCTTATTGTTGTTAGTAATTATTGTTGTTATTACTAATTTTTTATTAATAATATTGGTAAGTTATTAATATTGATGTTACTAATTCATTATTAATGTTGTTGTTACTAATTAAGTATTGTTTGTTGTTAATAATTAATTATTGATATAATTACTAATTAATTATTATTGTTGCTGTTACTAATTAATTATTATTGTTGATTCTTATTAATTATTGTTGCTGTTACTAATTACTTATTATTGTTATTGCTAGTAATTATTATTAGTTATTACTAATTAATTAATAATAATCTTAGTGATTGTTATTGGTGATGTTACTAATTCAATAAAATTGTTGTTGTTACTAATTTATTATTATTGTTGTTACTAATTAAATATTATTGCTGTTACTACTTATTATTTTTGTTGATAATAATTAATTATGATTGTTACTAATTAATGATTGTTGTTGTTAATAATTATTATTGTTGCTAGTATTTTTTTTAGTTGTTACTAATAATTTTTATAGTTGTTACTAATAAGTATTGTTGTGCAAATTAATTATTATTGTTGTTATTAATATCAAGTTATGGTTGTTGTTACTGATCATTTTTTAATCTTGTTACTAATTAACTTTGTTTTTGTTACTAATTAATTTTTATTGTTGTTGATACTAATTATTATTGTTGTTGTTACTAATTAATTATTAATGTTAGTAAGTCATTATTATTGAAATTGTTAATAATTCATTATTAATGTTGTTGTTACTAATTAATTATTGTTGTTGTTGTTAATAATTAATTATTATTAATATTGCTACTAGTTTATTATTATATTTGCTGTTACTAATTAATTATTATTGTTGATAATCATTTATTATAGTTTGTTGTTACTAATTAATTATTTTTCTTATTGCTAGTAATTATTATTACTATTTTTACTAATTAATTATTAATAATGTTATTAAGTCATTATTATTGGTGTTGTTACTAATTCATTATTATTGTTTTTTACTAATTATTATTGTTGTTTTTACTCATTATTATTATTGTTGTTTATAATAATTAATTATAATTGCTAATATCTTATTATTATTATTACTAATTATTATTGCTCTTGTTACTAATTATTTATTATTGCTGTTACTAATTATTATTGTTGTTGATCCTAATAAATTATAATTGTTACTAATTAGTGATTGTTGTTATTAATAATTAATTATTATTGTTGCTGCTACTAATTTTTATAGTTGTTACTATTAAATTATGGTGTTACTAATTAAATATTATTGTTGTTACTTATCACTTATTATGGTTGTTGTTACTAATTTTACTATTATCAATACTAATTAATTTTATTTTAGTTACTAATTAATTATTATTGTTGTTATTAATAATTATTATTGTTGATGTCACTAATTAATTATTAATAATGTTATTATGTCATTATTATTTGTGTTGTAAATAATTTACTATTATAGTTGTTGCTTTTAATTAGGTATTATTGTTGTTGCTCATGATTATTATTGTTGTTACAAATTAATTGTTATTGTTGTTGTTAGTACTTATTATTTCTGTTATTAAAAATTATTAATATTGTTAGTAAGTTATTATTATTGTTGTTACAAGTTATTCTTATTGTTGTTGTTAATAATAATTATTTTTGTTACTAATCATTATTGTTGTTACTGATTAATTAATGATGTTGTTACAAATTATTGTTGTTGTTATTATTAATTATTATTGTTATTGTTACTAATTATTATTTTTGGTTTTACTATTTATTTATTATTGTTATTGATACTAATTAATTATATTTGTTACTAATTAATGACTATTGTTAGTAATTATTAATTGTTTTTACTAATTAATTATTGTTGTTGTTACAAATTATTGTTGTTGTTACTAATTATTGTTGTTGTTACTATTTAATTATTATTGCTGTTATTATTGATAAATTATTAATAATGTTGGTAAGTCATTATTATTGGTGTTGTTACTAATTCATTATTATTGTAGTTGTTACAAATTTATTAAATTTGTTGGTTTACTAATTAGGTATTATTGCTGTTAATAATTATTATTGTTGTTGATACTAATTAATTATAACTGTTACTAATTAATAATTGTTGTTATTAATTAATTATTATTGTTGCTACTAATTTTTATAGTTATTACTAATAATTATTGTTGTTACTATTTAATTATTATTGTTGTTACTAATTACTTATTATGGTTGTTGTTACTAATCATTTATTATTCTTGTTAATACTAATTAATTTTATTTTTGTTACTAATTAATTATAATTGTTGTTGTTACTAACTATTATTGTTGTTATTACTAATTAATCAAAAATAATGTTAGTAAGTCATTACTATTGTTTTTGATACTAATTCATTATTATTGTTGTTATTAATTAATTATTATTGTTGTTACTAATTATTGTTGTTACTTGCTAATTATTATTGTTGTTATTGTGAAATCTTATTGTTGTTATTAGTAATTAATTATTAATAATGTTATTAAGTCATTAAGATGGGTGTTTTTATTAATTTATTAATGTTGTTGTTTCTAATTAATTATTATTGTTGTTTTTACTAGTCATTATTGTTGTTGTTAGTAATTATTAATGTTATTACTAATTAATTATTAATGTTAGTAAGTCATTATTATTTGTGTTGTTACAAATTAGTTATTATTGTTCATGTTACTAATGATTATTTTTGTTTTTACTAATTGCTTATTATTGTTGTTGATACTAGGTAAATTTAATTGTTACTAATTAATGACTATTGTTACAAATTATTATTGTTGTTAATAATTAATTCATATTGTTGTTGTTTCTAGTTCATTAATATTGTTGTTGTTAGTAATTATTATTATTGTTATTATTATTAAATTATTAATAATGTTGGTTAGTAATTTTTATTGTTGTTACTAATTCATTATTATTGTTGTTGTTACTAATTTATTATTATTGTTGTTACTAATTAAGTATTATTGGTGTTACTAATTATTATTGTTGTTGACACTAATAAATTATAATTGTTACTAATTAGTAATTGTTGTTATTAATAATTATTATTGTAGTTGCTACTAATTTTTATTATTGTTACTAATAATTTTATTGGTGTTACTAATTAAATATTATTTTTGATACTATTAACTTATTATGATTGTTGTTAATAATCATTTATTATAAATACAAATTAATTTTATTTTTGTTACTAATTATTATTGTTGTTATTAATAATTATTATTGTTGTAACTAATTAATTATTAAAAATGTTATTATGTCATTATTATTTGTGTTGTTTCTAAATCATTATTATTATTGTTGCTATTAGTTAGGTATTATTGTTGTTGTTACTAATTATTATTGTTGTTACTAATTAATTATTATTGTTGATGTTAGCAATTATTATTTTTGTTATTATGAGTTATTAATGTTAGTAAGTCAATATTATTGTTGTTGTTACTAAGTAATTATTATTGTTGTTGTTAATAATAATTATTTTTGTTACTAATCAATATTGCTATTACTGATTAATTAATGATGTTACAAATTATTATTGTTGTTGTTATTATTAATTATTGTTGTTCTTGTTAGTAACTATTATTGTTGTTATTACTAATTAATCATATATAATGTTAGTATGTCATGATTATTTTTGTTGCTACTAATTCATTATTATTGTTGTTGTTATTAATTAATTATTATTGTTGTTGTTACTAATTATTGTTGTTATTACTTGTTAATTATTATTGTTGTTGTTAGTAAATCTTATTACTAATTATTAATAATGTTACTAAGTCATTATTATTGGTGGTTTTACTAATTTTTTATTATTGTTGTTAGTAATTATTATTGTTGTTTTTTCTAAATATTATTGTTGTTGTTAGTGATAATTTTTGTTGTTATTACTGATTAATTATTAATAATGTTAGTAACTCATTATTATTTGTGTTGTTACTAATTAATTATTGTTTTTGTTACTAATTATTATTTTTGTTTTTACTACTTACTTATTATTGTTGTTGATACTAATTAATTTTAAATGTTACTAAGGTACTCATTTTATAGCTAAAGGCACCGCTCTATGGTGTGATTTTCGCACCAAAACACATAAAAATGCTGTTTCCTCAGCCATCAAGTTCTAACCCGCGTTTTCTATAATACAACTTTCTTGTGCTACTGAATGCAGGTTGCTATGTCATGTCGCAGTACAGCATGTATGTCACATAGCAGCAAATACATTTTCCTAATTCATGCAATTTATAAAATAATTACGGCTTGATGAGAGAGTTTGTATTTGAATTGTATTGAAGTGTTGTCTTCATTGGATTTTTTTATATTTTAAACTATTGAAATGTTCATATTTTTTAAAACAATAATTATAAGACTTTCTACAATGTATTGTATTGAACTTTTATTTGGGAAAATATTAAATATCTATGTTTTTATTGAGTTGCAATTAGGTAACTTGACAAAGAAGATTCTACTGTCTGTACATTTTTGAAGGAAAAAAGAACGGTTCAAAAAATATCCAGTAAGAAAATTTCAAATATATGTTTTTTGTAAATTTAATAAAAAGCAAATATTACAAACATGTTTAATAAATAAAAAGGCTTTCGTATGTGTTTGTTGTTATTTAAAAAAGTTTGTGTTTCTTTCTTCTGTCCGAGTACGGTTACAATTTTGATTTTTTTTAATTTTAGCATTACAAACAAACAGTACACTAACCCTAAACCTAACCCTAAAACTAACTCTAAACTAACCCTAAAACGTAGCCTAACTTTAAAATTAACCCAAAACTAACCCTATAATAACCCTAAAACTAAACCTAAATCTAACCATAACAACTTTTACTTTTATTATGATTATTATTTTTTAGTTAAACAACAACAATAAAAGTTGTAACACAAGTAAAAAATTATCCAATAGAAAATTGACAAAAAAAGCTGTAACACAAGTAAAAAAAATATCCGATAGAAAATTGATAAAAAAAGCCGTAACACAATTTAAAAAGTATACGATATAACAAACAAATCAAATTGTTATTTGTTGATTTTATTTGACATGTATTATTATCATTTAAATTGTAAACGTTAATAACAAATAATATTTAAAAAAGACGATTTTGTATTGTTTTTATTTTCGCATTACAAAAAAGCACAGAAAAGTTATTAAAATCAATGGCCCATGAATGTTCATATTTTATAGTTTTAGCATGAAAAGGCACCACCCAACAGCATCTTTGTCTATAATACAAGCACCATTACTAATTAATGACTCTAGTTACTAATTATTATTGCTGTTGTTACTAATTAATTATTATTGTTGTTGTTACTAATAAATAATTTTGTTACTAGTTAATTATTATTGTTGTTGTTAGTTATTATTATTGTTATTATTAATAAATTATTAATGATGTTGGTAAGTCATTATTATTGGTATTGTTACTAATTCATTATTATTGTTGTTGTCACTAATTTATTATTATTTTTGTTACTAATTAAGTATTATTGCTGTTAATAATTATTATTGTTGTTGATACTAATTACTTATAATTATTACTAATTAATGTGATTATTGTTGTTAATAATTAATTATTATTTTTGTTACTAATAACTTAATATGGTTGTTGTTACAAATCATTTATTATTCTTGTTTTACTAATTAATTTTGTTTTTGTACTAATTAATTATTATTGTTGTTGTTAGTAATTATTATTGTTATTACCAATTAGTTATTAATAATGTTATTAAGCCATTATTTTTGGTGTTGTTACTAATTCATTATTATTGTTGTTGTTACTAATTATTATTTTTGTTAATAATTAATTATTATTGATGTTGTTACTAGTTCATTATTGTTGCTGTTACTAATTAATTATTATTGTTGATCTTCATTAATTATTGTTGTTGTTACTAATTAATCATTATTGTTATTGCTAGTAATTATTATTACTCTTATTACTAATTAATTACTAATAATGTTAGTAAGTTATTATTATTGGTGTTGTTACTAATTCATTATTATTGTTATTAATTTGTTATTATTAGTACTTATTATTGTTGTTGTTACTAATTAATTTTTATTGTTGTTGTTAGTAATTGTTATTGATGTTATTACTAATTATTAATAATGTTGATAAGTTATTGTATTGTTGTTGTTACAAATTCATTATTATTGTTGTTTTCACTAATTAATTATTATTGTTGTTTTTAGTAATTTATACTGTTGTTATTAGTAATTAATTATTAATAATGTTAGTAAGTCATTATTATTGATGTTGTTACTAATTCATTATTATTGTTGTTATTAATTAATTATTAATGATGTTAATAATTAATTATTATTGATGTTGTTACTAATTCATTATTATTGTTGCTGTTAGTAATTATTGTTGTTACTAATTAATTATTATTGTTTTTACTAATTAATTATTATTGTTATTATTATAGTTGTTATTACTAATTAATTACAAATAATGTCAGTAAGTCTTTATTATTGGTGTTGTTACTAATTCATTATTGTTGATATTAATAAATAGTATTGTTGTTGTTACTAATAATTTGTTATTGTTGTTGTTAATTAATAATTATTATTGTTATTGCTAGTTATTATTATTACTGTTATAACTAATTAATTATTAATAATGTTAGCAATTCATTATAATTGTTGTTGTTACCTAATTATTATTATTGTTGTTGTTTCTAATTAAGTACTATTGGTATTACTAATTATTGTTGTTTTTACTAATAAATTATAATTGTTACTAATTAATGATTGTTGTTGTTAATAATTAATTATTATTGTCGCTACTGATTTTTAGAGTTGTTACTAATAATTATTCTTGTTACTAATTAATTATTATTGTTGTTATTAAAAACTTATTATGGTTGTTGTTACTAATCATTATTCTTGTTGTTCCTAATTAACTTTGTTCCTGTTACTAATTAATTATTATAGTTGTTGACAGTCATTATTATTGTTGTTACTAATTAATTATTAATAATGTAAGTAATTATTATTGGTGTTGTTACTGATTCATTATTAATGTTGTTGTTTCTAATTAATTATTTTTGTTGTTAATAATTTACTATTATTAATATGTAATTATAAATTTTATTAAATGCTCACTATTACTTCAGTAATAGTTTTAACAAGGCTGTAAACCTTAGCAATGAGTGTCTGAAAAAAATTGTCACTAGGTACCTCTGTAGGTCTTTAAAACACATGCTTATGCTATGCAGAGGTCCCTAGTGACGATTTTTTCAGACGCTCATTGCTAAGGTTTACCGCCTTGTTAAAACTATTATTATTGATATGATTACTAATTTATTATTATTGTTGTTGTTACTAATTAATTATTATTGTTTATAATCATTAGTTATTGTTGTTGTTACTAACTAATTATTATTGTTATTGCTATTAATTATTATTACTGTTATTACTAATTATTAAAACTGTTAGTAAGTCATTATTATTGGTGTTGTAACTAATCCATTATTATTTTGCTTTTTACTAATTATTATTGTTGGTTTTACTAATTAATTATTATTGTGTTTTATACTATTTAATTATAATTGTTAATAATTAATGATTATTGTTACTAATTTTTATTGCTGTTGTTTTAATAAGTTATTATTGGTTACTAATTATAATTGTTACTAATTAGTGATTGTTGTTATTAATAATTAATTATTATTGTTGTTGCTACTAATTTTTATAGTTGTTACTAATAATTATTGGTGTTACTAATTATATATTATTGTTGTTACTAATCACTTATTATGGTTGTTGTTACTAATCATTTATCATTACTAATTAATTATTATTGTTGTTATTAATAATTATAATTGTTGTTACTAATTAATTATTAATAATTTTATTATGTCATTATTTGTGTTGTTACTAAATCATTATTATTGTTGTTGCTATTAAATAGGTTTTATTGTTGTTGTTACTAATTATTATTGTTGTTATTAAGTATTTTTGTTGTTGTTGTTTGTAATTATTGCTGTCATATGAATTTTTAATAATGTTAGTAAGTCATTTTTATTGTTGTTGTTAATAAGTAATTATTTTTGTTACTAATCATTATTGCTGTTACTGATTAATTAATGATGTTGTTACAAATTATTATTGTTGCTATTATTATTAATTATTATTGTTGGTGTTAATAACTATTATTGTTGTTATTACTAATTAATCATATATAATGTTAGTAAGTCATTATTATTGTTGTTGTTACTAATTTATTATTATTGTTATTTATTATTGTTGTTACTAATTATTGTTGTTGTTACTTGTTAATTATTATTGTTGTTGTTAATTAATCTTATTGTTATTACTAATTAATTATTAATAATCTTTGTAAGTTATTATTATTGGTGTTTTTACTAATCATTATTGTTGTTGTTACTAAACAATTATTATTGTTGTTGTTTGTAATCATTATTGTTGTTATTACTAATTAATTATTAATAATGTTGGTAAGTCATTATTATTGTCATTGTTACTAATTCATTATTATTGTTGTGGTTACTAATTATTATTGTTTCTAATCAATTATTATTGTTGTTGTTAATTAGTAATTATTATTATTGTTGTTAGTAAGTAATATTGTTGTTATTATTAATTAATTATTAATAATGTTAGTTATTAATTAGTTATTATTTTTGTTGCTACTAATTATTTTTGTTACAAATTTATTATTATTATTGTAGATATTAATTAATTATTGTTGTTACTCATTCATTACTATTGCTGTTGTTACTAATTAATTTTTTTTTGGTGTTGTTACAAATTCATTATTATTGATGTTATTACTAATTATTATTGTGGTTGTTAGTGATTATTATTGTTGTTATAACTAATTAATTATTAATAATGTTATTAAGCCATTATTATTGGTGTTGTTAGTAATTCATTATTAGTGTTGTTATTCATTATCTACTATTGATGTTGTTAATAATTATTTTTTATTGATGTTAGTAATTCATTATTATTGTTGCTGTTACTAATTAATTATTATTGTTAATGTTACTACATAATTCGTATTATTGATGTTAGTGATTATTATTGTTGTTATTACCAATTAATTACAAATAATTTCAGTAAGTTATTATTATTGTTGTTACTAATTCATTATTGTTATTAATCATTATTATTGTTGTTACTAATCATTTATTATTGTTGATGTGAATAAACAACTATTATTTTTGTTATTACAAATTAATTATTAATAATGTTGGTAAGTCATTATACTTGTCATAGTTACTAATTCATTATTATTGTTGTGGTTACTAATTGTTATTGTTTCTAATCATTTATTATTGTTGTTGTTAATTAGTAATTATTATTGTTGTTGTTAGTAAGTATTGTTGATATTATAATTATTAATAATGTTACGTATTAATTAGTTATTATTGTTGTTGTTAGTAATTATTATTGTTGTTACTAATTAATATTTATTGGTCTTTTTAGTAATTGCTATTGTTGTTATTACTAAATATTAATAATGTTGGTAAGTTATTATTATTGGTGTTTTTACCAAATCATTATTATTGTTGTTGTTACTAATTAATTATTGTTGTTACTCATTCATTATTATTGCTGTTGTTATTAATTTTTTTGATGTTACAAATTCATTATTATTGATGTTGTTAGTAATTCATTATTATTGTGGTTGTTAGTAATTGTTTTTGTTGTTATAACTAATTAATTATTAATAATGTTATTAAGTCATTATTATTGGTGTTGTTTAATTCATTATTATTGTTGTTGTTATTAATTACTATTGATATTGTTAATTAGTTTTTATTGATGTTACTAATTCATTATTATTGTTGCTGTTATTAATTAATTATTATTGTTGTTGTTACTAATTAATTATTATTATTGTTGTTATTACCAATTAATTACAAATAAATTTAGTAAGTCATTATTATTGTTGTTGTTACTAATTCATTATTGTTATTATTAATCATTATTATTGTTGTTACTAATCATTTATTATTGTTGTTAATAAATAATTATTAGTGTTGTTGTTAGTAATCATTATTGGTGTTATTACAAATTAATTATTAATGTTCTTAAGTCATTATTATTGTCATAGTTAAAAAATTCATTACTTTTGTTGTGGTTACCATTTATTATTGCTGTTGTTACTAATCATTTATTATTGTTGTTATGAATAAGTAATTATTATTGGTGTTATTAATTAATTATTAATAATGGTAGCTATTAATTAGTTATTATTGCTGTTATTAATTATTATTGTTGTTACTAATTAATTTTACTGTTGTTAGTAATTGTTATTACTAATTAATAATAATGTTGGTTAGTCATTAATATTGGTGTTGTTACTAATTCATTATTGGTGTTGTTACTGATTAATTATTGTTGTTACTGATTCATTATTATTGCTGTTGTTACTAATTCATTATTAATGTTGTTGTTATTAATTAATTATTGATGTTGTTAATAATTATTTATTATTGACATTACTAAATCATTATTATTGTTGCTGTTAGTAATTTATTAAAGTTAATTATTTTTGTTGTTGTCACTAATTAATTATTATTGTTAGTAATTATTATTGTTGTTATTATTGATTAATTACAAATAATGTTAGTAAGTCATTATTGTTGTTGTTAATAATTCATTATTGTTGTTATTAATCATTATTATTGTTGTTACTATTCATTTATTATTGTTGTTGTTAATAAATAATTATTGATGTTTTTGTAATTGTAATTGTTATTATTAATTATCAATAATGATGGTAAGTCATTATTATTGGTGTTGTTACTAATTCATTATTATTGTTCTTGTTAACAATTATTATTGTTGTTTTTACTAATTAATTATTGTTGTTGATACTAATTAATTATAATTGTTACTAATTAATGATTATTGTTACTAATTATTATTGTTATTAGTCATTAATTATTATTTCTGTACCTAATTATTATTGTTGTTGATACAAATAAATTATAATTGTAACTAATTAATGATTGTTGTTATTAATAATTCATTATTATTGTTGTTGCTACTAATTTTTATAGTTGTTACTAATAATTATTGGAGTTACTAATTAATTATTGTTGTTGTTACTAATCACTTTTTATGGTTGTTGTTACTAATCATTTATTATTTTTATTACTAATTAATTTTGTTTTTGTCACTAATTAATTATTATTGTTATTAATAATTGTTATTGTTGTTACTAATTAATTGTTATTATTGTTAGTATGTCACTATTATTTGTGTGGTTACTAATTCATTATTATTGTTGTTGCAATTAATGAGGTATTATTGTTGTTGTTACTAATTATTGTGGTTGTTAGTAATTAGTATTGCTGTTATTAGTAATTATTGATAATGTTAGTAAGTCATTATTATTGTTGTTACTAAGTAATTATTATTGTTGTTGTTAATAAGTAATTATTGTTGTTACTAATTATTATTGCTGGTACTGATGAATTAATGATGTTGTTACAATGTATGGTTGTGATCGAATAGCTATATCCCACTTGATGATACAGTTTTCACATTTAAACTATAAAATATGCTCATTTTCGTGCCATTAATTATAATCATTTTCATGTGTTTTTGTAATGCAAAAATAAAAACAATAGAAAATCATTTTAAAATATTATTTAATTTTAAATATTATTTTTTATTAATGTATACAAATTAAATGATAATAATAAATTTAAAATAAAATAAACAAATTACAATTTGATTCGTCTTTTTTAGTTTGCTTTTTATTAGAAAAATCAATTTTCTATCGAAGATTTTTTTACTGGGGTTACGGCTTTTTTTACCATTATTTTCTATTTCAAAAAAGAATGACAACTAAAAGTAAAAGTTGTTACAGTTAGGTTTAGTTTTAGGGTTAATTTTAGTGTTAGGTATAGGGTTATTTTTCTCTTGCTTATAATGCTAAAATAAAAAATATCAAAATCATACTTTTGTAAATATTTTTTACTAACATCTATAAAATAAATGATAACAATAAATGTAACTATATTCAACAAAGTATAACAGTAGCTGGAGAAAAGAAAGAAACTAAAACTTCTTTAAACAATGACAAATATATGTATAAAATGTTTATGTTTTTTATGACATTTAAAAAAACATGTACAATTCTACTTGTCTTACAGGATATTTTTGTGTTAATGCTCTTTTTTATTTCAAAAATATACATGCTGTTAAAACTTCTTTGTCTCATGGAATGTTATGAACAATACATTACTTGACTCATTACCTAATTACAACTCACTTTATACATATATCTTGTCAACATTTCCTCCTTTAAACTTCATACACTATGGTGTAAAAAGTCTGTTAATTATTACTTTACAAAATCTGAACATTTCAATACTTTAAAATAAAAAAAAACTAATGAAAACAACATTTCCATCCAATTAAAAATACACACCCTCTCCCCAAGCTGTAACAATTTTATAAATGGTGCCAATTCGGAAAATGCATTTGCTGTGTAAAACATACATGCTGTAGTGCGTTGCAACATAGCGGTCTGCAATCTGTAGCGCAACAAAATGTTGCTTTATAGAAAATGTGGGTTTGAACATGTTGGCCGCGTAAACATTTTTATGTGTTTTAGCATGAAAACAGTGCCATCCAGTGGGATGTGGGGGTTCTTCGATGAATACTCAAATTATAATGGTTGTCATTATTATTAATTATTGTTGTTGTTAGTAACTACTATCGTTGTTATTTCTAATTAATCATAAATAATGTTACTAAGTCATTATTATTGTTGTTGTTACTAGCTAATTATTACTGTTGTTACTAATTATTATTACTGTTGTTGTTAATAATTTTTGTTGTTATTACTAGTTAATTATTAATATTAGTAAATCATTATTATTGTTGTTGTTACTACTTCATTATTGTTGTTGTTACTAATTAATTGTTATTGTGACTAATTATTATTATTGTTGTTAGTAATTATTATTGTTGTTATTACTAATTATAAATAATAGTAGTCAATCATTATTATTGGTGTTGTTACTAATTCATTATTGTTATTAATCATTATTAATATTGTTGTTACTAATCATTTATTATTTTTGTTAATAAAAATATTAGTGTTGTTAGTAATTATTGTTGTTATTACTAATTAATTAAGAATAATGTTGGTAAGTCATTATCATTTGTGGTGTTATTAATTCATTCTCATTGTTGTTATTACTCATTATTGTTATTACTAATCATTTATTATTGTTGTTGTTACTAGACAATTATTATTGTTGTTACTAATTATTATGTTATTACTAATTAAATATTAATAATGTTTGTCATTATTATTGTTGTTACTAATTCATTATTATTGTTGTTTTTAGAAATTAATTATTATTGTTGTTGATACTAATTAATTATAATTGTTACTAATTAATGATAATTGTTACTAATATTATTGCTGCTGTTACTAATTGTTATTGTTAGTAATTATTATTGCTGTTATTACTAATATTAATCTTTTTAATGTCATTATTATTATTGTTACTAAGTAATTATTGTTGTTGTTGTTAGTAATTAATTATTGTTGTTGTTGCTAATTATTATTGCTGTTACTAATCAATTATTGATCTTCTTACAAATTATTATTGTTGTTGCTTTCATTAATTATTATTGTTGTTGTTAGTAATTATTATTGTTGTTATCACTAATTAATCATAAATAATGTTAGTAAGTCATTATTATTGTTGTTTCTAATTCATTATTATTGTTGTTGTTACTAATTAATTATTATTGTTATTTTTACTAATTACTATTGTTGTTAGTTATTATTATTGTTGTTATTACTAATTAATCATAAATAATGTTAGTAAGTCATTATTATCGTTGTTGTTTTTAATTCATTATAATAGTTGTTACTAGTTAATTATTATTGTTATTCTTAATAATTATTATTGTTGCTAGTAACTATTATTGTTGTTATTACTAAGTAATTAATAATGTTAGTGTCATTATTATTGGTGTTGTTACTAATTCATTATTATTGTTGTTACTAATTAATTATCATTGTTATTACTAATTAATTATTATTGTTGTTGTTACTAATTATTATTGTTATAACTAATTAATTATAAATGTTTGTAAGTCATTATTATTGTTGTTGTTACTATATTATTATTGTTGTTACTAATCATTTATTGTTGTTGTTAATAAATATTAAGTATTATTGTTGTTAGTAATTATTATTGTTATTATTATTAATTAATTATTAATAATGTTGGTAACTCAATATTATTGGTGTTATTACTAATTTATTATTATTGTTCTTGTTACTAATTATTATTGTTGTTTTTACTAATTAATTATTATTGTTGTTGATACTAATTAATTAAGATTGTTACAAATCAATGATTATTGTTACTAATTATTATTGCTGTTGTTACAAATTAATTATTATTGCTGTTATTAATTATTATTGTCATTTATACTAATAAATTATAATTGTTAATAATTACTTAGTGTTATTGCTACTAATTTTTATAGTTGTTACTAATAATTATTTGTGTTACTAATTAATTATTATTGTTGATATCAATCACTTATAATGGTTGTTGTTACTAATAATTTATTATTATTATTACTAATTAATTTTGTTTTTGTTACTAATTAATTATTATTGTTGTTATTAATAATTAATATTGTTGTTTTTACTAATTAACTATTAGCAATGTTAGTAAGTCATTATTATTTGTGTTGTTACTAATTCATTGTTATTGTCATTGTTATGAATTAGGTATTATTGTTTTTGTTACTAATTATTGTTGTTACTAATTAATTTTTATTGTTGTTAGTAATTATTACTAATTATTAATAATGATGTTAAATCTTTATTATTGGTGTTGTTAGTTATTCATTATTATTATTGTTGTTACCAATTAATTATTATTGTTGTTAGAAATTCATTAAGATTGCTGTTGTTAGTAATAAATTATTATTGGTGTTGTTACTAATTCATTATTGTTCTTACTCATTAATTATTATTGTTGTTAGTAATTTTTATTGTTACTAATTAATTATTATTCTTGTTGTTTGTAATTTTTATTGTTGTTTTTACTAATTAAATATCAATATTGTTTGTAAATCATTATTATTGCTGTTGTTACTAATTCATTATTATTGTTGTTACTAATTAATTATTATTATTGTTGTTTATTGTTAGTTATTATTGATGTTGGTACTAAATCATTATTAATGTTGCTGTTATTATTTAATTATTATTGTTACTAATTAATTATTCTTGTTATTAATTAATTATTGTTGTTGTTGCTAGTAATTATTGTTATTACTAATTAATTATTAATAATGTTAGTAAGTCATTATTTTTGGTGTTGTTATTAATTCATTATTGTTGTTAATCATTATTATTGTTTCTGTTACTAGACAATTATTACTGTCGTTGTTAGTAATTACGTTATTACTAATTAATTATTAATAATGTCGATAAGTCCTTATTATAGTTATGGTTACTAATTTATTATTATTGTTGTTTTAAGTAATTGATATTGTTTTTACAAATTAATTATTATTGTTGTTGATACTAATTAATTATAATTGTTACTACTTAATAATTATTGTTACTAATTAATTATAAATGTTGTTGTTAGTAATTATTATTGCTGTATTACTAATATTAATAATGTCAGTAAGTCATTATTGTTATTGTTACTAAGTAATAATTGCTGTTGTTAAGAAGTAATTATTGTTGTTTTTACTAATTATTATTGCTGTTACTTATTAATTACTGATCTTGTACCAAATTATTATTGTTATTATTAATTATTATTGTTGTAGTAACTATTATTGTTATTACTAATTGATCATAAATAATGTTAGTAAGTCATTATTATTGTTGTTATTAATTAATTATTATTGTTGTTGTTACTAATGATTTATTGTTATTATTACTAGTAAATTATTATTGTATTGTTAGTAATTATTATGGTTATTATTACTAATTAATTATTAATAATGTTAGTAAGTCATTATTATTGATGTTGTTACTAATTTCATTATTATTATTGTTGTTGTTAATTAATTATTATTGATGTTGTTAATACTTGTTTATTATTGATGTTACTAATTCATTATTTTTACTGTTAGTAATTAATTATTATTGTTGTTACTAATTAATTATTATTGGTGTTGTTGTTAAGTAATTATTATTATTGTTGTTAGTAATTATTATTATTACTAATTAATTACAAATAATGTTAGTAAGTCATTATTATTGGTGTTGTTACTAATTCATTATTGTTGTTACTAATCATTTATTATTGTTGTTGTTAATAAATAATTATCATTGATGTTGTTTGTAATTATAATCGTTGTTATTAATTAATTATTAATAATGTTGGTGTCATTATTATTGGTGTTGTTACTAATTCATTATTATTGTTCTTGTTAACAATTAATATTGTTGTTTTTACTAATTAATTATTATTGTTGTTGATACTAATAAATTATAATTGTTACTAATTAATGCTTTTTGTTACTAACTATTATTGCTGTTTTGGTGCCACTAGTCCAAAAATAGTAACGAGACATTTATTTTAGGGTGGACAAAATATGCAAATCAAAAGGCACCGAACTACACTCAAGGAGAAACAAGATATCTTAAATATTATTTAGACAGTCGAGAAACAAAGCACAAAGACAAATGTCAGCCAAATTAGGTTTAAACAATTGATTAAGTTTATTAAAAGTTGTGCAATAGAGTGAAGACATCTAGCCATGAATACAAAAGTGGCTTATAGTAACATATGCATATTTACCAGAGAGTGCACAAGAGTATGACAAACAAGAAGGCATTAAACAATTTGGCAGCAAAATTCTCTCACTTAAAATATAAGAAACCGTTAAGGTAATATCTTTTTGCTGGCCAGTTGTAAAATTACAAAAACAAACAACAACTCTAGCTTCCTAAATGAGAGATAATAAAACAGTTACAGTCCCACTGGAAATCAACGAGACCAGTGTGAATATTCAGGCAGTAATATTCTAATTACTGTCATTAAAATGCCACAGGACTGCTTTGCATAATACTACATTCAAAGTAAATGTGGTTGATCTCACCTACAAGACAGCAACAGATATTTGATTATGATCTTACATAATCCAGAAAGAAATAAACTATTTTCAGACAACCCGAAGAAATAACTTGACAAATAACCAGCAAAAGATTTTGTTGTTTGCACAAACAGCGCAAGTGAAACATGCTTAAAGATTCTTTATTTTACAACTAATGGCAGGTGAATAAATAAAGACTACAAAAACTGCCAAAGCATTTTGTAATAGTTATCGAAATAATCAGGTATATATTAAACATATAAAATACAATCTCCTAATGCACCCTCTGATAAACGAAAATTGCAAACAAACATGGAATCTTAAAAATAAGATTCCAAGACACACTTTAAATACTAGAAAAGAGTACATACAGATAATAATTAATTAAAAAAAACAATCAATACCATTTTATAACATATTTATCATTAGATTGAGTGGAGATTTAATTAAACACAATTTATTTACCCTGGCTAGAATAGAAAAAAGTTTAGCTTATGGTAAGGCAGAGTTCTAGTGATTTAGTGATGAGTGCACACTTTTGATAATAGTTCATTTTTCAGGTCCTTTGACCGCAGCAAGGTAGAGGCAGTGTTTATTTTAAAGGTTCATGGCATGACTGAAGAAAAGCTGGTAGGCGTGGGTCCATCCTTTGTTTAAATTAACCAGACATTCTAATGCTGGCAAAACTCATAGTGGTGGAATTTGACATCTTGCAAACCAACGAAGTTTGTTAATAATTATATGTTTTTAGTAGGAATTAAACATCCGAACAGCTACTCACACTGGTATCTCTTTGCAGGCCATAATCAAAGTGTCTATTTCTATACTCAATCTCCTATTTTTCCAGAAAATTGGCAGGCTATCCTTGCCTTGCTACATTTCCCATGAAAAACTTTCATTAGTGTCCATTCTGTATTTCAGGCAGGGCAAATATTAATTTCCCACTCAATCTAATTTAAGAATTCCAACCAGGGATAAGTGACACAAAGAAGGACAAATACAAAACTAAATCTCCACTTTTTAGAATTAACTTTAAAAATGCTTACAATAAGAGCAACAGGAATATATAATTAACAAACTTGGCTGTTTTTAATCAAATTGATTAAAACAGATGGTGAAAGTACTATTTTACAATCAATTTTATAAACATTAAATAATCTATTTTAAAATATAAATGCGTGTTTTAAATAATAATAAAAAAAATTGAGCCTTAGACATTTAATAAAAATGAAGTTGTTTTCCCTTTTTAATTTTAGTAATAAAACCACTAAATCGGAAATCAATCTGGCTCAATTGCCTCAACACGTGATCACAAAAAAACATTCCTGCAACTTTTTTTCAAAACTAAACATTTCAAAAACTACCCTGAATGCACTCATGAAAAACCAAAACAATATTTCATTTTTTACATTTACCCATTCTCATAAATCATTAACAAATTTTTTTTGGCTGTTTTAAAACAATCCGTCCAATTCCTAAAAGCCGAACCTTTAACTTTTGTCCGGTGGTTTTTTTACTCTTTTTATTAATTGTCTGAAATAAGTTCCTTTCCCTCTTTTATAATTTGCCTTCCTAGAATTTATGATTTTGTCTTTATCCCATTGTTTTGCTTTCTAGCGTATATACCCAAATCTTTTTCTTAACGAAACTTCCCAATTCTTCATCTTTTCCAACTTTATTTTTAGGCATATCAACACTAGTAAATGGCAACACTTCATTTCCCACAGACTTTTTACGTGCCTTGAAATTCAATATTGCTTTATAAATGGCTTTTATTTCTGTTTTCAAATCATATTCCCAAAACATTTCCTTAGTTTTAAACCCTAGTTCACAACTAACAGTTATTTTACTCAACTCATTTTTAACCTCTTGAGGTAACTTATAACTGTCTCCAAGATTTTCTTTCTCCACCATACTATCTATCTCTCTCTACTCTCTACTTATTTCAAACTTTATTTCCACCACTCTGTCCTAGTATTCTCCTGTGCTACTTTAATTTCTATATCTTTTACGACTACTTTTTCTACTTCCTGACTCTTTTTACTCATCTCATTTTTTAAATCCTTTTCCATCTCCACTTCTTTTTGTTGAGTTTCTTCTACTCTTCTTGTCATTTCTCTTCTCATTTCTTTCATATCTGCTCTCAACTCCTCCAGTATTGTTTGGTGAAAGTTTTATTTCTAGCAACTCTTGTCATATTTCATTCATCGCGGCTTGCTGACTTTGTTTCATTTCTATTATCAACTTTATCATCATCTGTGTCTTGCTCTCTTCTTCTATCTGGGAACATTTAAATGAAACAGGGCTCTCTTCCAAACCTGCCACCCTGTCGCCTTCTTCTTTACCTTCCATTTTTACACAAGGCTAACTCACTATACTAACTTTTTTTTAAACAAAAATCTCAAAGCAAATAAAATGCTATTTATTTGTATGCAAAAAGACAACAAACTATTTTTACTACTTTTAAATTCGAAAATTTACTCCGAAAAATTTTTTTTGTTTAAACAACAACAACAAAAAAACTCTATTTATTATTTATGTCATATGAAAAAGACAGACTACATAAATTTAACTCTTCAAAAAAAAATAATTCCGACAGACTTTTTTTAGAAAATACGCTATTTATTATTTATTTACTTATGTCATATGAAAAAAATGAAATCTTATTCTACCAAACTGCTCCAACAATACATGCAATAATTAACAAAAATCGAACCTTTACCGACTAGATCTTGCCACTTACACCTGAAATCTTTCTCAACCATCTAAACAAAATCTCACATGGGTTTGAAAACTTGGAAGCTCCAGGAGTATGCATCAAAAATTACTATATATGTAACAAGAGAAAGATCATTGAGACTCGCATATACTGACCCTGGGGGCGCCATTAGTCCAAAAATAGAAACTAGACATTTATTTTAGGGTGGACAGGATATGTGAATCAAAAGGCACCGAACTACACTCAGAGAGGAACAAGATATCTTAAATATTATTTAGACAGTTGAGAAATCAAGGCACAAAGACAAACATCAGCCAAATTAAGTTTAAACAATTTATTAATTTTATTAAATGTTGTGCAATAGAGTGAAGACATCTAGCCATGAATACAAAAGTGGTTTATAATAACATATGCATATTTACCAGAGAGTGCACAAGAGTACGACAAACATGAAGGCATTAAACATTTTGGCAGCAAAATTCTCTCACTTAAAATATAAGAAATTGTTAGGGTAATATCTTCTTGCTGGCTAGTTGTAAAATTACAAAAAACAAAAAACAACTCTAGCTTTTGAAATCAGGGATAACAAAACAGTTACTGCCCCACCGGAAATCAATGAAAGTAGTGCAAATGTTCGAGCAGTAATATTCTAATTACTGTCATTAAAACACCGCAGGACTGCTGCACATAATACTATATTCAAAGTAAATGTGGTTGATCTCACCTACAAGACAGCAACAGATATTTGATTATGATCTTACATAATCCAGAAAGAAATAGACTATTTTCAGACAACCTGAAGAAAGAACTTGACAAATAGCCAGCAAAAAAATTTTGTTGTTTGCACAAACAACGCAAATAAAACATGCTTAAAGATTCTTTATTTTACAACTAAGGGCAGGTGAATAAATAAAGACTATGAAAACTGCCAATGCATTTTATAATAGTTATTGAAATAATCAGGTATATATTAAACATAAAATACAATCTCCTAATGCACCATCTTATAAACGAAATTGCAAACAAACTTAAAATCTTAAAACTAAGATTCCAAGACACACTTTAAATACTAGAAAAGAGTACATACAAATAATAAATAATTAAAAATAAACAATCAATACCATTTTAAAACATATTTATCATTAGATTGAGTGGAGATTTAATTAAACACTATTTACTCTGGCTAGACTGGGAAAAAGTTTAGCTTACAGTAATGCAGAGTTCTAGTGATTTAGTGACGAGTGCACACTTTTGATAATAGTTCATATTTCAGGTTCTTTGACAGTGGCAAGGTAGAGGCAGTGTTTATTTTAGAGGTTCATGGCATGACTGAAGAAGAGCTGGTAAGCCTAGGTCCATCCTTTGTTTAGATTAGCCAGACATTCTAATGATGGAAAAACTCATAGCGGTGGATTTTGACATCTTAAACAGCAACGAAGTTTATCAATAATTACTTAAGTTTTTAGTAGAAATTAAACATCCAAACAGCTACTCACAATGGTATCTCTTTGCAGGCCATAATCCAAGTGTCTATTTCTATACTCAATCTCCTCACTCCTAAAAATTGGCAGGCTATCCTTGCCTTGCTACATTTCTTATGAAAAACTTCCATTAGGGTCCATTCTATATTTCAGGCAGGGCAAATATTAATTTTCCACTCAATCTAAGACTTCCAACCAGGGATAATTGAAACAAAAATGACAAATACAAAACTAAATCTCCGCTTTTTAAAATTAACTTTAAAAATAATTACAATAAAAGCAACAGGAATATATAATTAGCAAGCTTGCCCATTTTTAATCAAATTGATTAAAACAGATGGCGAAAGTACTATTTTACAATCAATTTTATAAACATTAAATAATCGATTTTAAAATATAAATGCGTGTGTTTTAAATAATAATAAAAAAAATTGAGCCTTAGACATTTAATAAAAATGAAGTTGTTTTCCCTTTTTAATTTTAGTAATAAAACCACTGAATCTGAAATCAATCTGGCTCAATAAGTACTTATTGTTGTTACCAATTATTATTGCTGTTACTGATTAATTAATGATATTGTTACAAATTATTGTTGTCATTATTATTAATTATTATTGTTGTTGCTAGTAACTATTATTGTTTTTATTTCTAATTAATCAAAAATAAGGTTACTAAGTCATTATTATTGTTGTTGTTACTAATTCATTATTATTGTTATTATTTATATTGTTACTAATCATTTATTGTTGTAGTTGCTACTAATTATTATTGTTGTTACCAATTAATATTGTTGTTGTTACTAATTATTATTATTGTTGTTAGTAATTATTATTGTTGTTATTATTAATTAATTATTACTAATGTTAGTAAATCATTATTATTGTTGTTGTTACTAATTAATTATTATTGTGACTAATTATTATTATTGTTGTTAGTAATTATTATTGTTGTTATTGCTAATTAGTTATTAATAATGTTAGCAAATCATTATTATTGGTGTTGTTACTAATTTATTATTGTTCTTATTAATCTTTATTAATATTGTTGTTACTAATCATTTATTGTTTTTGTTATTAAAAAAATATTAGTTTGTTGTTAGTAATTATTGTTGTTGTTATTACTAATTAATTAATAATAATGTTGGTAAGCCATTATAATTTGTGGTGTTATTAATTCATTATTGTTGTTATTATTAATCATTATTATTGTTGTTATTACTAATCATTTATTATTGTTGTTACTAGACTATTATTATTGTTGTTAGCAATTACTGTTATTGCTAATTAAATAATAATGTTTATACATCATTATTATTGTTGTTGTTACAAGTCATTATTATTGTTGTTACTAAGTAATTATTATTGTTGTTGTTAATAAGTACTTATTATTGTTAGTAACTATTATTGCTGTTACTGATTAATTAACTATGTTGTTACAAATTCTTATTGTTGTCATTATTATTTATTATTGTTATTAACTATTATTGTTGTTATTTTTAATTAATCAAAAATAAGGTTACTAAGTCATTAGTCATTATTATTGTTGTTGTTACTAATTCATTATTATTATTTTTGTTGTTACTAAGCATTTATTGTTGTAGTTGTTACTAATTATTGTTGTTGTTACTAATTATTATTGTTGTTGTTACTAATTATTATTATTGTTGTTAGTAATTATTATTATTGTTGTTAGTAATTATTGTTTTTATTACTAATTAATTATTAATGTTAGTAAATCATTATTATTGTTATTGTGACTAATTATTATTATTGTTGTTAGTAATTATTATTGTTGTTATTACTAATTAATTATTAATAATGTTAGTAAATCATTATTATTGGTGTTGTTAATAATTCACTATTGTTCTTATTAATCTTTATTAATATTGTTGTTACTAATCATTTATTGTTTTTGTTAATAAATAAATAGTGTTGTTGTTAGTAATTGTTGTTGTTATTACTAATTAATTAATAATAATGTTGGTAAGTCATTATAATTTGTGGTGTTATTAATTCACTATTGTTGTTATTAATCATTATTATTGTTGTTATTACTAATCATTTATTATTGTTACTAGACAATTATTGTTGGTAGTAATTATGTTATTACTAATTAAATATTAATAATGTTTATAAGTCATTATATTGTTGTAACTAATTCATTATTGTTGTTTTAACTAATTATTTTTGTTGTTTTTACAATATATTATTGTTGTTGATAGTAATTAGTTATAATTGTTACTAATTAATGATTATAGTTACTAATATTACTGCTGTTGTTACTAATTAATTATTATTGCTGTTATTACTAAAATTAATAATGTTAATAAGTCATTATTATTGTTGTTACTAAGTAATTATTGTTGTTATTGTTAATAAGTAATTATTGTTGTTGTTACTAATTATTTTTGCTGTTACTAATCCATTATTGATGTTCTTAGAAATTATTACTGTTGTTTTTATTATTGTTAGTAATTATTATTATTACTAATTATATCCGAAATAATGTTAGTAAGTCAATATTATTGTTGTTTCTAATTCATTATTATTGTTGTTGTTACAAATTCATAATTGTTGTTACTAATCAATTATCATTGTTATTACTAATTAATTATTATTGTTGTTGTTACTAATTATTGTATTTGTTACTTGTTAATCATTCTTGTTATTACTAATTATTAATAATGTTAGTAAGTCATTATTGTTGTTTTTACTAATTCATTATTACTGTTGTTAAGAATTAATTATTATTGTTATTCTTACTAATTATTATTGTTGTTAGTAATTATTGTTGTTATTACTAATAATGTTAGTAAGTCATTATTATTGGTGTTGTTACTAATTCATTATTGTTGTTTTACTAATTAATTATCATTGTTTTTACTAATTAATTATTATTGTTTATCATTGTTATTACTAATTATTATTGTTGTTGTTCCTAATTAATTATTGTTGTTATTGCTAATCAATTATAAATAAAGTTTGTAAGTCATTATCATTGTTGTTATTAATCATTATTATTGTTGTTACTATTCATTTATTATTGTTGTTAATAAATAAGTATTATTGTTGTTATAATTATTTAAATATTAATAATGTTGGTAACTCAATATTATTGGTGTAACTAGTTTATTATTATTGTTCTTGTTACTAATTATTATTGTTGTTTTTACTAATTAATTATTATTGTTGTTGATACTAATTAATTATGATTTATTGTTACTAATTATTATTGCTGTTGTTACAAATTAATTATTATTGCTGTTATTAATTATTATTGTTGTTGATACTAATAAATTATAATTGTTAATAATTAGTTATTGTTGTTGCTACTAATTTTTATAGTTGTTACGAATAATTATTTGTTACTAATTAATTATTATTGTTGATACTAATCACTTATTATGGTTGTTACTAATAATTTAATATTATTACTACTAATTAATTTTGTTTTTGTTACTAATTAATTATTATTGCTGTTATTAATAATAATTATTGTTGTTGTTACTAATTATTAGCAATGTTAGTAAGTCATTATTATTTATGTTGTTACTAATTCATTATTATTGTTGTTGCTATTAATTAGGTATTATTGTTTTGTTACTAATTATTGTTGTTACTAATTAATTTTTATTGTTAGTAATTGTTGTTATTACTAATTATTAATAATGATGGGAAGTCATTATTATTGGTGTTGTTAGTTATTCATTATTGTTGTTGTTACTAATTATTATTGTTGTTACTAATTCATTATTATTGCTGTTGTTACTAATAAATTATTATTGGTGTTGTTATTAATTCATTATTATTGTTCTTACTAATTAATTATTATTAATAATTTTTATTATTACTAATTAAATATTATTGTGTTGTTAGTAATTTTTGTTTTTACTAATTAATTATTAATATTGTTTGTAATCATTATTATTGTGGTTTTTACTAATTCATTATTGTTACTAATTATTATTGTTGTTTATTGTTAATTATTATTGATGTTGGTACTAATTCATTATTAATGTTGCTGTTACTAATTATTATTGTTACTAATTAATCATTTTTGTTACTAATTAATTATTATTGTTGTTGCTAGTAATTATTATTGTTATTACTAATTAATTATTAATAATGTTAGTAAGTCATTTTTTGGTGTTATTAATTCACTATTGTTGTTATTAATCATTATTATTGTTGTTACTAATCATTTATTATTGTTGTTGTTGTTACTAGACAATTATTATTGTTGTTAGTAATTATTATGTTATTACTATTTAATTAATAATAATGTTGATAAGTCATTATTATTGTTATGGTTACTAATTCATTATTATTGTTTTAACTAATTATTATTGTTGTTGATACTAATTAATTATAATTGTTAGTAATTAATAATTATTGTTACTAATAGTAATGCTGTTGTTACTAATTAATTGTAATTGTTGTTGTTAGTAATTATTATTGCTCTATTACTAATATTAATGTCAGTAAGTCATTATTATTATTGTTACTAAGTAATTATTATTGTTGTTAATAAATAATTATTGTTGTTTTTACTAATTATTATTGCTGTTACTTATTAATTACTGATCTTGTACCAAATTATTTTTGTTGTTAGTAACTATTATTGTTATTACTAATTAATCATAATGTTAGTAAGTCATTATTATTGATATTAATTATTATTGTTGTTCTTAATAATCATTTATTATTGTTACTAGTAAATTATTATTGTATTGTTAGTAATTATTGTGGTTGTTATTACTAATTAATTATTAATATTAGTAAGTCATTATTATTGGTCTAGTTACTAATTCATTATTATTGTTGTTATTAATTAGTAATTATTGATGTTGTTAATAATTGTTGATTATTGATGTTACTAATTCATCATTATTGTTGCTGTTAGTAATTATTATTGTTGTTATTACTCATTAATTACAAATTTAGTAAGTCATTATTATTGTTGTTACTAATCATTTATTATTATTAATAAATAATTATTATTGATGTTGTTTGTAATTATAATTGGTGTTAATAATTAATTATTAATAATATTGGTGTCATTATTATTGGTGTTGTTACTAATTCATTATTATTGTTCTTGTTAACAATTATTGTTGTTTTTACTAATTAATTATTATTGTTGTTGATACTAATTAATTATAATTGTTACTAATTAATGATTATTGTTACTATTATTGCTGTTGATACTCATTAATTATTATTGCTGTTACTAATTATTGTTGGTACTAATAAATTATAATTGTTACTAATTATTGATAACTAATTATTATTGTTGTTGCTACCAATTTTTATAGTTGTTACTAATAATTTTTGGTGTTACTAATTAATTATTGTTGTTGTTACTAGTCCCTTATTATGGTTGTTGTTACTAATCATTTATTATTACTAATTAATTGTGTTTTATTAGTAATTAATTATTATTGTTATTAATAATTGTTATCACTAATTAATTGTTAATGTTGTTAGTATGTCATTATTATTTGTGTGGTTACTAATTCATTATTATTGTTGTTGCAATTAATTAGATATTGTTGTTACTAATTATTATTGTTGTTACTAATTAATTATTATTGTGGTTGTTAGTAATTAGTTTTGCAGTTATTACTAATTATTGATAATGTCAGTAAGTCATTATTATTGTTGTTACAAATTATTATTGCTGTTACTGATTAATTAACTATGTTGTTACAAATTATTATTGTTGTCATTATTAATTATTATTGTTGTTGTTAGTAACTATTATTGTTGTTATTTCTAATTAATCATAAATAAGTTTGCTAAATCATTATCATTGTTGCTGTTACTAATTCATTATTATTATTTTTGTTTTTACTAATCATTTATTGTTGTAGTTGTTACTAATTATTGTTGTTGTTACTAATTAATTATTATTGTTGTTGTTACCGATTATTATTAATGTTGTTATTACTAATTATTAATAATGTAGTAAATCATTATTATTATTGTTGTTACTAATTAATTGTTATTGTGACTAATTATTATTGTTAGTAATTATTGTTGTTATTACTAATTAATTACTAATAATGTTAGTAAATCATTATTGGTGTTGTTACTAATTCATTATTCTTATTAATCTTTATTAATATTGTTGTTACAAATCATTTATTGTTTTTGTTAATAAATATTTGTGTTGTTGTTAGTAATTATTGTTATTACTAATTAATTAATAATGTTGGTAAGTCATTATAATTTGTGGTGTTATTAATTCACTATTGTTGTTGTTATTAATCATTATTATTGTTATTACTAATCATTTATTATTGTTGTTACTAGACAATTATTATTGTTGTTAGTAATTATTGTTATTACTAATTGAATATTAATGTTTATAAGTCATTATTATTATTGTTGTTACTAATTATTATTGTTGTTGTTAATGAGTAATGATTGTTGTTGTTACTAATTATTATTGCTGTTACTAATCAATTATAGATGTTCTTACAAATTATTGTTGTTTTTATTAATTATCATTGTTGTTGTTAGTAACTATTATTGCTGTTATTAGTAATTAATCATAAATACTGTTAGTAAGTCATTATTATTGTTGTTGTTTCTAATTCATTATTATTGTTATTAATTTTTGTATTTGTTAATTGTTAATTATTATTGTTGTTATTAGTAATTATTACTGTTGTTATTAGTAATTATTATTGTTGTTATTACTAATTATTAATAATGTTTGTAAGTCATTATTATTCATCTTTTTCCTAATTCATTATTATTGTTGTTGTTACTAATTATTATTGTTGTTATTACTAATTAATTATTAATATTTGTATGTCATTATTATTGGTCTTGTTACTAATTCATTATCATTGTTATTACTAATTAATTATTATTGTTGTTACTAATTATTATTGTTGTTATTACTAATTCATTATAAATGTTAGTAAGTCATTATTTTGGTTGTTGTTATTAATCAATATTATTGTTGTTACTATTCATTTATTGTTGTTGTTAATAAATAATAAGTATTGTTGTTGTTAGTAATTATTATTTTTATTAATTAATTATTAATAATGTTGGTAAGTCATTATTGTTGGTGTTATTACTAATTTATTATTATTGTTCTTGTTACTAATTATTATTGTTTTTTTTCTAATTAATTATTATTGTTGATGATACTAATTAATTGATTTTTACAAATTAATGATTATTGTTACTAATTATTATTGCTGAGGTTACTAATTAATTATTATTGCTGTTATTATTATTGTTGTTGATACTAATAAATTATAATTGTTACTAATTAAATAGTTGTTGCTACTAATTTTATAGTTGTTATTAATAATTATTTGTGTTACTAATTAATTATTATTGTTGTTACTAATCACTTATTATTGTTGTTGTTAGTAATCATTTACTATTATTACTAATTAATTTTTGTTACTAATTAATTATTGTTATTAATATTGTTGTTACTAATTAAGTATTAGTAATGTTAGTAAGACATAATTATTTTTATTATTAGTTAATTATGATTGTTGTTACTATTAATTTGGTATTATTGTTTTTGTTACTATTTACTGTTGTTACTAATCAATTTTAATTGTTGATGTTAGTTATTGTTGTTACTACTAATTATTAATAATGATGGCAAGTCATTATTATTGGTGTTATTACTTATTCATTATTATTGTTGTTGTTATTAATTAATTATTATTGTTGTTACTAATTCATTATAATTGTTGTTTTAACTAATTACCATTGTTGTTTTTACAAATTATTGTTGTTGATACTAATTAATTATAATTGTTGCTAATTAATTATTGCTACTAATATTACTGCTGTTGTTACTAATTAATTATAATTGTTGTTGTTAGTAATTATTGCTGTTATTACTAATATTAATAATGTTAGTAAGTCATTATTATTATTGTTGTTACTAAATAATTATTATTGTTGTTGTTAATACATAATTATTGTTGTTGTTACTAATTATTATTGCTGTTACTAATTAATTACTGGTCTTGTTACAATTATTATTGTTGTTGTTATTATTAATTATTGTTGTTAGCAACTATTATTGTTATTATTAATTAATCATAAATAATGTTAGTAAGTAATTATTATTGTTGTTGTTATTAATTAATTATTATTGTTGTTACCAATCATTTATTATTGTTATTGTTACTAGAAAATTATTGTTGTATTGTTAATTATTATGGTTGTTATTAGTAATTAAGTATTAATAATGTTAGTATGTTATTATTTGTGTAGTTACTAATTCATTATTATTGTTGCTAATAATTAGTTATTACTATTGTTACTAATTAGTATTGTTCTTACTAAATAATTTTTATTGTTGTTTGTAATTGTTATTACTAATTATTAATAATGCTGGGAAGTCATTATTATTTGTGTTGTTACTAATTCATTATTATTGTTGTTACTAATTCATTATTGCTGTTGTAACTAATAAATTTGACTGGTGTTGTTACTAATTCATTATTATTCTTGTTGTTACTAATTAATTATTGTTGTTAGTAATTTTTATTGTTGTTATTACTAATTACTAATAATGTTCATAAGTCATTATTATTGTTGTTACTAAGTAATTATTATTGTTGTTTTTAATAAGTAATTATTGTTGTTGTTACTAATTATTATTGCTGTTACTAATTAATTAATGGTGTTACAAATCATTATTATAAATTATTATTGTTATTGTTAGGAACTATTATTTTTGTTATTACTAATTAATCATAAATAATGTTAGTAAGCCATTATTATTGATGTTGTTACTAATTCATTATTATTGTTGTTATTATTAATTAATTATTAGTGTTGTTGTTACTAATCATTTGTTATTGTTGTTGTTACTAATTATTGTTGTTGTTACTAGTTAATTGTTATAGTTGTTGTTAGTAATTAGTATCGTTATTACTAAATAATTATTAATAATGTTAGTAAGTCCATATTATTGAAGTTTTTACTAATTCATTATTATTGTTACTAGTTAATTATTATTGTTGTTGTTACTAATTATTATTGTTGTTGTTAGTAATGATTATTGTTATTATTACTACTTAATTGTTTATAATGTTAGTAAGTTCTTATTATTGGTGTTGTTACTAATTCATTATTAATGTTGTTGTTATTAATTAATAATTATTGTTATTACTCATTAATCATAGATAATGAATCAGTAACATTTGAAAATGATAATGAATAAAACCAAAATAAACACTACAGAATCAACAGTATGTTTAGAATACAGACAGGTGTTTATTTATTTATATTAAACCTAAAAAATACTTTGCATTGATATAATGATAAGAGCATATAAACAATGAATCATTTTAATAAGAAACATGAACTCCCATAGTCTTCAGTAAAATGCACTTAACAATAGCCACACTTAAAGGTCAAATATTATTTTTGTTTTGGCTACTTTAAATAAAATGTTTGTTTTGACAATGTTTCTCCGAAACCATAATACATTATGCTTGTATTTAATTTTCTCAATATTTTCTCCAAGTAAATATGAGTATTATTATAGCATTTAACTTATTGCAACATGATAAGAAAATAAAAACCAGTTTCTGACAAGTGTTTAAAAGGGTTGCCATTTTAAACTGCCTATGAAGGTGACTAATTCTCTTCTCAATTATTTAATTCCGCAAAAATTATTTAGCTTTTGTCATTATGTGGCAATATAATAAATGGCATGAAAATGGTGGTAAATAGTGTTGTTATGATTTACCAAGAATTCAATTAATTTCAAATTCAAAATAATGCCAATAATTGTTTACTTATATAAATATATATTTCTGTACTTGAGTTTCTTCAAAAAACATGTTATGCAACACTACCTAGTGCATATTGAACTTTAACATAAATTCAATTGGTGGACTTTATCTAAATATGATGACATTTAATTTGACAAGACAGTCACTTGGCTTTAAGACAGATAAAAATTTGTTAACTCAATAAATCATTCATATGATGACAGACAGAATTTCTTCAGCATTTTTCAAAGTAAGAAATGAAATGAAAATTGCCTTAGCAGTTAGAGAATTGAACACCATATCACTTTCTTTTAAAATGAAGATGTTAATTGTTTATTTACATATCGATTTTGAATTAAATAAACAAAGCTAGTAAGATACAAGTTGTATATTTAAATTGAAATATATATAATCCAGTAAAAAGAATTATACTGCGAATATTTTATCAGCTTTTGAATAAGCAGCTCAAGTTATAGTATATGGTAGGTGCACTGATGGTATCAGTATTTAAAATTGTGTGCAAATAAAGTTTTTATTACACTATGTAAATTGTACTGACAGTACTGGTATCTTTTTTTCCAGAAAAAATACTCTAGAAAAAACATAATATAAAAAAAAATTTAAAATTAAATTATATAAATTATCATAGCTAATAAAAAGATGTCAAGATTCTTAGAGCATATCAGTCACTTAGAGTGAAAAAAAGAAAATGGCTTCTGAGAAAAATACAATACACTTATTGAAAGAGAAAAGATACTGCTGAATGTAGTTTTAGTAAATTGTTTACTGTTAAAGTTCAGATGGAAAAAAATTGCATAGACTTTAATTAAAAAAGTAAACAAAGCATTAAAAAATTAATGAAATTTATATTTAATTGGCAGTATGTGAAATAAGATATTATCACATTGTGAATATACTCTACTGACAATTCCAAAAGTTAATGGGATTAATTATTGTTAGTAAATTTCTTTAATAGTATTTTTTATATTGTTATAATAAGGTCTCCACAAATAAACTTGCTGATATATTTTATAGTTTTGTGAGTATTTATTTTCACTGATTCAATTGAGAATAAATCTCTCCTTGAATACAACAGTTGGTGCATATGATCATTTTAAGAATTTGCATACTGTCTTAAAGAAGAATTGTACATTTGTGTGGAAATAGTGAAAAATGGCATTCAAATCTTGCATGAATTTGACATTCGTATCCTTGCAGTATGGCGCATATAATATATATATTGAGCTGGATTGATTTCCGATTTAATGGTTTTATTACTAAAATTAAAAAGGCAAAACAACTGCATTTTTATTAAATGTCTTATGCTCAATTTTTTATTATTATTTAAAACACATACGCATTTATATTTTAAAATAGATTATTTAATGTTTATAAAATTGATTGTAAAATAGTTTACTTTCACTGTCTGTTTTAATCAATTTGATTAAAAACAGGCAAGCTTGCTAATTATATATTCGTGTTGTTTTTATTGTAATTATTTTTAAAGTTAATTCTAAAAAGCGGAGATTTAGTTTTGTATTTGTCATTTTTGTTTCAATTATCCCTGGTTGGAAGTCTTGGTTCTTGTGTATAATTCAACCAATGACGTATTACCCTGAAGGCACATCAGTCTAAAGTTGTGATTTTTAAGATAAAGTCTCCAAGTGATCTGCAGACACATTTAGTCACTAAAATGTGTCCACAGATCACGTGAACATGGCATGTTAAAAAACGCAACATTAGACCGATATGCCTTTGGGTAATACATCATCTGTTGATCACGTGGTAAAAAGCAAAAAAACATGGCAAAAATATAAAAATTTGAAAAAAAATGTGACGCAGGTCACATGATAAAACACAAAAAAAAGGCAAAAATCTGATGCAGGTCAGGCAAATAGTAAAAATAAAAATAAAAATGTACATGCATGTGTCAAAATAATTTAGAAAAAACGATATTATAATTTATAAAACCACCCTATATTATGCTCAATTATAAAAAACAGTGTGTAGCGCTGGAGTTGGTGGGGGGCTCTTTGTGTTTTTGACAAGCCGTAGGCTTGGCGTACACCTATTCCCTGCATTACTCTCATAGCTGTAATTTTTATAATTGCCCATGAATTTACGAAAAATAATTTTCTGTATGATATAATTCAGAAATTAAAAATTGCCGATGAATTTACGAAAAATAATTTTCTATATGATACAATTCAGAAATTAAAAATTAAATGAAAACGTAATTGCATTGTAAAAATATTAATAAAAAATTTTTGTAAATTTTAAATAAACAGCTAAATTAAAAAGACGCGATTTAATGCAAATCTGGTATTAATGACATCATTTAATGCAAATCTGGTATTAATGGCATCGCACCCTCTAATTTTTATAATTGCCGATGAATTTATGAAAAATAATTTGAGAATTGTAGAAATATTAACAAAAAGATTTTGTAAATTTAAAATAAACAGATAAATAAAAAACCACCCTATATTATGCTCAATTATAAAAAACAGCGCTTAGCGCTGGAGTTGGCAGGGGGCCCTTTGTGTTTTTGACAAGCTGTAGGCTTGGCGTACACCTATACCCTGTATTACTCTCATAGCTGTAATTTGTATAATTGCCCATGAATTTACGAAAAATAATTTTCTGTATGATATGATTCAGAAATTAAAAATTGCCGATGAATTTACGAAAAATAATTTTCTGTATGATACAATTCAGAAATTATAAATTAAATTAAAACGCAATTCAATTGTAGAAATATTAACAAAATTTTTTTGTAAATTTTAAATAAACAGCTAAATTAAAAAGATGTGATTTAGTGCAAATCTGGTATTAATGGTGTCATTTAATGCAAATCTGGTACAAATGGCATCGCACCCTGTAATTTTTATAATTGCTGATGAATTTACAAAAAATAATTTGAGAATTGTAGAAATATTAACAAAAAGATTTTGTAAATTTAAAATAAACAGATAAATAAAAAACAGTTTACCGGAATAAATTACAAAAAATAATTTTCTGTATGATACAATTCAGAAATTAAAAATGAAATTAAAACGTAATTCAATTGTAGAAATATTAACAAAAAATATTTGTAAATTCAAAATAAACAGATAAATAAAACACTTTACCCGAATTAACAGCTCAAAAAAGTAACTGTGATGCCATGGATAGCAAAATCACAATAGACAGAAAAATCAAAAAATTTCTCAAACCTCTCTACGAATTTTAAATCTTGCGGTGAAAAAAAAATTGACTCTCTGATGGATTAATCACACCAGTCACTTGGTTACCATAACAATGTTGTCATGCAAAAAATGTTGATGTCTACCAGAAAAGAAATCAGTAAGTCAAAAACATCATCGGTTGAATTATACACAAGTACCGAAGTCTTAAATTAGATTAAGCAGGAAATTAATATATGCCCTACCTGGAATATAGAATGGACACTAATGAAAGTTTTGCATGGGAAATGTAACAAGGCAACGATAGCCTGCCAATTTTAGGAGAGAATAGAGATTCATTAGATACACTTGGAATATGACCTGCAAAGAGATACCATTGTGAGCAGCTGTTCGGACGTTTAATTCCTACTAAAAACTGCAATCATTAGAATGTCTCTAATTTAAACAAAGGACAGACCCATGCCTACCAGCTCTCCTTCAGTCATGCCATGAATTTCTAAAATAAACACTGCCTCTACCTTGCCACTGTCAAGGACCTGAAAGATGAACTATTATCAAAAGTGCGCACTCGTCACTAAATCACTAGAACTCTGCCTTACTGTAAGCTAAACTTTTTCCTATTCTAGCCAGGGTAAATAAATTGTGTTTAATTAAATCTCTGCTCAATCTAATGATAAATATGTTTTAAAATGGTATTAATTGTTTTTTTTATTATTTATTATATGTATGTACTCTTTTCTAGTATTTAAAGTGTGTCTTGGAATATTAGTTTTAGGATTCCAAGTTTGTTTGCAATTTTCGTTTATCAGGGGGTGCATTAGGAGATTGCATTTTATATGTTTAACATATACCTGATTATTTCGATAACTATTACAAAACACATTGGCAGTTTTCGTAGTCTTTATTTATTCACCTGCCCTTAGTTGTAAAATAAAGAATCTTTAAGCATGTTTCATTTGCGCTGTTTGTGCAAACAACAAAATCTTTTTGCTGGCTATTTGTCAAGTTATTTCTTCGAGTTGACTGAAAATAGTCTATTTCTTTCTGGATTACATAAGATTGTAATCAAATATCTTTTGCTGTCTTGTGAGACCAACCACGTTTACATTGAATGTGGTATTATGCACACAGTCCTGCGGTGTTTTAATGACAGTAGTTAGAATATTGCTGCTCGAACGTCTGCGCTGGTTACTTTGATTTCTGGCAGGACAGTGACTGTTTTATTATCCCTGATTCGGGAAGCTAAGGTTGTTGTTTGTTTTTGTAATTTTACAACTGGCCAGCAAGAAGATATTATCCTAACCATTTCTTATATTTTAAGTGAGAGAATGTTATTGTGAAAATGTTTAATGCCTTCATGTTTGTCATACTCTTGTGCACTCTGTGGTAAATATATGTATAATAACATGTCACTTTTATATTCATGGCTAGATGTCTTTACTATATTGTCTAACTTATAAAATTAATAAATTGTTTTAATTTATTTGGCTGATGTTTATCTTTGTGCTTTGATTTCTCAGCTGTCTAAATAATATTTAAGACATCTTGTTTTTCCCTGAGTGTAGTTCGATGCCTTTTGATTCGCATATCCTGTCCACTCTAAAATAAATGTCTACTTCTTATTTTTGGACTAGTGGTGCCCTGGGATCAGTATATGTGAATCTCAAAGATCTTTCTCCCATTACAATATATATATATAATGTAACATTTTCCATTACTTGCTAGGCCTCTACACACAATATAAACTGCACGAGTTGATCAAGTTATATGTAAAAAAAGGTTTATTTTTTGAACTTCAAAAACATAACTATATTTCCTGATCAACTTGGCCTAGAAGTGTTATATTGACAAAATCAGCTTTTAGTTTGTTTGATCTGGGCACCAGGATTCATAAAGAATCCATTGAAATCTGTCACCAACACATCTCGCAAATTGTAAATAAAAAAGATTTTTTTTTAAAATTATCGATAGATTATACCGTGAACTAGAATTATTTTCTAAATATTGTTATTCCTGAAACTTATTAAACATATTGGCAAAAGTAAATTACATTTTTAAATCTTATTAAACTAATAATAAATTTAATAATAAACACTAATAAATATTATTAATAACATACAAATAAAAATTGATATTAAAAATATTTTTATTCTAACAGATTAAAAAATCTGTTTATGTTAAATTGCGAATTAAATAAACTGGATAGAACACACATTAATCTAAACGTGAAACACTAATAAAAAAAATAACAGTTGAATAATTAATTTAAAAGTTCTGGAGTAAACAAGAGTCTCATGAACAGAAAAATTAAAGTCTGTATCAGGCGTCCTAATATAAGCGTATTTTTTTAGAATGGTTTGTCGACAATTTAGTCACAATCAGAAGTAATAATAGTCATATCTTACCAGTAAATTTAGTTATTAGGTAGTAGTTAACTATGCACTGTTTTTTGGGTTAGGATAAGCTCGCCCATTAGTTATTTCATCTTGTGGTCCATTCTCCTAGTCCATCTTGAAGGCTTTTCTGGTGTACATTTTCAGGCATGATGTCCACAGCAGCTCCAGTTCACTCTGACATGTGGAATTAATTCAGCGTAGAGCGATCCTCAATATGTTCTTTATCTAGGACTAACTATAGAGAAAACAAAGAAAACAAGATGTTAATCCAACTTGATTCTTCCTTTTTATAGTCAGGGTCAAGTTTCCTAATTTCTGTGCATATCTTTTGTCAAAATATAGGCTGTCAATTAATCTGGTAATTCCTTATAAATTTTATGTTACAAAGTTCTTTTTTAAGCAAATCCTTTGGTCATCTTTAATTAGCTAAAATATTTTTCTTTATCTTATCTTTTCACCTTTGGAATTCTTTTGTTCTCTCCTATTCTACTTTAATTTCTAATTACATAAAAAAATATAAAAAACAATTTTAACTTTCACTGTAGGTTTTTTTAAAAAAATAAATTATACTAATAAAAAAAATTAACTTTACTCTTTTTCTTTTTTAGCTTTTACTAGATGCCAATATATTGTGATGATCGCACATACTGCGGTCACACATATAAATATTAAACATTCACAGAATATTAAATATGTTTGATAAAATAAAGAAAAAAGAGCGAGCTTAGAAAATTTACAGAACAAAGAAATGTTTCAATTAATTAAAAAGAGAGGGAAGTAGAATCAAAAAGATTATCTTTTACCCTCCAAAGTTCGGATTTTGGTGAAATTTAAATGTAAAATTAGAAATATTGGAGGTGTACGTTAAAAAATAAAGTGATAAAGAAAAGTAAATCAAATGCAAGTTAAAATATGATTTTGAAAGAAAGTAAAGTTTTAAAAAAAACCTTAAATAGTGCGCAAAACATAGAAAGTTAAACATGATCAAAAGATAAGGATTTGAGTTTTAAAGTACACATTTGACGATAAACGAAATGCGTGTATGGAGTGTATTTGAAGCAGAATATAGACAGCAATAATAAAATGCTTGTCTAAACTTAAATAAAAAACAGAGAGAAAAAACACATATTAAAATCTGTGTAATTAAATTTAAAAAAATATTGGAATAAATGTACTTAGTGCTACTAGATTGGGTAAAACAAATTTACATATGGCCGAAGGCATAGTAAGAAAGGTGTAAATGAAAATGAAAACAAAGGATCGGAAGGACAAAGGCTGGTGGAATTTTGTAATTAAAAAAAAGTTTTTCAGTAGAGATGAGAGCTAGAGACTTCTTGTCGATAGGGTGGTAAAAGACAACTCCGATAATCAACCGCTATAGTTAACAAATATGACTTTCGACAGCAGTACCTCATCTAGAATGGCTGGCTAAGACCATCGTGATCACTGGTCGATCTGGACTTACTGTACTAATGGTTCCGTCATAGTGCCCCCGATGGATTCATTTAGTTCCCTTGTCCTCGATGCCTTGTTCTTGATGCCTCAATCTTGATGCCTTAAACAATGAGAAGCTACACACAACCAAATCTAACCTGTGACCGTCCCTCCTAAAGAAGTGGAGAAAATCCACGTGGTGGTCAGCAAGATGTCGGATAAATTCAGAGACTAAAACCTAGGTAGATACATACTATTTTGTTATATATTTCAATGTGCACATAGTTTAATTAGACAATGGCCACATGCCTTTTGTGAATGATAAAGACATTCTTGAATTTTTTGATAAATACCCAGACTGACGATTTATAAATGAACCATCATTTATAATAGTTTTAGATGTATTCTTTTCTTGTAGCACTATAGATTATAATCTGTTTTTTTAGTTAATGTTAATGTGTTTTTTTTATATATCTCTTTTATGATTCATTTATTCTATTAAATCTATTATTTTATTTAAACCTGCCTTGTCTCATTCTTTGCCACTCCAAAAAGGGTAGTCTAGTCTTAGGGTGGGAAAACTATTATTCATTTTTTGGTTATTGAATTAACACGTGGAAGTTGGTGGTGCAGTATTTGATCCCGTTAAATTTATAAATCATCCAAGCGCTGTAATTCTGTCAGATCTTACAGCAGTCGAGAGACGGTTGGTCAGGAAAAATAATCTGGTGCTGTATCCATATAGCATACAGATTCGGCCAAATAAGGATAGACTTGTCTATTTTTCGTATTTCTCTCTGCTTGCGGTAACGGAAAGTGGACGATTTTGAATTATAGAATTCCCCATTATGTGCACATAAAAGGGAAGTGTAGCCTTCGATCGTCCCATGCCCGTTACATATTTTGGGGGGCCTGTCCAGGATTTGTATTGCTGCACAATTAATGATCACGTGTTAAATAATTTTATCAGATGACATATTTAAAATATTTTTTTTTTTTTTTTTTTTTATATATAAAATTAAATTTTTATTTTAAAATAAAGGGAGAAAAGAAAAGAGGAAGAGGATTTTTTTTTTTTTATATTATATAAACACAATTCCATATTATGTGTAAAAAAAAAGAAAAAGAGGGAGGTTTTTTTTTTTTATTATTATAAATGTTTTGTAAGGAGTGAGGGAGGATAAGTAAAAAAAATATTTTTTAATGTTTTAAAACAAACAAAAAAAAAATTATAAAAATTGATTGTTTAAGAAATATAAATTTTTTAAAAAAAAAAGAAAAAAAAAAAAAACTTGAAAGAAAATTATAATAAAAAATAAAAATATATATATTGTAGCCGCATAGCCCATAAAGTTAAAGAATAGATAAATGTGTGTGTGTTTCATAATCGTATAATAAAATGTAATAATTATAGCGATCGAATATAGATTATCTGTAATTAATTAACAAAAGCATAAAATAGTTAAGTTAGAAATAGTGACAGTTTCAGTAATGTTGTAGTTATAAAGGTTAAATGATTAAAATAATCAAAACTAAGTTAAATGAAGAAATATATGTGTGAATAAATAATAACGGTCCCAGTTAAGTGGAAAATAAAATATTTTAATGATAAAAGGAATTCGCGTGTATAATTTAAATTGAAGAAATTATAAGTATTGTCACGTATTTTAGTTAAGCGGGAGAAAAATATATATGTGTGATTCTAGAATAGTCACGTGTAAGAGAAGTAAATATATATATATGTATGATCGTGTTTAAAACAGCAGTAACCTTAAGTGGCCGAATTTTGTAAATGTAGGAGTGGCCGAATTTTGTAAATGTAGGAGTAGAAAAATATATATATCGGAAGGGTAATGTTGGAGACACAGTCAAATAAAACGAATTTATAATGTATATTGTTAACAGAAGAACAAGTATGGTATTTAAGTAAGTTAAATTTAAAAGAATATATAAGTGCATCATTTGATTGAAGTATAGGGGTCAGAGGTAGATGAAGAGGGAAAATAGAGGACAATCATCAAGGTGGACAGGCAGTCAGGTGAATCTAAGGCAGGAGAATAAGAAGATGAACCAGAGTATGGATGTTTGGGTTGGCTAGCGATCTGAATGCTGATCAATAGACAACTAAGAAATTAAAAGTTAATACAAAGTGGGAAAAACATAGTCAGTCGAAAGAATTTAGGTATAAGTCTAGCCAGAAGAAATCAATAGTAGTAATAATCAGTCCATATATTAAGGAGAGTTAAATAAAAAATCATATTTATGCGAACAAGGGCTAAAGCCAAAATGGAACTTAAAGAAAGGCAAGTAAAAGAAGGGAATGGAGAGGAGATGAAAGTAAAGGATACAATGGCCTATAGTAATATCATGGATATGTTAAAGCAAATGAGAATGGAGCAAGAGCAATTCATGAAAGAACTCATGGACAGACAAGAGAGAAGGATAGAAGAATTGATGGTAAAGGTAGAGATAGACACCAGAAAAGATGGGCTGAATTCCGGGAAGAAATAAGAAATGAGGTCGTCCTGCTATCAAAGGCTAATAACACACATGGAATGGATTTCACCAAGAGATTAAGAGGGATGAACAAAGGAGTATGGGGCCTGGTGCATATGAGGAATCAGAATTAGTTGAGGACAGAGGTAGAGAGTCAGCAGAATTTGATTGGGAAAGGGACATAGGGTGACATCAGTTAGATGAAGAGGTGGAAGTAGTTAGAGTGGAGGATCATAGAATGATGATGATGAGCGTACAAGAGAATTTAAGTCAGGTGGCAAAGGAAGTAGCAGGGTTAAATACGAAAGTTGAAAAGAGGATAAGTAAGTCAGCCGGTAACAGCACATATACCGGGATAGAATGCATTGAGTCAAGAGCCACTGGAGGAGATACAGACAAGGGATATGCATGTGGACCACCTCCAAAGGAACCACCTGAAATTAAATATGGTTGGGATCCTAGTAAAGGATGATGGAAAGAAAACAGAAGAGATTTGACAGAGTGGAATCCAGGAGGGTAGGAAGATAAACAATCTAGATGTAAGACTGAATAGAAGTGGCATACAAATGGACAGAGGATAGAGAGCGGAGGGATCAAAATCCACATCCCAGAGGAGGCAGAGGTGATGTCAATAGAGAAATGCAACCTCCAGATAAAATATAAACACCAGCATCAATAAAGGATTTAATGATAACAAAATTGGAAATGGAAATGGACGAGTCATGGAGAACGAACTGTAATATGGATTCTGATAAAATAAAGAAATGAACCAATAAGTGGAAAAAGGGATGAAGGACATTATGATAAAAAAAGAAAGCAGAAGATAAATATTAGTGTGAGGTCATAGATTGAGGCTGAAGGCATGTAGGTTTAGATATTGGTAGATGGGTCTGAACAGTAGTTGGTTATGCCTTCTTTGTTATTCATTCATTTATGTTCTGCAGTGTGCCAAATCTTATCATACAGAGAACACAGGGACAGAGATCTCATTCTCATAATGACTCACTGGATTAAGATTTCCAGGTAGATATTGGACAGATATCATGAGTCAATGGTTTAGAGACCAATCGATGGGGAAAAACCCCTTGTATAAATTAAGAGCTATCAGAAAATAAACTGAGCTCATGGATGAGCTGTATGTAAAGATGCCAGCCTCCCAACCCACCTCAGTAATAGTGTCCACAGTTAACACTTAGGGGTTTATCATTTGCAGGATGTGATGTATGAACAGGTTTAATCGGGTCACAGAGATATCCTGTGGATTCGAACCTGTATATGAGTATTAGGCAGAAATAAAATGCATGTAATGCTAATGACAAGATTAAATTGGTTTGGCAATGCTGGTTGGGTCATCAAGGAAAGATGTAATTTACCTGGTCGCCTCTCTAGAAATTAACCTCATCACTAAATCATATTAGGAATGCATAAATCTAAAAAGGGTTTGAACAGTAGTTGGGATCATCTAGCTTTTGATGCATAAATTTAAAATTTGTTTTTTACAAAAAAAAATTTTAAAGGAGGGAAACGGTGTAATGTGATGATCGCACATACTGCGGTCACACATATAAATATTAAACATTCACAGAATATTAAATATCATGTTTGATAAAATAAATAAAAAAGAGCGAGCTTAGAAAATTTACAGAACAAACAAATGTTTCAATTATTAAAAAAGAGAGGGAAGTAGAATCAAAAAGATTCTTATCTTTTACCCTCAAAAGTTCGGATTTTGGTGATTTTGAAAGAAAGTAAAGTTTTAAAAAAAACCTTAAATAGCGCACAAAACGTAGAAAGTTAAACATGATCAAAAGATAATGATCTGGGTTTTAAAGTACACATTTGACGATAAACAAAATGCGTGTATGGAGTGTATTTGAAGCAGAATATAGACAGCAATAATAAATGCTTGTCTAAACTTAAATAAAAAAAAAGAAAAAACATGTATTAAAATCTGTGTAATTAAATTAAAAAATATTGGAATAAATAAATGTACATAGTGCTACTAGATTGGGTAAAAGAAATTTACATATGGCCGAAGGCATAGTAAGAAAGGTGTGAATGAAAGTGAAAACAAAGGATAGGAAGGACAAAGGCTGGTGGAATTTTGTAATTAAAAAAATGTTTTTCAGTAGAGATGAGAGCTAGAGACTTCGTCTCGAGAGGGTGGTAAAAGACAGCTCTGATAACCAACCGCTATAGTTAACAAATATGACTTTCAACATCAGTGCCTCATCTAGAATGGCTGGCTAAGGCCATCATGATCGCTGGTTGATCCAGCCTTACTGTACTAATGGTTCTTGTCAAAATGCAATAACCACCGTCGTAGTGCCTGCCAATGGATTCATATAGTTGCCTTGTCCTCGATGCCTTGTTCTTGATGCCTTAAACACAAAAGCTACACACAACCAAATCTAACCTGAGACCACCCCTCGTAAAGAAGTGGAGAAAATCCACGTGGCGGTAGTCAAGACATCGGATAAATTCAAAGACTAAAACCTAGGTAAAGATACATATTACTTTGTTATATATTTCAATGTGCACATAGTTTAATAAGACAATGGCCACATGCCTTTTGTGAATGATAAAGACATTCTTGAATTTTTTGATAAATACCCAGACTGACAATTTATAAATGTACCATCATTTATAATAGTTTTAGATGTATTCTTTTCTTGTAGCACTATAGATTATAATCTGTTTTTTTCAGTTAATGTTAATGTTTTTTTTATATATCTCTTTTATGATTTATTTATTCTATTAAATCTATTATTTTATTTAAACTTGCCTTGTCTCATTCTTCGCCACTCCAAAAAGGGTAGTCTAGTCTTAGAGTGGGAAAACTATTATTCATTTTTTGGTTATTGAATTAACACATGGAAGTTGGTGGTGCAGTATTTGATCCCGTTAAATTTATAAATCATCCAAGTGCTGTAACACTGTCAGATCTTACAGCAGTCGAGAGACGGTTGGTCGGGAAAAATAATCTGGTGCTATATCCGTATAGCATACAGATTCGGCCAAATATGGATCTAGATTCGTGTATGTCCGTATGTTCTCTCTGCTTGAGGCAGCGGAAAGTGGACGATCTTGAATCATTAGAATTCCCCATTATGCACTCATAAAAGGGAAGTGTAGCCTTCGATCGTCCCATGCCCGTTACAATATATATGTCAACAGATGGCGTTTTGCCAAAAACACCATCAAGCGTATGTTTACATAAACATCAGAGCAAGCATTCACTATGTCTAACTTTAATTCCACATTCAGATCATGATTTCAAGCTATTTGCTATCATCAGTGAAAGACAGGAATAAGAAACTAGATCTAAACACAAACTCTGAGCGTTTATGAAACACTTTCTATTCAGCTTGCAAGCGTGAATCTTTTAGACATGTAATGTTTCCAAACTCAGCATAGGAACCCAGATAGCTACATGGGTCTGATATCAGTTCAGCATCATCACATAGTAGAAGCCTCTGCAATATATATCATTGCCAGAAAGACCTCAAAGGTACATTTATGAAAAACAAAAAACAAGTTAAAAACTTGCTAACGCTTGTATTTATGTAAACAGATGGTGTTCTACCAAAAACACCATCAAGCATATGTTTACATAAATGTCAGAGCAAGCATTCACTATCTCTAACTTTAATTCCACTTTCAGATCACGACTTCAAGCTATGTGCTATCATCAGTGAAGACAGGAATAAGAAACTAGATCTAAACACAAACTCTGAGCATTTTGGAAAGTTTCTATTCTGCTTTCAAGCATGAATCTTTTAGACACTTGATGGTGTTTTTGGTAGAACACCATCTGTTGACAAAAATACAAGCATTATCAAGTTTTTAACTTGTTTTTTGTTTTTCATAAATGTACCTTTGAGGTCTTTCTAGCAATGATATATATTGCAGAAGCTTCTACTATGTGGTGATGCTGAACTGATATCAGACCCATATAGCTATTTGGCTTGCTATGCTGAGTTTGAAAACATTACATGTCTAAAATATTCATGCTTGCAAGCTGAAGAGAAACCGTTTCATAAATGCTCAGTTTGTGTTTAGATCTAGTTTCTTACTCCTGTCTTTCACTGATGATAGCAAATAGCTTGAAATCATGATCTGAAAGTGGAATTAAAGTTAGAGATAGTGAATGCTTGCTCTGACATTTATGTAAACATGTGCTTGATGGTGTTTATGGTAGAACGCCATCTGTTGACATAAACATAAGCGTTAACAAGTTTTTAACTTGTTTTTTGTTTTTCATAAATGTACCCTTGAGGTCTTTCTACCAATGATATATATTGCAAAGGCTTCTATTATGTGGTGATGCTAAACTGATATCAGACCCATATAGCTATTTGGCTTACTATGCTGAGTTTGAAGACATTACATGTCTAAAATATTCACGCTTGCAAGCTGAGGAGAAACTGTTTCATAAATGCTCAGAGTTTGTGTTTAGATCTAGTTTCTTATTCCTGTCTTTCACTGATGATAGGAAATAGCTTGAAATCATGATCTGAAAGTGGAATTAAAGTTAGAGATAGTGAATGCTTGCTCTGACGTTTATGTAAACATATGCTTGACCGTGTTTTTGGTAGAATGCCATCTGTTGACATAAATACAAGCGTTAGCAAGTTTTTAACTTGTTTTTCATAAATGTACCTTTGAGGTCTTTCTAGCAATGATATATATTGCAGAGGCTTCTACTATGTGGTGATGGAACTGATATCAGACCCATATAGCTATCTGGCTTGCTATGCTGAGTTTGAAGACATTACATGTCTAAAAGATTCATGCTTGCAAGCTGAATATAAACTGTTTCTTAAACGCTCAGAGTATGTGTTTAGATCTAGTTTCTTATTCCTGTCTTTCACTGATGATAGAAAATAGCTTGAAATCATGCTTTGAAAGTGGAATTAAAGTTAGAGATAGTGAATGCTTGCTCTGATGTTTATGTAAACATATGCTTGATGGTGTTTTTGGTAGAACGCCATCTGTTGACATATATATAGATATATTTAACATAAGAAAATGTTAAATTATTATAATTGTGAATTGATAAGTAGTATTAAATTTATTCTAAAATAACTACTGTATAATCTATTCTAATGTTTAAAGAATAATAATAAGATATTATTATTAAGTTGGAATAAGTAAATAATAAATTTTAAAAAAGAAATGATATGTAAGTTTTTATTAAAAGGAAATAAGAATATTTATTAGTTTTGTAGTTTAGCATTCTAGTTATAAAAGTTAGTTAAATTAAATAATCATTAACATTTTATTGTTGTAATTCTAAAAATAATTTTAAACAATTAATGTAAGACCAGACATATGTGAGAATATGTGCATGCATAGACATGGAAGCATAAGAATAAAAAAATAATTTAACTCCCATATTTTTTAAAATAAGTAAATAAAGCAAATGTGTGGATAAAATTATTTTTAATGTAATATTGAAGAGTGTAATAAAGGGTATAACTTTAATTTTTATATTTTTTATTATTGTCTTGTATAAAATATCATAAAAAACAATTGTTGCGTAATATTGGTAATACTAAAATTTTGACTTTGCAGCTGAAGGTCACATGATATGGGAAAATTATGATTACTTCAGTAGATTGATTCCACAGCTGGTTTGTAAGAATATTAAAATTAATAAAAAAATAATTTTTATTGGTTTTTAAATGAATTGTAGGTGGATGAAAAATTGTGAGATAAAACGGAGATCGAGGGACCATCCAGGGACTGATCTTGTTTCGATTCAACTGGTGCTGGATCTTAAAATTTTGTTAATAAAAGTAATTTTTTTAAAAAAAATTTGATATTTTTACAAAAACATACAAGTATGTTTAAAATATTTAAAATCGTCCTGTAGTGATGGAAGGCTAAAAGCAAGGTAATCCGTTTTTCCGACAATTTGAATTTCAGTCGAGGCATAGAAATTATAATAAAAAATGTCTAAAGTAAATGAAGTGTCTCACATTTTATATGACATTAACTTGTTTAATTTTCTTTACTTGGAAATAAGGTTAAGGAACAGACTATTAATCATTTCCATAAATAAGCGTTCGGTTGTATTAAACTATTTTGAAAATAAAATGCTAATTATTTTTCCTGTTAGATTAAAAGTATATGTAAAAAAAAATATATTTTTTAAAAGTTTAAAAAGAACATTATAAAGAAACTGCTACGTTCGATTACAGTGAAACTATAAAGAATGATTTTTTTTTAAAAAAAGAAAAGTTATTACTTATATCTTGACATATATGAAAATGATTTGTTTAGCTAAATGCAAACAGATAATATATACATTTTAAAAGGATAATTCTTATTTACACAGTAAAAAAAAAGGACACATATTTGGAAATAAAACTTTAAAGCAATTTGTAAGGATTAATAATGAATTTATAGTTATTGGGTACATTATAAATGTTCATACTTGCCAGCGTTTAAAAAAGTTTATGGCATTAATTATAGCACATAAACGGAGAAATGTCTTGAACAGTAAAAATATTTCTACTCTCATATTTAAAAGCAAAGGAAATTAATTTTAAAAATAAATATGTCTTGGAATATTATTAGAAAAAGTACTTAAGAAAAACTATATTTCAAAAGAAGCGTTTTCCTAAAAGAGGATAAAAAAATTCAGATAGAAAGATATTCTTATAATTATTATATGCAATTTTGAACTCGGGATCCTATAAATAAATTAAAGTGTGTCCAGCTGAAAAATTTATTTTGTTTCATGCTGGCTTAATCTTATGATTTAATTTTTTTTTAAAAATTGTTTAAAAAAATATTAATAAATTATTAAACATTTTCGTTTGGAAATGATTGCCATGTGTATAAATGTATTAATTGAAGCTTCGAATTCAGATAAATATCTTAACCTAGATAAATTGTCTACACATTATGAAATGGAAAAATCATTACAGAGCCGAAATATGAACTTGAGTTAATGTATTATTATTATTTTTATGGTCTGCTTTATTGGTTTAAAAAAAAAAACATACAAATATTTATGCTATTAATTTTTTTGTAACACTTTTGCATAAATATACAGGTAAACTAGGGTTATAATTTTAAAACGAAATAGGTTTATTTGAATGAGCAAATATTTTTTTTTTGCCATTCTTAAGTAGATTTAGTTTATCAAGCATTACACTAGCTAGTTTCTATCTAATAATTTTATTATAGAGATTTAAATATCACAGTCTTATTCTCATATAAATGGGATGTTTCACTCAATTTTTATTTTAAATTTACTAAAGAAGTTTATCAAAGAATATCCATTCATTTGTATTATGAATGTTATATTAATAATAACTACAAATATTTTATATTCATCGAGAAGTAAATATTCTTGCATTTAATTTACAATTTTAAAAGTCCACTAGTTACTATATTTTAGCATTTAATATTTTATTATGTGTGCATTGTGCCTTGCCTAGAATTTTATATGCATTGAATTTCAAAGTATTTTCTACAGTAGTCAGTTGACACATAGTTTGCTTTGTTGGTTTGAACATTGGATATACGTTTTGTATTTTTGAACTTCTTAGGAATAACTTAGTTAATGTAGGTGAAGTATATATATTGCTATTAGTTAGTATTTGTTAGCCTCAAGAGTTAGGCTTAGTTTATAATTTTTGAATATGCTTTATGGAGTAGAGAAAATCCTCCATCCTTATTGTATTGTACTTCCATGATTTGATAGTGCTTGTCCCCAATAAGATGGTATTGTATTGTATTTTTCAGTGATGATGATCACATTTATAAGCATTGGAAATCCCATGAGAGGATTGTGCTTTTCTGTTGTGTTCCTGTTCCCCAATGTACTGAAGATGAATTCCAGACATTTTAATTTTGCCGCATAGTTAGATATTTTGGAAACCACAACATTCTTTTCCAGCTCTGAGGAGCCTAGTATTTTTTATATTTTTGTCTATCATTCATGATGACTTAATGCTAATTCCACCACAGTAGGTGATGTTGCATTTGGTTTAGATTTGTGATGACAAGATATGCTTGTTTGAGGAAATGTATTTCTTCAGATAGTTGTAGCTAATTTAAGGCTCATAGGTATATCAATGTTTGAATTGTGTTGCTATGATAGATTTATCATGCACAAGCTAACCAACAATAAATTATATTTATTTTAAAGTATGTTAAATATGGATATGCCATAAATGGCAATTCACACATACTAATTTAATATTTTCATCCAGAATTTCACAGCTGGATTTGTAAGTCTGTTACATCATTACCGTTTATACATTGAGGGAATAATTTTATGTGGACTAAAGTTATTTTTTAAAGAAAAGTATAACTGTTGTCTGATTGCCCCATACACTTAATTTAGTTAATTTTAATATTAGCTTAAACTGATTTAAACATATATCTAGCTATGATATTAGTTATATCTAGTGATGATATTTTTCAAAAGTATTGCTGAATATGCTCATTCCAACTTAGCGTTTGTTAGGTTTAGGAATATAAAATTAAACTTAGGTTTTTCAATATAAAACTAGTTCTGTGTGTCAATCTGATTATTAGATGACACAATAATGGTATAAATTAGTCTAATAAAGAATAATAATAATAGTATGCTTATTAAGAACATATGATAATTAAAGTTTAAGATATTTTTGATAAAAATCTAATTATTAAACGAAAGTAATATTCAATAACCTTCGTTGGTTATTAAGTATATTAATGTAAGTTAAATAAAACTGTTAAGAGTCCAAATAATTATATTAAATTTTAGTGCGGTATTGGCACTGTTTGTATTCTACTACATTTGTAAACATTTCGTCTCATTATTAATAAATCAAATTATTATTATTTCAAAAATTTTGTGTTGTTTGTTTTACTTTTACATTAGAATATATTATTGTCTTGGGTTCCAAGTTCACAAAATCTTAAAATGTAAAAGTTATTGAATCTTCAATTCAGAAATTTACAAGTATATGCTAAGTTAATTAAATATAGTTAATATTGTCTTGAAAATTAAAAAAAAACTGTTAAAATAAATGATTCTCATATTGAATCATAAATACAGATAATTGCATTATAGCAGATACCTAATTAAATACTTAGTTAAAAGTTTTTTTTTTTTTTTTTTAATTATCAGTATATTTTTCAGACTAAAGATTATGGAATATCAGATTAACAATATTAATACTTCAGAAGAATATTTTAATTAGTATTATTTTAAAAGCTGCACCTCATCTATCATCTTAAATCTGATATATTTAAAGAATTCTAATTCATTTGCATTTGAGTTCTTTAGAGGTTGTCTGTGAGTATGGAAAGGCATTAAAAATACCCTTGCTCTTTTGCCTGCTCAAGTAATATCTTAGATAATTGGTTAAATTGATTCATTAAATTTTTTGAATTAATATTTGTTTTGTTTATTATTTTGATTGAACATGTTATAATTATTTTATGGTCAGCTAAGATGTCACTTATTTATTTATTAATTACAGTAATTCTTTATTAGGCAACTTAACGTAAACTTTAATTTTACACAAGAGTGTTAGTTTTAAAATCCCTGAGGTTATTTACTCTTGTTGTTTTAGTAAATATAATTCTGGAAGATATTTTCAAGCAAAGCATCATAGGTCTTATTCAGAGAGTGTATAATCTATTAGTAGGACTAATATGGTAAGCATTGATTAGTGATTTAGATAATCTTTTGTATGGTTTATTAAAATATTAATATGCTGTAGTAGTTATAGTTCATCAGTATTGGATTTGACCTTTATTTGATTATACATCTCTAGATCATCATCTCTTTTCTTTAAATTTATTGTAACCCCACTGAGCCAAGTTGTTTATGCTCTCATTTATATTTTATTTTATTTCATTTCAATTTTATTCCATTTCTTTTCCTGTCATTTCTCATATTTTTCTATCATCTCAGCTATTTAAAACATTCGTTAAGAGTTTCTTCTATCATCTCATTTCTCTCTCATTTATTCTATCTTCTTCTTATATCTCTCTTTCATATCTTTCAATCATCTCATTCTTTTTCTCTCTCCATTACATATAACATTTCTGTTACTTTTCTCTATTTCTCTTCCTCCTCAATTTTCTTTTCCATCATTTAGTCTTACCATTATCATTATCTCCATTTCATTATTAGTATTATATTTCTCTTTCTCTTTTCTTTCTTTCTCACACCCCTATCTCCATTTCATTATTAGCATTTTCTTCTTCTCTCTCTCTTTTCTCTTTTTCACACCCCCATCTCTTTCTAGTAGGTTACAATATATATATATATATATATATATCTATATGTTCCATATATATATCGTTACAATATATATATATATAACATATAGACTGTTATATGTGAGAGCTATATCAAATGCTGGGCAACATTAAAATTAAAATTTTTGGGACTTGTGATAAATAAGGATGGAAAGTACCACCAACCCTGAAAAAATGGGAGCCATTAAAGAAGTCATCATCCCAATATATATAAAAAAATTTACAAGCTTTTCTGGTACTGTTGAATTTCTAGGAAAGATTTTACAGGATAAATCACATGTATTGAGATTGTTGTATGAGTTATTGCATAAGGAAATCTAAAAAAAATAAATGATGAGCATGAAATAACAATCCAGAAAGACAATAATTTACTAATGTCAGAGTAACTCTTAGTGTATTATCATAGTGATCTGGACATGACAATTACTACAGACGTTTGGAGTTGAAGCTGTTATCTCACAGAAGTATGAAGGTGAAAGTCCAATCATATGCCTACAAAACTTTATCATTAACAAAAATTAGTCAATTAAATAAGGCAGCTCCGGCTATATTTGGAATAAAGAAATTTCATCAAAATATATTTATATATATGTAAATAATAATTTTTTATTTGAAATTTTCAACAAAATTAAAAATGCTAAATATGTAATCCAGAAGCTTTTAAGATGAATTTATATATAACAGCCTACAAGCTGGAAAAGGAATTATGCATGCAGATGCATTATCATGATTACCAGTGAGAGACAGCTTAGCATAAGTTTAGAGAAGTAAACATTGTATGCAATAAATATCTAAAATGAACAGAGATCCTAGATCTAGGAAGCTAAAGAATCAGATCGAAAACATCGACCAAGTTTCATTGCTATGGCAATTTGGAATATTTGTCAATCTGTAATGGATGTACCATGATGATGAAACACATGCTCATATCAGAAAAAGGACAAAAATAAGGATTAAAGTTGTTACATAATGGACATCTTAAAGTAGTATAGATGAAGTGGTCACACATTCATGTGTGGTGGCCTAAAATAAATGGTGAAATTGAATAGATAATAAAAATTTGCCATGATTGTCAATCTGTGACTCATTTACAGAAGGAAATTTGCAAACCATGGATAAAGGCCAAGAAATTGGAAACATATGCATGTAGATTATGGCAAGACCTTTGAACAAACATCTAATATTAATAATAAATTTATATAATAGATGGGCAAAATATAAGCTTGTCAAAATTACAAGTACTAAATTAACTATAAAAACCCTACAGGAAGTGTTTATCACTCATGGATATCCTGAGTTCCTGGTATCATATAATGAAACAAAGTTCATTTATGCACATTTTGAAAACTATTTAATAGACAAAAACATTCATCAAGTTCTTACTCCCGCCTAACACCCACTTTTTAACGAAATTGTGGAAAAGGCAGTGCAAAATTTAAAATCTGCATTGAAGAAAGCCAAAAGATATGAATATGAAAAAAGCATTGATAGAAATCATGTTCTACCAGCATTTAATCCCTAGTGCAACAAACCAAAAACACTTGCAAAGTTTATATTTAGTAGAAAATATCATACTCATTTATCTAAGGTTTTACCTATAAAAAAAATTAAAAAAAATATTTCTAGGAAAGAAACTTACAATACAAAATTTGGAGTTGGTGAAGCTGTATGAACTTAAGATAAATGAAAATGAATACCTGACACTCTTGTTGAAATAGTAACTGAAATCATGTGAGTGGTTAAATTTGAAAATGGATTGCATGTCAAAAGAGACAAAAATCATTTATGTGAGCAATTCTCCGATATGTTGATCATAATAAATAAAAAACCTGTAGCAACCAATACTAACTTAGAATTTTTTTACAAATGATGAAGTTTTCTCTTAATTGAGCACGATGTAATGCCTGTTGAGTGGCAAACAGGGAATGAAATTAAGCTGGCTCAAGAATGATTACTTATCTAGATCTGAAGAATCAATAGATGTAAACAGTGATCCTGATGATTCCTGCTCGGAAATGTAAGTCTGCCAGATTATATTTTAGAGTGAAAGGAAGTGCACTGATGATATAAATATTTAAAATTGTGTATAAATAAAGTTTTCATTAAACTATGTAAATTGTACTGACAGTTCTGGTATACTTTTATCCAGACAGATTACTCTAGAAAAAAGATACTATAGAAAGGACTTTAAAAATAAATTATGTAAATTAGCATAACTAATAAAAAGAGCCAGAGATTCTTAGCATGCAGCACTCAGTTACAATCAAAAGGAAAAAATTGCCTGCCAAGAATAAAACAATGCACACTTGAGAGGGAGAAAAGATAATGCTGAAGTTCAGACATTGAAATTTGCATATATTTTAATTAGAAAAGTAAACAAATCATTAGATTATTAATGAACTGTAAAATTATTTGGTAATATGAAGTAAGTTATTTCACACATTAAATATATTCTATTGAAATTCCCAAATGTTAACAGGATTATTGATAGTAATTTATTTTATTGTATTAGTAATATATATGGTATATGAGCACAGACTTTAACATAACCCACCACTAGGAATATTGTTAAAATAATGTCTCAGCAAAAAAGAAATAAACCTGCTGATACATCTTATAGTTTTATATTTATTAATTTTAGCTGATATGTTTGGGATTAAGTTTGTTGGTGAACAAAGCTGTACGATAAACATATGCATGTATAAAGATCATCATCTACTTATCAGTGCATGTGAATGTCACAAATCGCTTGAATGTCTTAACCTAATCAAACACAAGTATACATAACAAAGTGTTATCAGAAACTATTTAGGCAAAACTGTACCTTAAAAGGCAGCAAGAGGTTATTTTTATTTAAGCACGATACATTCTTATTAGCTTTTAATTATTATTATGTCAATATTCTGTATTTAAAATACAGAATGGAATTGTTTTATTTACATAAAACTGATTTTAAATAGTCTTCTTTTTTGGAAGTAATTTTTGACTGCTTCTTTTTTAAATTAAAGTAAATAAAACATAATTTTTAGAGCAAAACATTTAATTGAAATAATATAAACATTTAGTTGATCTATTCCAAGTTGCAAAACTACACACAAATGTTAGTAATTTTTTCATTTCTTATATTACTTTTAAAAACAGTTGTCTTTATTTTCAATTTTATTTGACTGCCAAAACTAATTTCAAATGTATGAATGTGGTCAAAGATGTTATTACGTGATTATTAAGTTAGGGGTGATAGCTTGACAGCATCTGAATTTTATTTGTTATAAATACGTTACGAACAGTTAGCTTCAAATAAATGTTAAATATATTTAAAACACTGTGGCTATGAAGTCATGGTGTGCGGTGACATTTAATGATGGGAAAGCAGTTTATAATCAAACTACAGAAATATACATTATAAATTACTAATTTAATGATATACACAGATATATATATATATTTAGAAACACTGTTTATTTATTTTACTATTATTTATATAAAAAAATTGTATTTCATATAGTTGAAAAGTGAAAACACAAAGTACATACCAATATAATTATTAATTTGTTAAGACAAACTTCTATATGACTACCCTTGACAACTTCTATATGACTACCCTTAACGTCAAAGAATTATACGGATCGGTGGACAGAAAACAATCCATTCAAATCATCCAACAAGAACTTACCAACACGATGTCAGCTGAACGCATTAATTTCATCGTTACATTTTTAACATGGATGGATAAACATATATATACAACATTTGAGCACGGTTGGTACAACATGAAAAGTGGTTGGCCTACGGGCCTTCCCCTCAGTGGAATCGTTACCAGCATTTTCCTTAATTACTACGAAAGACTAATCGTGTCCAAATATCAAGCTGACAGCCCTCACACTATATACATGCGATACGTGGATGATATATTTATTTTAGCCAACCAGCACACTATAAATAGTATTACACAAGATTTAGCACATATCACTAATCTAACTATCAATTCCACAGCAGAAGACGCATTCCAAAGTCTAGATTACCTCGACCTTCGGTTAACACGCGATGTGAGAACTATAAATTATTCAATGATAATAAAGCCCTTTGAAATCAGAGGCTTTATACACCCACACTCTAACTCTCCAAGCTCTCACAAATTGGCAGGCCTGCAAGCATTTTTATATAGAAATATGCAGCTGTGCAAGTTTGAAGCAGATAGAAAGCATAATATACATCTTTATACCAAAGATCTACTACAAGCAGGCTATAATCTCAACACTATTAACAATAAAATCAAACAATTTTATAGGAAAATCACAGACAATAAAAACAATATTAAACTTCCATTTACTCTTCCCCACATACCCAAAATCTCCTATCAATTAATCAAGGTTTTGTCCAATAAATTTAAAATTAGCTTTCATACACCCCCATGCACTAATCATCTTATCAATAACTCTAAGGACAAAACTGAACTTTCTCAGACTCCCCATGTCGTTTACAGCATATCATACCCACAACGTGGTTGCCGGGCCATTTATGTTGGTGAAACCAAAGCAGGCATAATCAACAGGACAGCACAACACAGATATACATATAATAGAGCTATCAAAAACAATAATTCATCAACATTTTTAGAGATTCCAAGAAGACAGGACATGTGTTTGAACCTTCCAGCCCTAAAATAATCTGTATTGAGAAAAGTGACATCAAGCGGAAAATCAGAGAAGCATATTTTATTAATGGCAATAATAACTCCATCAATAGACGAGATACCTGCTTTGACATCTCCAAACGTTGGACTATCTAGTTCATTTGCATACACTTTGCATACTGTTTTGTTTCCTTGCCCTATTTCTTCATTCTGCAGCTCACAGTACCGCTATGAATATGAGGCAAAAGGCCTCAAAAGCACTTAGCGTGTAATAATTTCTGTGTATCTTGATAGCTTCACATTCAAGTGTGTCATACGCTTTGTTAATTTTGTATATTAAGACAAATAAATAACCAAAATTGCATGGAAGCACTAAGACACAATTTGCAGAACATTGCTACCAGCAAAACACAACTATGTTGAAACTTTAAGCTTATCATCTTCAATTTTATTGATCCTCATGCAATAATCCATGTATGTATTCCACACTGAGAATTACTAACATCAAATTCATACAAGTTATGAGTGGCACCTGCTATTTTTCTTCTGCATGTTTTCAACATAAATGTACGATTATTCATTTTTAACTCAATATTCTATGTAAATTTTTAAAAACTGTCATCTGTACAACCTACCATGGCCATGGGGAGACAATCACACACATCTAAGTAAAAATAAATATATACATATATATATATATATATATATATATATATATATATATATATATATATATATATATATATATATATATATATATATATATATCAGTAAGTTTATTTCTGTTTCCAGAACCATTAATTCAACAATGTAATAAGTACAAAAAAATTAAATTACTGCCAATAATTTATTCTGTTTACTTTTGGGAATTGCTATAGAATATATTTAGTGTGTGAAATTATCTTGTCAATAATTATAGGGTTCATTACTCTACAAACAGTTTATTTACTCATCTAAATGAAGTCTATGTGAATTTCTTTTCATATGAACTTTAACAGTAAGTAATTTACTAAAACTAACTTTGTTAGCATTATCCTTTCTCACTTTCAAGAAAAGCATTGATTTAATTTCGGCAGCCATTTTTTCCTCTCAACAGTAACTGACTGCTCTCGACTGCTGTGAACTAAAGTTCTTTTTATAATATGTTTTGTCTAGATTAATCATTCTGGGAAAAAATAACACTACTGTCAGTGTAATATACATGATTTAATTAGAACTTTACAAACAATTTTAAATATCTACCTAACTAGTGGAGTCAAGTAATAGTTGGGCATAACAGCATATTCCACCAAATTCCCAAACTATCAATCCCACTTGATAGCTCTATCATAAATTAAATGTTTAATTCTAAATGACTTCACTTTTAGAGTATAGTAACTGTCTTGCATAGTGACAAAACTAGAACAATGCTAATAAGCACTGACAAACCTGAATACTAATGATTGTTGTGACCATCTCTGGTTAAGCTGTTATCAGTAAGTTTTGCACTGTTTTTCTACAACTTATTCTTTTAAAGAAACTAAAATTACAAAAAGTGGTCACCTGACACATGTTATTATGAGCATGCTAATGATTAAATAGCATTAAAAAAATATATAATCCAAATATTTACTTTCTTTTTTTGAATAGTAACACATTAACTTAGATAGACCATGGCCAAATATTATTAATCTTCCAATAGTTTTATTTTTATTGAAAGCAATTAAAACGGATGACTATATAACTTAAAAATTAGTAATTAATACTAAACAAAAATGAAAAAAAAATATTGTTAATGAATATCAATAAAAATTGGGAGTAATAAGTATACAAATAAATATAAAAATGGTGAGAAAAAGTTAGATAGGAGGTTTAGATTTTAAAAACAGTAACTATTACCAAGAAAATTCAGAAATGTGAAAAATCAAAAACTAAATGGTAATAAAAAAAGGTTGAACACACAAAAAAGTGAATTTTTGAGTAGCCAAAACATCACTTGAACATTGAATATAAGACTTTTAATAACTTTTTCTTTAAAAAAATGGGAAAAATCATTGTGACAATAGAAGAGATATAATCATGCCAAGAGAGATTCCTGGAAAAGGGCATATGTAATACAAATACCTTAAGTGATTTTGGAGTACAACTGTAATCAAAAATTAAATTTGATAGTTATGTTTTTTTTTTTGAAAAGCTACACTGAAAATAAAATGATGGTGCTTAAAAAAAGTGTGACTGTGTTATAGCAAAGTTATGAATTGCTTTGGCACCAGCAACATGATGAATGTTTGTATAAATGATAAAGACAGAAAAAAAAAGATAAGAGGGTTGACTCACATCAATAATTATAGAAAAAGTATAGTATAATATAAGCACTTTAATGTGAAGAGAATAATTTAAGAAAGCTAAGATACTCATTTAGTGATTTTAATAATTAACCTATACATTATAACATAATGAACTTATTTTTTGAAAGGGTCCATTTGAAAATCATACTGTTCAACACCTAATTGGCTTTTTCTTTAACTGTGAAAAAGAAATAACAAGAATAATAATAAAAAAAGTGACTTAATGTTCTTTTTTGAGAATGGTACATATGAGAATTGCCAAAACAATTGAGAAAAAAATCTATTTGATAAGAAAACTTATAATGATGACTAAGCACTGGAATAACTGAGTCATATATTTAGAATGTTGTTTGGCTAAAAGATAATCTGAAATGCACACAATAAATCTAAATACTTTTTCAGCCAAGTGAATCTCTTGATTTCTTACCCATCAAGCATAGACAATAACATATCAGATGATGTCTGCAAGTATAACTATGAATATCCTCTAATGATATTGAATTCAGATTGGTCAAAGGTGCAACATTCTCAGAAATTTATAAAGATACATTATCTGAATCAAGATGATCTCACAACATAATGAATATAATAACTATGATTGTCCCTCATTGACATATATTCTTTTTGAAATTAAATATATTTTTCCTATTCAGTCTGCTAGTTTTTTTTACTTGCATTATTTTTTTCTGAGTGATCAATTTCTATATCAAACTGTTTATTTTACTTTTACATTCAAAATAAAAATAAATTAAAAACATTTAGGCAAATTATAATAATAGTAAAAACATTTTTTTTGATTAGTTAACTTTATTACAAAGATCAAAATTAAGGGCTTCTTTCTAAATCACCCAATATGAAAAGCAAACTTTATGGTCCCTAGATCAAGGACACCAATTGAAAATCCAATAGTGATATTAGATTAATCATGCTGTGATTAGTTTATTTTTATCTTAAATAGCGAGTTTACACTTTTACTCATCCTGTAGTGTAATGCTGCTTGCCTAGTAAACAATATTTAAAAATCAAGCCCACATTAAAAAAATATATAAAAATAATATTTCTTGATTAGATATAATTCTTGAGACATAATTAGAGAAATATATATAAATATGGATCTTTTTATAATATATTTACTGGACGAAAAATTAAATGTAGCCTCATGACAAAAAAAAAAAACATATCCTTTGGCAGAACAATGTAAGATCATAGTCAAAAACCTATTTAGATTAGAAAATTAAGGTAAAAATTATTGCAAATAGAATATCCAATTTATGGAAAATAGTGACCCAGGCAGCTCATTTAGGGGTAAAATTAAGTGAAAGCGTTTCCACCACTATTAAGACTTTATTATTTTGACATGAATTAAGATTTAATAAAGAATTTTTTTTCTTTTTAACAAATTAATATGAACTTATTTTCAAAATAACATTAATACATAATTGATAATAATTAATTTCTACTTTATAGCAATGATGTTAACTGTTTATTCTTCTATACAGAATGTAATAAGTGCGCAATCTTGCTATGAATATGAGAACTCTGTAAGTTCTTGAAAGTGTTGAGTCATATTTAATTGATAGAAATAACAAGTTTCTGTCTAGTTGTGTTTATAACGGACTCATTGCATTTATTACTACTTTATAGATAAAAATATATAATGTAATCATATGCTTGAGGACCTAAACAAAATGACAAAGTAACAATAGATAAATTGGGTTCTCATCGATGAGCAACCATATCCCACTGGATGGCGCAGTTATCACACTAAAACTATAAAATATGATCATTCACGGGCCGTTAATTATAATCATTTTGATGTGTTTTTTGTAATGCGAAAATAAAAACAAAAAAAAATTGTCTTTTTTAAATATTTAATTTTAAATATTATTTTTTATTAACATATACAAATTAAATGATAATAATAAATGTAAAATAAAATAAACAAATTACAATTTCATTCATCTTTTTTAATTTTTTTTTTATTGGAAAAATCAATTTTCTATCGGAGATTTTTTTACTGGGGTTATGGCTTTTTTTTTTGTTGTTTGCCGCTATTTTTGATTTCAAATAGAATCACAACTAAAAGTAAAAGTTGTTACAGTTAGTTTTAGGGTTAGTTTTAGGGTTAGTTTTAGGGCTAGTTTAGGGTTAGTTTAGGGTTAGTTTTAGGGTTATCTTTAGGGTTAGTTTTAGGGTTAGGTTTACGGTTAAAATAAAAAATATCAAAATCGTATTTTTGTTAATATTTTTTTTTACTAACATCTATAAAATAAATGATAACAATAAACGTAAACTATATTCAACAAAGTATAACAGTAGTCGGAGAAAAAAAAGAAACTAAAACTTTTTTAAACAATGACAAATATATATATAAAATATATATATATATATAATGTTTATAATATATGCTTTTTATGACATTTAAAAAAACAGTGTACAATTGTACTTTTCTTACTGTATATTTTTGTGTTAACGCTCTTTTTTTTTCAAAAATATACACACTTGTGGAAATGTTATGAACAGTATGTTACTTGATGTGTTACCTAATTCCAATTCACTTTATACATATATCTCGTCAACATTTACTACTTAAAACTTCAATACACTACGGTGTAAAAAGTCTGTTAATTATTACCTTACAAAATCTGAACATTTCAATACTTTAAAATAAAAAAAAATCCAATGAAAATAACATTTCCATCCAATTAAAAAAAACACACCCTCTCCCCAAGTCATAACCTTTTTATAAACTGTGCGAATTGGGAAAATGTATTTGCTGCGTAAACATATATGCTGTACTGCGACATGACATAGCAGCCTGCAATCTGTAGTACAACATAAAAGGTTGTATTGTAGAAAACACGGGTTTGAATGTGTCAGCCGCGGAAATGACATTTTTATGTGTTTTAGCGCGAAAACAGCGCCATCCAGTGGGATATATTGGTTCATCGATGACAACCATAAATTGTAACTCAAAAAGTTACAATGTGAGACTGCCAAGATAATATCTGCGGCAATCGTTAATTCTCAAAATATAATATACACCTATTTCTAATAATATATTTCAACAATTTACATTTGTTATATATATATATATATCAGTTAACAGAATGTGCTAATAAACAGCATTATATATAAATGTAATACAACACTATTTAAAAAAAGCCTCAATATACCAAAAATATCATATGCTCCTCTTAAACATCCAAAAAATGTCTTATGCTTTCAGCAGTTCATAAAATGTCATGCAGATCTTGAACATTGAAAAAATATCTTCTGTACTTCTATCGACCACCACTTATATAGAGACAACAAAAAAATTGTAAAGAGAATATATTTACAAATCTAACAAAAACCAATAACCAATGAAGTTGGAAATTAATCGTTATTAATAGGTCTTTATTAATATTCATACCTTATTCATATATTCTTTTTAATATAGCTATTGTAATAAATAAATAATTTTCCTTTTCAAAAATAAAATACAGTTCAGTAATTAAAGTATTATCTTTTCATCCACCAAGCTCAAGTTATCTCTCAAGAAATGATAAGAAGCTTTTTAAAAAAATCCTTAGTATTTATTTAAAAAAATAAAGTACTTGTGTATTTATCGGTGAAATAACTTCAGTTAATAGAAAAACAAAAAACAAAGTGGACATATTATAAAATTGTCTTTCATTAAAATAACAGTAATAGGAAAAACAACACCGGAAATATTAAATACTATCTCTCATTTTGGGCATTTCCTTTTAGACAGTAACTGTATGCCCCTAAAAGTGTATAATTTAACAACAAAAAAACGCTTTCCGTTTTCCTAAACTGGCAAATATATACATAGCAGTTTTGAGATTAGCGTTCTTTGTGACATAATCGTTCGTCCATAATTATTCTAAACCTTTACGATTGTAAATTTTTTAAAGATTAGCAAACTTCATACTTAATAAATTAGTTTTTTAATTTGAAAAAAAAAAAAAGGATTATGAATACGTACATTGCGAATATATTTGGACATATCACTTTATATGTAAAAAAAAATGAGTGGTGAAATGTAAGTTCATTGTTTTTTATTTATTCATCTTTATGTCAAAACATTTATAGTTAATATAGTTTTTTTATTTATAGTTATATATACAGTAAAGACGCTAGATATACATTACAAGTGAAAACTAAGCATCGAAACGTAAGTTTTTTTTTCATTTTTTTTATTAACATTTATACTTAGATATAGTTAAAATAGAGTTAGATAGACTGATTAAAGTTGGATACAGTTAGTAGGTAAAAAATGTAATTAAGTTTTTTAAAAATAGAGGTCAAAGTGTCGAGACCACTATAAGTCAGTTTTACCCATAATTTAATATCAGGATATTTTTTTATTTGTCTAAAGGTATTTATTTTCCGTTAATTTTTTTCAAAAATTATCGGTTTTCAAAAGTTATTAAAATGCATATTGCCTTTTAAAACAATAAAGACTTAATATATCAGATATTCTAAGAACTATCTGTACTTTTTCACCTTTTATTTAAAGACAGTTTAAAATAAATTATTACAAGTATTTTCTTCAGAAAGAAGTATTTTCTGTATTTTTTTTAAAAAAAATATCTATTTCTAAAATTATCGAAAGTTTTAAACATTTTTTTTTTTTTAATAATATTATTTTTCCAGTTTCGTATAAAATTATCTTTCCAAATAATAAGTATTTTTATACTTTTTTAATTTCTTGTGAATTCCTCTTTTTACTTCTACATATGATGTCCAATATGTTAATTTTCCCAATAAATTATTTACTTTAGTTAGTATTGCTGCAATTATATTTTAAATTGAAAAATGGTATTTCCAATATTTTTTATACAAATCAGTATTTAAACGTGGTACTTCCATAACTATCTGATGTTAGAATTGAGCTTTGACAAAACGGTCGGTAAGGAATTCTAATTATTTAGCGCTGCATATTTATACTGCACAATTTTATAGTTTATTTAAATACTCTCTTTCAAAATGATAAATTATTAAAAGAACTGTTATAGCACTACACTTGGCTATTTTAGAAGGCACACTTAACTAACAGAAAGCACCCTGAAAATAATTAAGCAACAGCTTTTATACTGAAATAAATTGACCACTTGATTAGTTGTTTTGACAACCACCTGACAGTTTATTTACATATCTAGCCAAAAGTGCAGAATCAAAATTAAAAATAATGACTCATCTAATATTTATTGATTCTTACATTGTAAATTCCAAATTCATTTTCATATTTTATTTAAACCAACTAAACACCTTAAAATAATATCATTACTTTATTTCACTTTTAGTTTTTAATGTATCTATTTTCACAAGCAAAATAAAAATCTAATTTTTATTCGCTATATTCATTTTTAATAAAAAAAAAAAAAAACAATTTAATACTTTATACTATCTAATTTTACTTTTATCTTGTGGTAGTTAAATATAATATTTCAATCCTATAATAAAATTTTTAAGCAGTTTTGCAACTTTTCTAAAAAACTTATAAGCACACATGGATGAATATCTACATGTCACATGACTTACAATCCAGAAAGAATGCTTCAAATTTATCTGGAAATAAAACAAATAATTTAATTGCAAAAAAATATTATATAATTTAAAAATAATAATTTTATTATTACAAAATTGAATATTCATTCCTCCCCCACAATACTATTTTTAAATAAATGATTTTAAAATCAATTATTAAATATAATTTTTATTACTAAAATTTACTGTTTATTTAACTTTAAGTTATTACTTTTAAAATTCCGTTTTAAACACTTATTTACAAGACTTATTAATGCAGTATATATCATGGCCAGTTTTGCCAAACATATAATATTACAATTTAGCTTTATTTGACAGTTTTCTCAAATATTAGCAAAATTTTATACATTAAATATTTTTATTTTACTTTAATTAGATTTTTAAAAAGATTGTCAGCATAACATCGACATTATATCACTAAAATACGACTTAGATTTAATTTTTTTTAGTAAAATTGATAAAACAATTTATTCAGACCTAAACAAAAGGATACATATTATTCCCGTACAGATAAAAATTTTAAATCAACCTTCAACCTCAATATTTAACCTATTCAAATTATAATTATTATCTTTATTACATCTACAGTTAAAATTTATCCTGTAGTATTTCACATAATAATAAACTATTTTGACATAAAAAATTTATAAAGTATTTGAAAATCACATTAAGAATCTCAACCAAAACTACTCCTAAAAAATTATCATCTACACTTCAGAAGGATACAGAATCAAACTTCTTGCAGTATAGGTTCCATTCTCACCATCTGGTGTAACTAACATAAACTCATTTTCACCTACTTTACAAGATATTTTATATGGACCCTCATACCAACTAAGGAATTTTTTAAACTGATTTCTCTGAAGGTTGATAACATTAATACACTTCTACATTTTATAAACATTAAACATAAAATACTAAATTATTTCTCTACAGCCCTATCCTTATTCCTTTTTTAAAAAGCAAAGCTATAACATTTTAAAATCTCATCTTTATTCTCTAAAATTAGGTTATAACATTTGTATCTGTTTGTCTTATTCAGAAATTATCTGTCTTAATCTTTCCCAATTTATTTTTTAAAAATAAATTTTTAATTCTCTTTTAACCTCTTTATGTCTGACCTTATTTTCTCCTATACTTTTCCCATTATTAATATTTATTTTTCTTAAGGAAATTCACCATAACTATTTTTTACTTTCCACACTTAAGTCTCACTGGTACTTTACCTACATCTCTAATTAGATTAAGTTTTTCGTCCCTAAGCTTGCCATTAAATATCACGTTTTTAATTCCTTTACATAATACCTCTTTTTAAATGCTAAACTGTGAACAAATGTTTTCATAACTAACACTACATCGCTGAATCACATCTTGCAATTTATCTGTATACTTTTTACTAATTTTGTTAGTAATTTTTGGTAACTCATTGTCTAATAACTCTAGACACTTTTCATCTAAAGAGATTAACTTTATCCCTGAAGATTTATTACTTTTGTTATCATTGCTATAGTATCCATTAAAATTTTAAAATTCATCCATAGCTTTTCTATAAACTCACTTTTCATAGGATTTATTCACCCCTATCATATTATTAGTCAATCTAAAATATTCTTTAGATTCTCTCAATATTCTTCTATATAATTCATTCCTTTTATCACTTACTTCAACATACTCACTATTTTCATTTTACATCTCTATTGATATACTCTTCTATCTTTTTATTAATTAATTCATTATTTGAAATATTTTTTCAACAGATATCTGTTTCTTTCCTAGTTAATCCAACAAAAATTCATTTTTTCCTAAATTATCATCTACTAGCTTAACGAATGATAACTCAGCATATACATTTTTATCAACTAATTCAGCAGAATCTTTATTTTCTTCTATTAAATTACCACACAAGTCAATATCTTCATTAATTATCCCCAGTAATTGTAGATTTTCCTTATTTACTATCTCGATTAGTTTGTTCTCTCCCACATTTTCACTAACCAAATTAATAGATTCTTTACTCATTTTTAAATCTATCCTAGTTATCTCAACAGTTTACTATTTATTTCAAAAGATACTTTCTTATCCCCTATCTTTTCATCACGTTTTTGTATTCCTAACTCCTTTAATTTTTCGATTACTTCCTTTTCAACTTCTATTTTATACGTATTTTAGCTTGAATTACCTCATTCTTAGTGACCTTAATTTCTTCACTAATATGGCTTTTGTTACTTTTTACTTCACAAATTTCACTCTTCACATTCAAATTATAATTCTCTATTTTCTGATCTAATCTATTATTACTTATCTGACATTAGATAATAGATTCTTCTATTTGAGCTTTTAATTTTTTTACTGCGCTTTTAGAAAGTTCACAAAATTTTCTCTTCAATAATCATTGATTTTTATCATCTATTTGCATTATTTCTCCTTTTAAAGAATCAATACCTTTTTCATAATTATTAAATTTTAAATCAAGATAATAAAATTTATTTTCCACTTCTTTTTTAAAATTCTCCACAGTTTCAGAATTATCAACAAGTTTTTGACTTAGATTATCTATACAAAATCTAATTTCTTCTCTCTCTTTATTTAAGTCTTCTCTAGATTCTTTAATATTTTCACTAAGGGATTCTAATTTCATGTCTGAATTTATACTAATTTACTTTAGGTCTTCTTTCAGAGAATCAAATTTATTACTACTTTTATTACTCTCCTCTTTCACATTTTTTTTTCATATCTTCTTTAAAAGAATCAAATTTTACATCCATCTTATTCATTGACACACCAACATTTTCAATCACTGATTCAAAATCCTTCATTATATCTGTTATCAGTGGGGTCTCTACTTTTCCCAATTTTTACTAATTTTCCCTCTACTACTTTTATTTCCACCACCTCTTTCTTCTCCTTCCTTATTTCACTATAAATAATTTGAGAATTATCTACAACTGTCTCAAAATCTGCTAATTTTTTTTACTTTTTTTCTCCTGAGAAATATTGTCATTGCCAATAAAATCGGACATCTCAATTTCTAAGTTTTTATCCCAATTACTCATTTTTATAATTTTTTTTCAAAAATTCAATTTTAACAGTCTACAATATTTACTATCAATATTTTCATAAAATAATTCCCTAACCAGCCTTTATATTACCACCCAATCCACATCCACAATAAATCATAGAATATCACCATTTTAAATCCTTATACTTCTTAATACCAACCGATTAGATAACTAACAAAAAAAAATATATGTATCATGTCATCAATCTTCACACACATGATTCACAGACAATTTGCACATAATAGAATATATTCACCATCTATTTTAAAATATCTTAATAATTGACATGATCATAATATAAAATAATTATTAGCCAACATTTTCATAATTTGCATATCTATCTGCTTATTAATTTATAAATAACATAATATTTTTATTTTTACATAATCAAATTATAGATACCACATGAAATTATAATGACTTTAATAATAAAATATCTATTTCAATATCATAATTAAATCCTAACCAATTATTACTACTACTATAAAAATACTAAACTATTTCTATTTAATAAAATATAATTATTGTTAACCCCAATATTATACGTTTTAATTTATACACTATCTTTATTTAAACTTACAACTATAACTACAGCCCCTCCTTAAACATAATGAATTATTCAAACTTATACTACAATGACTCCACAGATTGGCCACTCATTGCTATCACCAAATTCTTACTATGGTTGAATTTGGTGCCTACCCTAACATATAACTATGTGATGATGTTGAGGATTTTCTAACCTCCTGACACATATCGATGCAACATGTTGGGCAAGCAAAATTCTTACTAGCAGTTGTACCTTCACTTCCAGGAAATATATAGTATAATAAAATGGCACTAGCTCAGATAAATGGTTATGCTCAGCTAAAATATATCATAAGATATTCTACAATACCGTATCTTATTAAACTAGTTATAATTAATAAGATGATAATATGGTTCAATGTTATAAACTATATAGCTAAAATATTCACTAAATCATGAGACTATAAAGTGATCTTACAAGTGGCAATATAAATTATATTGAGCCAATATCCCACAGGATACTACCTTAGTGGCATAAGAATACTATTCCCTCTTTCTTTATCTCAAATAATAAATTTATAGCACCCTTAGGTCTTTGACAATAATTAATTAACTAAGAAAATACTAATAAATAAATCTTAATCTCTTATTTCAAAATAAACTAACTAAAATAATCTCAGGTTATTTAAAACTAATTCTAGGCAATTAAGATACCTGTAGTTAATCACAATAAGGTATTTAATATCACTCCTAACTACACCTAACTTATAATACTAATAAATAAATAATTCTAATAATCTTCAATTTATAATTTAATTTTATCTATTTTCCTTTATTATAATAATAATCATTAATAACAATAAGAAGTCAATAATATAACATAGCTTTTAATCTTCATATGACATCTTAAACAAAACGTGTGGTAGAATCTTATAATTCGAGAATATGTTGCAATGGATAATATTATAATCCTGTGAAATATATGGTAATTGTCTTATGACCATAGTAATAATAGTATGATAATGTCAATAAAATTTCTTTAAAAATCATATTAAGAAAATATTCTAATTCTTAAATAATAATCTTATTTAGAATGTGCAAATATTATGTTTTAATTCAAATTATCTGTTGTCATATATTGCGATGTAAAATAATTGATTCAACACATAATTTTATAAAAAAACAAGTTTAACAAATTTTATTACAGTAACTTTAACAAATAACTTATTTACAATATTTACTTTCCAAAAAGAAAAAAATAAAATCTTGTATCATTACAATTTTCATTTTCCAGATTATTTAGTTATTTCAGACATTTATCAAAATTTTAAATAACAATTAAAAGTATTCATGGATCTACATAACATTTTAAATATCATTTGCTATTAAATATCACTGCTATATATTTTCATTAAAATATACATCAATTATGGAAAAACGTAATATATATATATATTGTAAATATCGATAAATCTATCTATATTTTAAAAATCATTTGTTGTTTTTAAAAAAAACTCTTTGATTTGATGTTTATATATAGAATATTATTATTGTTTATGGTTATTACCTATAGTTGTTTGGATTTATTATTTTATTTATTTGTTGAGGTACATCGTTATGAATATTTAATTGTTATTATTCTTAATGGTGAGATTTTTAATGGTAAAAGTGACGTGTTTTAATTATTATAAATAAATGGAGACATATAAATTGTTGATTACAAAAAAGATTATTTTGTTTGTAGTGATTATTAAAAAAATGCAATGTTATTATTTATGTATATATATATTTTTAAAACTGTGAAATAAATTTTCGATTTAATATTTTTTATATCATTGATATTTTATTTTTTTGTTTTTAAATGTTAATTGTTTAAAAGAAAACATATGTAACAATGGTTTTCAAAAACTGTGCATTCTGTGTCACATGGAAAAACAACAAAAAACGGAAAAAAGAAGCCATTATTATTTATAATTAAAAAGAAACTGAAGAAGAAAATTAGTTGTACTTTGTTTCTTCTGAATCGCCATTCTTGAGAATAATAAATAAACTATTGGATGTAAACACCTTAATAATGGAAGGGTGAATAATAATATTGTCGCAGTTCAAGTGCTGCGATCTTCTTGACTTTATCCTAGCAAGTAAAGGAAATTAAGCAATGGCTCAACATATAAATTCCATCATGTTGAAATGTATGATAACTATCTAAAAAAATCTACAATGGTAAATTTAAAAGCAATGTGGAAACAACTAGGATTAATATATTGGATTCAACATTTCAATTTATTTATTTATTTTTCGAGGAAATAAATTTTAGAAAGATAAAAATATACCTGCATCTAAGAATTGATAATTTTCTTTAACGTGATAGTTTCTTCACCTTGGCTAGAATGCATTCTAATATTAAAATAATAAGAGAATAAAAACAATGGAACAAGTTGACTTTTGAAAAGAAAAATAAACAAGTTAAATTTTAAAAATAGGTAGTAAATAATTTTATTAATATCAATGATATATACATTTTTGAGATCGATATTCATTGTTTTTTTACTTTTATTTTAATTAGAAAGCGTCTTGTTTTCTAAAAAACAAACATTTAACAAATGTCAAGGTTAACACTTAAGTAATTTAAAATTTTAAAGTAAAGCTCTAAGTTTATGTTGCATATGAGTTATTATATATATGTTTTAATAAGTGAAATTTATATTCGCAAATTTTATTATCAAAGGTTTATTATTTATATAACTTAATTTTTTTAAACAATATTTTTTATCTATTATCTACTTTATTAACTTACAATATGTTATCAATCAATTATTCACTTATCTATTTTCATTTTATATAGTAATTCTTATGCAGACCTAAACAATTCAGATATTTGATGTATATAATATACTTTTATTTATCTATTTTTTTATTTATTTTTTAATTTTAAATATTTGGAAAATATAAACATGGATTTGTGTTGATATTAATGCATACTTGTTGAGCACAAATACATCTTTATCTATTTATTATATATAGTTATAGCAAGTATATATGTATTTTTATTATTTGGGTTTGTATTTAAAAGAACTATTTAAAACAGTGATACTACCTAAAATCAAATCATAATACAGAAATAAAGGATGTACTATTTGTTTTATAAGTAATGCCTTTGTATTTTATTTAGAAGAGTATTAATATTTATTCTTAATTTTCTTTTAGTGCCAGAGTCATTATGAAATTAATTGAATTCACAATTTTATGGAGAATAACTTCGTCTTTCACTTATTATTTAATCTGTAGGTCACTTACACACATTATTGTTCATTGATATGTTTAGATATGCACAAAGTTTACTTATTGAATGTGTATATTAGTTTCAATAGAATTCCCTTTGTTTCTGATATTTTGTTAGTTAGTCATACCAACCCTAAGAATAAATTATAATAATAGGTCTCATTATTGCTCTGTATGATTTTGGATTTATTTCATGTATAGCTATCTGGAAGGGCATATAAACAATTTATTTAAATATAATTGGAATAATTTTATCTTTCTTCATTTAAATTGTACAATCTATTATATTTGGCTTTATCAACAATTGGATTCATTTAGATTGTTAAGATCTTTCTTTATGTGTAAGATGAGCTATGTTTCTATTATTTAAATTGTATGATAAATATGTTCTACTAAATTTGGCACCATCAACATGTAGACCTGATTAATTAAGGACTGTTGCTAGTCATTTCATCATATTTGATGCCTAAAATGTGAGATTTGATTCATTATGATTTGTTTATGAGGATATAGCCAATCGTGATTCCACTACATTTGGCTTTCCCAATGATTGGGCCATTTCACTTGTGGATAGGCATTCCATTACATTGTGGAACCAACATTTGAGGCCTTCTTTCTTCATATGTGTATTTTTGTTTGAGATCATTTAGATTACATATATTCCATTACAATTGTCATTCAACATTTGGAGCATTATTTTCTTTTCATATATTGATGTTCCATTACATTTAATGCCACAATGTGGTCAGCATATGTTTATATTTATACATTCCATTATATTTGGCACCACAAACTGGGGCCCAGTTAAGTGATTGGTATAATGGAGTAAAGTATATGTCCATTACATTTGGCACAACGTGGGGCTCGAAATAAGCTAATTAGGGCTTGAAATATCTCACATACCTGAGAGATGTGTAGTATATATATTGATGAGAGATGTATAGTTTAAAGAAAGAGAAGCATTTTTGTGTATGTCATTTTTTTTATATATACAGAAATATTTTGGCCTTATGTTTAGATGGTAATGGTTACTGTTATTGCATTTTTTTATGATGAGAGATAAATACAGTCATGGAACAGCTTCGTTTCAATTTAAAAATTATATTGATGGCATTAAATTATAGTAATAATTTTGTCCATATTTGGAAAATTTGTGTTGTAGAAAATCTATAATTTTGAAGGTTGGATTGGATATTTGAATGTTGGAGTTTGGTTGGTTTTGTTGCAAGTATTGATGTTGAATGAGGAATTTTTGCCATTCTCTGGAGGGTGTGATGTATTCATGTCACTTGTGACTGATTGATCTCATTCACTGCTCCAACGCAAATTGTGATGTTAGTTATTATTTATCATGAAGCAGTTAACAGTAGTCCTGCCATGATTTTACCTCTAAGACTCCAGAGAGAGTAAGGTATAGTTCTTTTTGATATATGTATAATATTTGCCTCTAAGACTCCCAAAGATGAGCAAGGAAATATTTTATAAATAATAGCCCCTAAGACTTAGATGTAAGCAGGGCAGTGTGATAGTGTTTGTAGTAAAATATTATGGGTTGTAGTAGCTTAGAGAGACTGAAATGTGATGATCATCTGAGTGTTCATGGAACATTATATACTTTAAGAGCAGTGATTGAATTCTTTTATCTATCTCAAAATTGTGAAATGCTAATCATTCTTTTGGCTGTCAGTATCTGTCAGATCTTTAGAGGAATGAATGAGTATATAACCTAAATATGTATTCTTACTATTACATATTTTGGCACCACAAACTTGGGAATCCGGTTAATGGATTATTGTTGGTGACAAATAATTTATTACATTTGATTATCAATTAAGGCTTGAAAAACAAACATATCAATGTTTTATTTTCCATTATAAGTGACTTTTAAACATGAATTTTAATTAGTGAATGTTTGTTGATGATAAATTGCACTAGTACAATTTTAGTAAAATAATGTTTCAGGCACAATAGTAAATAACTATTGATTTTTTTTTATGTATATGAAATGGTATTAAGTTTTAAGTTCCAGAATATTTATAGGTACCAATTTAATAATTTTTTGCTTAACTACCATTATCTTGAGTGAGAAAGTTGTCTCACAATATTATTGAATTAGTTATTTTTAAGGCATGTGAACATTTTATTATATTTTAAATATTTCAAGATTATATTGAATTTGATATGAAATTTCCACATTTCAATATTGCATAAGAATAGAATCTTTATTATCATTACATATAAATAAATGTTAGTGATCTCAGTTGTTACTCCTCTCTCTCTCTCTCTCTCTATATATATATATATATATATATATATATATATATATATATATATATATATATATATATATATATATATATATATATATATATATATATATATATATATATATATGAGAGAGAGAGAGAGAGAGAGAGAGAGAGAAATTTGTTGATGTTATGGTGATTGATGAGATTTTTTTATATATATAAAGCAAGAAGTTCATGAGTTCAAACAACTGAAATTTAGATTGTTAGATAGCTACTATGTATAACAAAATTAAAAGGTTTGTACTTGCTTAGTTGAGTAATTGCTTGTTGGAATAATGATTGGAGATGGTGAGCCCTTGATCTGTGGTAATTATTATATAGAAATATATAATATATATCTTAGATTTTTTTGTATGAGTATATAATATTGTAGTTTTTAGTAATAATGGATAACAGTAATAAAATGAGTTAGTGGTAATTTTGATTTAAGGAATTTATTGAAGAAACCAATAACTTCTGAGGTAGTTGCTGATAATCCTCAAAAGAAGAATGAAATGATAGTTGATAAATGCACAGATAGTAGGTTGGAATCTATAGATCGTATATTTGAGAAGAGAAACCAAATAATTGATAAATACACAGATAGTATGTGTGAATCTATAGATCATATATTTGAAAAGAGAAACCAAATAATTGGTGAATGTTTCAAAGAGTTCAACAGGTTGATGGAAGAAGGGATACAGACCTTATGTCTTGAAGTAATTAATAAATCTGTTGAAGTAATTAGTACAGATTTGACAATGAATAAGGAACCCATTAATTTAATCAATAAAGATGTGATAGAAAATAAGCAAATTGTTGAAGTAATAAGTGAAGCAAGTCCACTAGTCATTAATGAAAATTTTAAATTGTATAATAGTTTGACAGAATAAAGATACTGTCAAATTAGTTAATAAAGATGTACATGATAATATATCATTTGGTAAATCAGTAGATGATGATTTAAAAAAGATGAATCTGTTATTGAATTAACTAGTAAAGAAGTCAAGTTATCTGTTAAAAAAATTATTCCAGATAGTGAGTTGATTCATAAAGAAGAAAAGATTCCTAATGAGTCTGTTGAGTTAATTATAAAAGAATTAGAAGTACATATACCATTTGTTGAGTTGATAAATAATATGGAAGAAGATAAACTTAAAATCTTTGATGAATACTATAGTGAGAGTAAAATAGTTGATAGATTCTTAGAAATAAAATTAAATTCCCAAAAGTAATCAGGATAAGTAGAATTATGTTGTGAAAGATTAAAGGACACTGTTTAGAATTTAAAAATTGGACAGTTAGATTTTCAATGGTTAGACAATACTGTTCTAGAGTTAACAGAAATAAAAATGCATTATAATAAAATGAATGAAGGTGTTCAAACTTTAGAAGTTGAATTAAGTTCACCAGAAAATATTAAAATTAACTCTCAAAAATTACTAGAAAGAACAGAATGTGTTTCTCAAAGTCAATATAAAGAACAGTATCATGGTAATTTTGTGTGGTACAAAGAAAGCATATTTTTAGATATATTAGAACATAAATATTTGAGTGATAATTTGTACCATTGTTGCAATAGAAATGACTTCTTTTCCAAGTATCCCAGCAGGACAAAGTTAGTAAGATATATCTTATTGAAATTTGAGAGAAATAAAAAGGTAAAGAAATATAAAGAGAATTTTCTTTATGTAAATTGTAATAGAAGGATAAAAGTAGATAAAGACAAAGTGAAATTTAAAAATAAAAATATGAGGAAAATTAAAATAAAATTTAAAAAGATAAGTAAGGAAGAGATTAAGATAAATTATCTTAAAAGAAGTATAGACTTTATAAAAGATATTGGAAAAGCCAAAGTTAGACTTAAAGTTATAGATGGAATGATAAATAATATTGATTTTCTTCGAGAGAATATTGACAAAAAAAGAGATGTAGGGAAAGCAAAGGTAAAATTTAAAAAAATGAGTAAAAAGATATTTGATCTGAATCCTGGTAGGAGAAGGATTGATGAGGAAAAAGAAATTGGAAAAGCCAAAATTAAACTTAAAATAATATGTGATGATGTGATTAGTAAAGATTTTCTTTGAGAAAATATAGCTAAGGAAAAAGATTTAGGTAAACCTAAAGTCAATCTGAAAAGAATTAATATAGAACAGGATAATATCAATGTTTTAAAACAAAATAATTTTCAGGAATTCTTTAATGTTGAAGTTGTATCACATCAATCTGATTTGTGATTTTTAAAGGATTATTTAGAAAATTTGAATAAATACCATTCAAAATTGCCCAGAGTATTGTTTTCAATTGAACATAGAACAAGTGAAGTAAAACAAAAACTTGCTCAAGCCGATGATATTTATCACGATATTCAAATGAAAGATAATAGATTGCCTGATAAAGTAGCAACTGTTATTGATATGTTATTGATAAAATTAAGAATTATGTTAGTGCTTATGATCAAATTAGTATTTACATAAAGGATATAGAGGTAGAATCTAAAAAGATCATAACAAAATCTTTAGATGCTGATCTCAAAATTATTCAAAAGCAATTGAATTATACCAAAATGTTATATAAAAATTTTGTAAATCAAAGCAAACTTCTTCACAGAATTCAACAATCTGGAAATTCTTTCCAAGAAGAATTAAAAGGCACTTTTGATTATTTTTTTTATTTAAAGAAAACTCAGACAAAGATCTAGATGATCTGAAAGATAGATATGAATAAATGAATATGGTTATTAGTAAGAAAAGTAAATTTGAGAAGTTTTTCAATATCTCATAATTAATTAGTTATTTGCAAAGACATTTTTTATGTGGATTAGGGGGTATTGTAAATATTGATAAATCTATCTATATTTTAAAAATCATTTGTTATTAAAAAATCTCTTTGATTTGATGTTTATGTATAGAATATTATTATTCTTTATGGTTATTACCTATAGTTGTTTGGATTTATTATTTTATTTTTTGAGGTACATCATTGTGAATATTTAATTATTATTCTTAATGGTGAGATTTTTAATGGTAATAGTGACATGTTTTAATTATTATAAATAAATGGAGACATATAAATTGTTGATTATAAAAAAGATTATTTTATTTGTAGTGATTATTAAAAAAATGCAATGTTATTATTTATGTATATATATATATATATATATATATATATATATATAATGCAATGCAAATATCTATATATATATATATATATATATATATATATATATATAAAGCAGTCAAATAAATTTTCGATTTAATATTTTTTATATCATTGATATTTTATATATTTTGTTTTTAAATGTTAATTGTTTAAAATAAAACATATGTAACAATGGTTTTCAAAAACTGTGTGTTCTGTGTCACATGGAAAAACAACAAAAAACAGAAAAAAAGCCATTATTATTTAGAGAGTAATTAAAAAAAAACTGAAGGAGAAAATTAGTTGTACTTTGTTTCTTCTGAATTGCCATTCTTGAGAATAATAAATAATCTATTGGATGTAAACACCTTAATAATGGAAGAGTGAATAATAATATTGTCACAGTTCAAGTGCTGCGATCTTCTTGACTTTATCCTAGCAAGTAAAGAAAATTAAGCAATGGCTCAACATATAAATTCCATCATGTTGAAATGTATGATAACTATCTAAAAAAAATCTACAATGGTAAATTTAAAAGCAATGTGGGAACAACTAGGATTAATATATTGGATTCAACATTTCAATTTATTTTTCGAGGAAAGAAATTTTAGAAAGATAAAAATATACCTCTGTCTAAAAATTGAAAATTTTCTTTAACGTGATAGTTTCTTCACCTTGGTTGGCTATAATGCATTCTAATATTAAAATAAGAGAATAAAAACAACGGAAGAAGTTGACTTTTGAAAAGAAGAATAAACAAGTTAAATTTTAAAAAAAGATGGTAAACAATTTTATTAATATCAATGATATATATATTTTTGAGATCGATATTCTTTTTTTTTTTACTTTTATTTTAATTAGAAAGCATCTTGTTTTCTACAAAACAAATGTTTAACAAATGTCAAGGTTAACACTTAAGTAATTTAAAATTTTAAAGTAAAGCTCTAAGTTTATGTTGCATAAGAGTTATTATATATATATTTTAATAAGTGAAATTTATATTCGCAAATTTTATTATCAAAGGTTTTATTATTTATATAACTTAATTTTTTTAAAGAATATTTATTATCTATTTTATTAACTTACAATATTTTATCAATCAATTATTCACTTATCTATTTTCTTCACTTTATATTATAACAATCGGAAGTAAGTGGAGATCGAATCTAACCGCAAAAACAATATCTGCAACTACCAGGGCGCCATCTAGGCATTTGAGCCTAGAAAAATTTATAAAGTAGGCAGATACGCACTGTTAAGATTCCACTTTATTTAAATATTCCGATCGTTAGCCCAAGTCACTAGCTCAGCGGAGACGCAGAGATAAAAATCTATATCTTAATTTATATCTTAAATATCAATAAATAAAAGCCACTGCCAGAAATTAACACATAAAAATATTTATTTACGCACATATAAAATAACATTTAAATTTTGAGGAATAAGTTTAACATTTTTAGATTTTTATATTACTCTTTAATTGTACATTTACAAAAATTTCAATGTGTTTAATATTTTATTTAGATGGTCAAGTATGAATAGACTACATAGATCTCCATTTGAAAAGAAAATATTCTTCCCTGATTTAACTTTAGGCAACAAATTTCGCAACCAAACTGGTGCCAATCCATCTGATACATTCATGTATTCAATGTAGCATGATACGACAACACAAAATACTATACTGTCAGGAATGTACATCTGAACAATAAGTAGAAATAGAGAAGACATTGACTCTCCACCAACAGGAATGTGACATCTGTTGGTGAGTAGAACAATAAACAAAAAACTCCATAGGAATGGACTGCGGTCTTCTGCCGACTTACAAACCCATCCATAGGCAAACAGAAGGTGTGTGGCGTATATATGCAATCCTGCCCGAAGCGGATCTCATACTACATCTACTAATTACACAAATATATCCAATCCATTGAGCTAATTCAACTACGAAACGTATAACCTAAGATTACCCTCCCTTAATATAACTTTACAAAACTATATAGCCATTCACGCCCGACTTAAATTTAACATTTAGATACATTCGCACAAATGCATTTTATAAAATTTGTTTTAAAATGTTAAGTACAGATCAGCTGCACAGATTCCACGGTCAAAAAGATTCCAAATTAAACACAACCGATCAAAATACAAAGTCATCGATAAACGTCACTTGCATAGGGAATATACAAATCCCATTAGCATTCATCGTAAGATGCTTGCAGTGATATCATTGACCCATATATTCTAATCGAATGTGAAAACCACAACATAATCAACCACTAACGAATCTATGCAATGTCTATACCCAACTTAAATGTAATGCATTTAATAATTTCTACAATAAATATTACTACAAATAAAAATAATAAAATGGAAATGATTTTAGCAAAACTTAACTATATAAATTTAAACAATCAATTATTAATTTGAAAATCAAATAACAGTTCATTTTAAAATTTAAATTAGCCGAATCTTTAAAAAAAAATCAATGACCAAAGTTCTTAATTACTTTTTTTGGTTGTTGTTAATTTGTAAAGTTCATAGCTCACGGTAGAAGAGTCCAGGTTTCTGCTTTTAATTCCCATGATGCCTCCATTGGAAGATAATGTTCTGGAGATGGCAATAGCTGGTTCAAGGTATCACAGTCTTTTCATTTTTCCTTTTTAAATAGAGAGTGTGGTATGTGCGTCCTACCACCTCTCAAACACACAACGCTGGAACTACAGAAAAAACTGTATTTCCCTTTTTATATTATCCACATGGATTCAATTAACAAAACATCACTAATCCATCACTTTCGTTAGGGTCCGAGCCAAGGCTTAGTGCTTCCATTGGTCAAGCTAATTTCTCTTTTTTTTATCTATCTTTCATCAGATCATTTTAATTATACAAGAGCCCACGGCTAGCTTGCTTTTCAAACAATTTATAAACAATCATTTCCATTTACAGATTACAAGAATTAATTAATACCTGTTTTTATTTTTAAATCTTATACTTTTTTTTTTATAAAAAAGTACGTTCAAATACTTATTTATTTGTTTTTTTAAAAAAAATATTTTTAAAGTTTGGCATCTGTGCGAATGTATATATGTTTAACAAACATTTTAATTTTAGCATTTAGTTTTTTACTTTTATTTGCGAACTTTTAAGTTTTTATTTTAAATTAATGTAATGACATATTTATATATCGTTACATATCAGTAAACTTCCTCAAAAAAACAAAAACATTAAAAAAAAAAAGACTTTACTTAGTGTTAGTAATTACGTTACACAAATTGATTATATATGAAAATTTCAAAAAGACAAAACTTTTTTTTTCCAAGACAAAACCGTAATTACACACAAATATAATGATTAAAAAAAATGTTGACTGTTGATTCCTTATTTCCAGCTAAATTTCTGCCCCCTCCCTTCCAAGTTTCATTTCTCCTACCTTTAACTATTACTTAGGCAAGTTGAACGATTAGATTTTAATTTAACAAGACTTTTTCAAAAAAAAAAAAATTATGATTTATATTTATTATTACGTTTTATTCCTCGCATTTATATTTACATATGCACAATTTTTCTTACTGGCAGCACTTTTTAAACAAAACTTCAAACTGCAACTCCACGTCACTACAACAAATATATTTATACTAATTTCAGAAAAAATATTACGGGCATGATTTATTTTCAAAATTCTCAGGGCACTCGTGTTTATTAAAGATTGGCCCAAGTTGGGTAGCCAGTTATAACAATCGGTAGTAAGTGGAGATCGAATCTAACTGCAAAAACAATATCTGCAACTACCAGGGCGCCATCTAGGCATTTGAGCCTAAAAAAATTTATAAAGTAGGCAGATACGCGCTGTTAAGATTCCACTTTATTTAAATATTCCGATCGTTAGCCCAAGTCACTAGCTCAGCGGAGACGCAGAGATAAAAATCTATATCTTAATTTATATCTTAAATATCAATAAATAAAAGCCACTGCCAGAAATTAACACATAAAAATATTTATTTACGCACATATAAAATAACATTTAAATTTTGAGGAATAAGTTTAACATTTTTAGATTTTTATATTACTCTTTAATTGTACATTTACATAAATTTCAATGTGTTTAATATTTTATTTAGATGGTCAAGTATGAATAGACTACATAGATCTGCATTTGAAAAGAAAATATTCTTCCCTGATTTAACCTTAGGCAACAAATTTCGCAACCAAACTGGCGCCAATCCATCTGATACATTCATGTATTCAATGTAGCATGATACGACAACACAAAATACTATACTGTCAGGAATGTACATCTGAACAATAAGTAGAAATAGAGAAGACATTGACTCTCCACCAACAGGAATGTGACATCTGTTGGCGAGTAGAACAATAAACAAAAAACTCCATAGGAATGGACTGCGGTCTTCTGCCGACTTACAAACCCATCCATAGGCAAACAGAAGGTGTGTGGCATATATATGCAATCCTGCCCAAAGCGGATCTCATACTACATCTACTAATTACACAAATATATCCAATCCATTGAGCCAATTCAACTACGAAACGAATAACCTAAGATTACCCTCCCTTAATATAACTTTACAAAACTATATAGCCATTCACGTCCGACTTAAATTTAACATTTAGATACGTTCGCACAAATGCATTTTATAAAATTTGTTTTAAAATGTTAAGTACAGATCAGCTGCACAGATTCCACGGTCAAAAAGATTCCAAATTAAACACAACCGATCAAAATACAAAGTCATCGATAAACGTTACTTGCATAGGGAATATACAAATCCCATTAGCATTCATCGTAAGATGCTTGCAGTGATATCATTGACCCATATATTCTAATCGAATGTGAAAACCACAACATAATCAACCACTAACGAATCTATGCAATGTCTATACCCAACTTAAATGTAATGCATTTAATAATTTCTACAATAAATATTACTACAAATAAAAATAATAAAATGGAAATGATTTTAGCAAAACTTAACTATATAAATTTAAACAATCAATTATTAATTTGAAAATCAAATAAGAGTTCATTTTAAAATTTAAATTAGCCGAATCTTTAAAAAAAAATCAATAACCAAAGTTCTTAATTACTTTTTTTGGTTGTTGTTAATTTGTAAAGTTCATAGCTCACGGTAGAAGAGTCCAGGTTTCTGCTTTTAATTCCCGTGACGCCTCCATTGGAAGATAATGTTCTGGAGATGGCAATAGCTGGTTCAAGGTATCACAGTCTTTTCATTTTTCCTTTTTAAATAGAGAGTGTGGTATGTGCGTCCTACCACCTCTCAAACACACAACGCTGGAACTCCAGAAAAAACTGTATTTCCCTTTTTATATTATCCACACGGATTCAATTAACAAAACGTCACTAATCCATCACTTTCGTTAGGGTCCGAGCCAAGGCTTAGTGCTTCCATTGGTCAAGCTAATTTCTCTTTTTTTTATCTATCTTTCATCAGATCATTTTAATTATACAAGAGCCCACGGCTAGCTTGCTTTTCAAACAATTTATAAACAATCATTTCCATTTACAGATTACAAGAATTAATTAATACCTGTTTTTATTTTTAAATCTTATACTTTTTTTTTTTTAAAAAAGTACGTTCAAATACTTATTTATTTGTTTTTTAAAAAAAAATATTTTTAAAGTTTGGCATCTGTGCGAATGTATATATGTTTAACAAACATTTTAATTTTAGCATTTAGTTTTTTACTTTTATTTGCGAACTTTTAAGTTTTTATTTTAAATTAATGTAACGACATATTTATATATCGTTACATATCAGTAAACTTCCTCAAAAAAACAAAAACATTAAAAAAAAAAAAGACTTTACTTAGTGTTAGTAATTACATTACACAAATTGATTATATATGAAAATTTCAAAAAGACAAAACTTTTTTTTTTCCAAGACAAAACCGTAATTACACACAAATATAATGATTAAAAAAAATGTTGACTGTTGATTCCTTATTTCCAGCTAAATTTCTGCGCCCTCCCTTCCAAGTTTCATTTCTCCTACCTTTAACTATTACTTAGGCAAGTTGAACGATTAGATCTTAATTTAACAAGACTTTTTCAAAAAAAAAATAATTATGATTTATATTTATTATTACGTTTTATTCCTCGCATTTATATTTACATATGCACAATTTTTCTTACTGGCAGCACTTTTTAAACAAAACTTCAAACTGCAACTCCACGTCACTACAACAAATATATTTATATTAATTTCAGAAAAAATATTACGGGCATGATTTATTTTCAAAATTCTCAGGGCACTCGTGTTTATTAAAGATCGGCCCAAGTTGGGTAGCCAGTTATAACAATCGGAAGTAAGTGGAGATCGAATCTAACTACAAAAACAATATCTGCAACTACCAGGGCACCATCTAGGCATTTGAGCCTAGAAAAATTTATAAAGTAGGCAGATACGCGCTGTTAAGATTCCACTTTATTTAAATATTCCGATCGTTAGCCCAAGTCACTAGCTCAGCGAAGACGCAGAGATAAAAATCTATATCTTAATTTATATCTTAAATATCAATAAATAAAAGCCACTGCCAGAAATTAACACATAAAAATATTTATTTACGCACATATAAAATAACATTTAAATTTTGAGGAATAAGTTTAACATTTTTAGATTTTTATATTACTCTTTAATTGTACATTTACATAAATTTCAATGTGTTTAATATTTTATTTAGATGGTCAAGTATGAATAGACTACATAGATCTCCATTTGAAAAGAAAATATTCTTCCCTGATTTAACCTTAGGCAACAAATTTCGCAACCAAACTGGCGCCAATCCATCTGATACATTCATGTATTCAATGTAGCATGATACGACAACACAAAATACTATACTGTCAGGAATGTACATCTGAACAATAAGTAGAAATAGAGAAGACATTGACTCTCCACCAACAGGAATGTGACATCTGTTGGTGAGTAGAACAATAAACAAAAAACTCCATAGGAATGGACTGCGGTCTTCTGCCGACTTACAAACCCATCCATAGGCAAACAGAAGGTGTGTGGCATATATATGCAATCCTGCCCAAAGTGGATCTCATACTACATCTACTAATTACACAAATATATCCAATCCATTGAGCTAATTCAAATACGAAATGTATAGCCTAAGATTACCCTCCCTTAATATAACTTTACAAAACTATATAGCCTATCACGCCCGACTTAAATTTAACATTTAGATACGTTCGCACAAATGCATTTTATAAAATTTGTTTTAAAATGTTAAGTACAGATCAGCTGCACAGATTCCACGGTCAAAAACATTCCAAATTAAACACAACCGATCAAAATACAAAGTCATCGATAAACGTCACTTGCATAGGGAATATACAAATCCCATTAGCATTCATCGTAAGATGCTTGCAGTGATATCATTGACCCATATATTCTAATCGAATGTGAAAACCACAACATAATCAACCACTAACGAATCTATGCAATGTCTATACCCAACTTAAATGTAATGCATTTAATAATTTCTACAATAAATATTACTACAAATAAAAATAATAAAATGGAAATGATTTTAGCAAAACTTAACTATATAAATTTAAACAATCAATTATTAATTTGAAAATCAAATAAGAGTTCATTTTAAAATTTAAATTAGCCGAATCTTTAAAAAAAAAATCAATGACCAAAGTTCTTAATTACTTTTGGTTGTTGTTAATTTGTAAAGTTCATAGCTCATGGTAGAAGAGTCCAGGTTTCTGCTTTTAATTCCCACGACGCCTCCATTGGAAGATAATGTTCTGGAGATGGCAATAGCTGGTTCAAGGTATCACAGTCTTTTCATTTTTCCTTTTTAAATAGAGAGTGTGGTATGTGCGTCCTACCACCTCTCAAACACACAACGCTGGAACTCCAGAAAAAACTGTATTTCCCTTTTTATATTATCCACACGGATTCAATTAACAAAACGTCACTAATCCATCACTTTCGTTAGGGTCCGAGCCAAGGCTTAGTGCTTCCATTGGTCAAGCTAATTTCTCTTTTTTTTTATCTATCTTTCATCAGATCATTTTAATTATACAAGAGCCCACGGCTAGCTTGCTTTTCAAACAATTTATAAACAATCATTTCCATTTACAGATTACAAGAATTAATTAATACCTGTTTTTATTTTTAAATCTTATACTTTTTTTTTTATAAAAAAGTACGTTCAAATACTTATTTATTTGTTTTTTTAAAAAAAAATATTTTTAAAGTTTGGCATCTGTGCGAATGTATATATGTTTAACAAACATTTTAATTTTAGCGTTTAGTTTTTTACTTTTATTTGCGAACTTTTAAGTTTTTATTTTAAATTAATGTAACGACATATTTATATATCGTTACATATCAGTAAACTTCCTCAAAAAAACAAAAACATTAAAAAAAAAAAAGACTTTACTTAGTGTTAGTAATTACGTTACACAAATTGATTATATATGAAAATTTCAAAAAGACAAAACTTTTTTTTTTACAAGACAAAACCGTAATTACACACAAATATAATGATTAAAAAAAATGTTGACTGTTGATTCCTTATTTCCAGCTAAATTTCTGCCCCCTCCCTTCCAAGTTTCATTTCTCCTACCTTTAACTATTACTTAGGCAAGTTGAACGATTAGATTTTAATTTAACAAGACTTTTTCAAAAAAATAATAATTATGATTTATATTTATTATTACGTTTTATTCCTCGCATTTATATTTACATATGCACAATTTTTCTTACTGGCAGCACTTTTTAAACAAAACTTCAAACTGCAACTCCACGTCACTACAACAAATATATTTATACTAATTTCAGAAAAAATATTACGGGCATGATTTATTTTCAAAATTCTCAGGGCACTCGTGTTTATTAAAGATCGGCCCAAGTTGGGTAGCCAGTTATAACAATCGGAAGTGGAGATCGAATCTAACCGCAAAAACAATATCTGCAACTACCAGGGCGCCATCTAGGCATTTGAGCCTAGAAAAATTTATAAAGTAGGCAGATACGCGCTGTTAAGATTCCACTTTATTTAAATATTCCGATCGTTAGCCCAAGTCACTAGCTCAGCGGAGACGCAAAGATAAAAATCTATATCTTAATTTATATCTTAAATATCAATAAATAAAAGCCACTGCCAGAAATTAACACATAAAAATATTTATTTACGCACATATAAAATAACATTTAAATTTTGAGGAATAAGTTTAACATTTTTAGATTTTTATATTACTCTTTAATTGTACATTTACATAAATTTCAATGTGTTTAATATTTTATTTAGATGGTCAAGTATGAATAGACTACATAGATCTGCATTTGAAAAGAAAATATTCTTCCCTGATTTAACCTTAGGCAACAAATTTCGCAACCAAACTGGCGCCAATCCATCTGATACATTCATGTATTCAATGTAGCATGATACGACAACACAAAATACTATACTGTCAGGAATGTACATCTGAACAATAAGTAGAAATAGAGAAGACATTGACTCTCCACCAACAGGAATGTGACATCTGTTGGTGAGTAGAACAATAAACAAAAAACTCCATAGGAATGGACTGCGGTCTTCTGCCGACTTACAAACCCATCCATAGGCAAACAGAAGGTGTGTGGCATATATATGCAATCCTGCCTGAAGCGGATCTCATACTACATCTACTAATTACACAAATATATCCAATCCATTGAGCCAATTCAACTACGAAACGAATAACCTAAGATTACCCTCCCTTAATATAACTTTACAAAACTATATAGCCATTCACGCCCGACTTAAATTTAACATTTAGATATGTTCGCACAAATGCATTTTATAAAATTTGTTTTAAAATGTTAAGTACAGATCAGCTGCACAGATTCCACGGTCAAAAACATTCCAAATTAAACACAACCGATCAAAATACAAAGTCATCGATAAACGTCACTTGCATAGGGAATATACAAATCCCATTAGCATTCATCATAAGATGCTTGCACTGATATCGTTGACCCATATATTCTAATCGAATGTGAAAACCACAACATAATCAACCGCTAATGAATCTAAGCAATGTCTATACCCAACTTAAATGTAATGCATTTAATAATTTCTACAATAAATATTACTACAAATAAAAATAATAAAATGGAAATGATTTTAGCAAAACTTAACTATATAAATTTAAACAATCAATTATTAATTTGAAAATCAAATAAGAGTTCATTTTAAAATTTAAATTAGCCGAATCTTTAAAAAAAAAATCAATGACGAAAGTTCTTAATTACTTTTTTTGGTTGTTGTTAATTTGTAAAGTTCATAGCTCACGGTAGAAGAGTCCAGGTTTCTGCTTTTAATTCCCGCGACGCCTCCATTGGAAGATAATGTTCTGGAGATGGCAATAGCTGGTTCAAGGTATCACAGTCTTTTCATTTTTCCTTTTTAAATAGAGAGTGTGGTATGTGCGTCCTACCACCTCTCAAACACACAACACTGGAACTCCAGAAAAAACTGTATTTCCCTTTTTATATTATCCACACGGATTCAATTAACAAAATGTCACTAATCCATCACTTTCTTTAAGGTCCGAGCCAAGGCTTAGTGCTTCCATTGGTCAAGCTAATTTCTCTTTTTTTTTATCCATCTTTCATCAGATCATTTTAATTATACAATAGCCCATGGCTAGCTTGCTTTTCAAACAATTTATAAGCAATCATTTCCATTTACAGATTACAAGAATTAATTAATACCTGTTTTTATTTTTAAATCTTATACTTTTTTTTTTTTTTTATAAAAAAGTACGTTCAAATACTTATTTGTTTTTTTAAAAAAAATATTTTTAAAGTTTGGCATCTGTGCGAATGTATATATGTTTAACAAACATTTTAATTTTAGCATTTAGTTTTTTACTTTTATTTGCGAACTTTTAAGTTTTTATTTTAACTTAATGTAACGACATATTTATATATCGTTACAATATAGTAATTCTTATGCAGACCTAAACAACAATTCAGATATTTGATGTATATAATATACTTTTATTTATCTTTTTTTTTATTTTTTTTTTTAATTTTAAATATTTGGAAAATATAAATATGGATTTGTGTTGATATAATTGCATACTTGTTGAGCACAAATGTCTTTATCTATTTATTACATATAGTTATTGCAAGTATATATGTATTTTTATTATTTGGGTTTGTATTTAAAAGAACTATTTAAAACAGTGATACTACCTAAAATCAAATCATAATACAGAAATAAAGGATGTACTATTTGTTTTATAAGTAATGCCTTTGTATTTTATTTAGAAGAGTATTAATATTTATTCTTAATTTTTCTTTTAGTGCCAGAGTCATTATGAAATTAATTGAATTCACAATTTCATGGAGAATAACTTCATATTTCACTTATTATTTAATCTTTAGGTTACTTACACACATTATTTATTGTTCATTGATATGTTAAATATACACAAAGTTTATTTATTGGATGTGTATATTAGTTTCAATAGAATTCCCTTTGTTTCTGATATATATTTTGTTAGTTAGTCATTTCAACCCTAAGAATAAATTATAATAATAGGTCTCATTATTGCTCTGTATGATTTTGGATTTATTTCATGTATAACTAGCTGGAAGGGCATATAAACAATTTATTTAAATATAATTGGAATAATTTTATCTTTTTTTATTTAAATTGTACAATCTATTATATTTGGCTTTATCAATAATTGGATTCATTTAGATTGTTAAGATCTTTCTTTATGTGTAAGATGAGCTATTTGTTTCATTATATTTGATGCCTAAAATGTGAGATTTGATTCATTATGATTTGTTTATGAGGATATAGCAATCGTGATTCCACTACATTTGGCTTTCCCAATGATTGGGCCATTTCACTTGTGGATAGGCATTCCATCACATTGTGAAACCAACATTTGAGGCCTTCTTTCTTCATATGTGTATTTTTGTTTGAGATCATTTAGATTACATATATTCCATTACAATTGTCATCCAACGTTTGAAGCATTATTTTCTTTTCATATATTGATGTTCCATTACATTTAATGCCACAACGTGGTCAGCATAATATGTTTATATTTATACATTCCATTACATTTGGCACCACAAACTGTGGGGCCCAGTTAACTAATGATTGATATAATGGAGTAAAGTATACATTCCATTACTATATATATATATATATATTCCAGTTATATAATATTATGAGTAGATTCCATTATAATATAGTTGTCATATATTATACCTCCTAAGGAGTATTAATGTAATACAAAATAAATGTATATGTTGATATCTCTTTAACACTGAGCAGTATTTATCAAATATATAATTATTTGTTTCATTCCTATATTGTTCTATTATAATATATCATTTATTAAAATATGCAATACATGTGTTTTTTTTTTTTAAAAACTTAGAGTTGTTTAATAATTTAGTAAAAAAATTTTACTTATCAATTACATACTTTTACAAAATTAGTCTATTAGAATATAAAAAAAATATTTTATGATTATTTTCCTTATTTAACTTTCATTCTTAACCTCACTTGAATTGACTTAATTTCTAATATCATGTTATTCCTACTCCCATAATAATAAATGCTACATATAAGCATCGTTTTGGTTTCATTTTAATTTACTTTCAAGTCACTAACTTTTAAAATTATTGTATAGACTTATCACTATACCTTGTCAAAAATTTTTATAATATACTTCTAAATCAATAAATAAATTTGCATATAAAGATCACAATCTAAACTGTTCTATAAGAAAAGATTACCTCACTTCCTTAATAATTCTTGAATAAAATACAAAAATGACTGATATCAATATAATAAATCAACTATTTAAAAGAAAACTAAAGTTGTTACAAAAGAATCATATAATTATATTCCTCATTAAGTTATACTAAAATAAAAGTATGCATATTTTAAAATAAACAAATTCTTCCAAAGAGTAAGTTATGGTTTTAAGACCTGTAGAGGTTCCTACTATCGCATTTTTATACGCATGTGCTTGAGGCTACAGCCTTAATGAATATTACTTATGTAATCAATGTGCGTTTAAATTAATTTATAATTATATGTTTTATGTGTGTCCAATGTATTTGCACATACCCATACTTTCATACAAAATTACATAATACTTTGACTATCTAAAGAAAAAAAATACATTATACGTTATTATTATTCTACAGCTATTACCATAAGTGATATCGCTACTTGCTGATCACTTAATTGCAGGCTTTTTGGACCACAAATTAATAAAAAAAATGTAACATTCATTCAATACTATTATATGCAAAATATTAAGTTTTAAAGTTATTAAACATCCTTTATGAAATTAAAGCATTATATTAGTAAGTACTTAATTTTTATGTACCTTTCCTATCTCTAATAAATAAACAAGAAATTTAATATTAATGTTAGTTAAATAAATCAACACACACACACTCTCACACACACACATATATATATATAAATAAAACTCCAGCGATAAATTTTCAAGATAAAAAAAATGTTCTTTTCTTTCTCCTGGGTATTGAAACTCCCAGTGCTTGTTACTATAATATTGTTTTTACAATTAACAATGATAATTTTCTCCCCTACGCAGTGAATGCTCAGATGATTCCAACAGAAAATAAGGATGAATTGTCGACAATTTTTTTAAGAAAAAATGAAAATAAACAAGTTCCAACATAAACCAAGTCGACTTTAAAGGATCCGGCTTTATTAATAAAAATAATTCTCCAAAAGTTATATTACTTTCCTAGGATTTTCTGACAGCTCCTGGTGTATTTGACATGATGACACTAATTCAGGCATCCGTGTATATATTATCACGTATTTTTTTCTTTTTTAAATTTCAATAAAGCAATTTTTTCCTTCCTTCTGTATAGCCATCATCATCATCATTATTAACCATTATCAATCCACTGCAGGATGAAGGTCTCTCCAAGTTCAATCCATCTTTTCTTATTATTAGGTTCTCTTCTCCACATCACCCCTGCACACTTTCTTATTTCATCCATCCATCTCACATGTGGTCTCTTTCTGGGTCTTTTACAATCTCCTGGAATCCAGTTTACAATTTCAATTGTCCATTTATTATCATCTCTTCTAACAATATGTCCAGCCCAACTCCACTTCAGACTTAATTTTTGCAACGAGGTCAGCAACACCTGTTTGTTCTCTTATCCATACATTGCGTTTTCAATTCCTTCTTGTTACTCCCAACATGCATCTTTCCATACTTCTTTGAGTGGTCTGAAGTGTCCAAGTCTCAGATCCATAAGTAAGAACTGGCAAAACACATTTATTAAAAACCTTCCTTTTCAAACACATAGGCATATTTCCTTGTCAAGTTATTTCTACCAAAAACACTCCAACCAAGTTTACTTCTATGATTAATTTCATCCATTATATTTCCATCTATATTAATACTCTCACCAAGGTATTTATAACTGTTAACTTCTTCTAACTCATCCTAATCAAACTTTATTGTCATATTTTGAGAAAATCTATTAAACATTACTTTAGTCATTTTAACATTTATCTGTAGTCCTATTTTCTTACTTTCATCTGATAACTCCTGCAACATTTCCTGTAGCTCTAAAGCATTATTTGCAAAAACAAATACATCATCTGCAAAATCTAAATGACTTAAAATAATCTCCATTTACTTTACTCCTTTAGCTTATCATTTTAATTCACAAAATACTTCTTGCAGCAATGCTGTAAAAAGTTTTTTGAGATATGGAGTCACCCTGTCTTACACCCTTTTCAATGTTGATTTTCTTACTATAATTATGTAATCTAATTGTTGCTGATGCATTTTTATAAATATTCTTTAAAATATGACAATATCCTGGATCTACACCTTGATGATCCAATGATTTAATCACTGAAGAAATGTTTATAGAATCAAATGCCTTTGTCCTTTCTAAAATTCCTCTCAGTACCTGGATATGATATACTGTACTAAAATCACTTCTAAATCCAGCTTGTTCTCTTGGTTGGTGGAAATCCAGGGTTTTCTGTAGATGAGTTGTAATTATTTTAGTAAAATTTTTATATAAAACTGATAAAAGATTGATAGGTCTGTAATTTCTAATATGTTCTTTATCACCTTTTTTAAATAATATTAATACTGCATTCTTCCAGTCATCTGGTACATCTTTATCATTTAGACATTTGGTATATAACTTTGCTAAAAAATTTCTATTTCTTCACCTGCTTTTTTTAATATATCAATTATAATTCCATCATTACTTGGAGCCTTCTCTTTCTTCATAAATTTAATTGCATGGCCCACTTCCTCACTCAAAATTCTGGGCAATTCGGAAGATATAATAGGTATGTACTTGTTCTTTATTACTATATAATTCTTGATAGAAGTCTTCTACACATTTCATGATGTCATCTCTCTTTTTTAGTAATAATGCCATCTTTTTTTTTATTTTAGATATAAATTTCCTACTAATATCAAAATGTTGTTTAACACTCTTTAGACTTTTATTCTTTTCTATAGTTTTCCTTGCTAGTTCAATTATACTTTCTTATATCATTTTCAACTTTTTTCTGCACTATTTTACAAAATTCGAGAAAGTCAATCTCTTTTAATGCCCCATTGTTGTATATTCTCATATTCCTTTTTTTCTCCATAAATTCTCTAGTCTCAGTAGAAATTTTATTGGTCAGTTGCTGCTTTTTTCTACCAGCTATCTTTGTTTCAGTTTTTAAAAATATGTCGCTTATTTTCCTATTAATGTCATTCAAATCTGAATTATGTTCAAAATCTACAGAATTTAATATCAGGATATTTTCTTATTTGTCTAAAGGTATTTATTTTCCATTAATTTTTTCAAAAATTATCGGTTTTCAAAAGTTATTAAAATGCATATAGTCTTTTAAACCAATAAAGTCTTAATACATCAGATATTCTAATAACTATCTATACTTTTCCATCTTTTATTTAAAGACAGTTTAAAATAAATTGTTACAAATACTTTTTTCAGAAAGAAGTACTTTCTGCATTTTTTTAAACAAAATATCTATTTCTAAAATGATCGAATGTTTTAAACATTTTTTTTAACCATATTATTTTTATGGTTTCGTATAAAATTATCTTTCCAACTAATAAATATTTTTATACTTTTTTAATTTCTTGTGAACCTTTCTTTTTACTTCTACATATTCCCAATAAATTATTTACTTTAGTTAATCTTTCTGCAATTATATTTTAAATTGAAAAATGGTATTTCCAATATTTTTATACAAATCAGTATTTAAACATGGTACTTCCATAACTATCTGATGTTAGAATTGAGCTTTGACAAAATGATCAGTAAGGAATTCTAATTATTTAGGAGTGCATATTTATACTGCACAATTTTATAGTTTATTTAAATACTCTTTTTTCAACATGATAAATTATTAAGAGAGCTGTTATAGCACTACACTTGGCTATTTTAGAAGGCACACTTAACTAACAGAAACCACCCTGGAAATAATTAAGCAACAGCTTTTATACTGAAATAAATTGACCACTTGATTGGTTGATTTGACAACCACCTGACAGCCTATTTACATATCTAGCCAAAAGTGCAGAATCAAAATTAAAAATAAATAATGACTCATCTAATATTTATTGATTCTTACATTATTTAATTCAAAATTCATTTTTATATTTTATTTAAATCAACTAAACACCTTAAAATAATATCTTATTACTTTATTTCACTTTTAGTTTTTAATGTATCTATTTTCACAAGCAAAATAAAAATCTAATTTTTATTCGCTATATTCATTTTTAACAAAAAATCCGAATTTAATACTTTTGTACTAACTAATTTTACTTTTATCTTGTGGTAGTTAAATATAATATTTCAATCCTAGAATAGAATTTTTAAGCAGTTTTGCAACATTACTAAAAAACTTGTAAGCACACGTGTATGGATATCTACATGTCACATGACTTACAACCCAGACAGAACGCTTCAAATTTATCTGGAAATAAAACAAATAATTTAATTGTAAAAATTATTATATAAAATAATAATATAACAAATTTAAAAATAATAATCTTATTATTACAAAATTGAATATCCATTTCTCCCCCACCATACCACTTTTAAATAAATGATTTTAAATTCAATTATTAAATATAATTTTTATTACTAAAAATACTGTTTATTTAACGTCAAGTTATTACTTTTAAAATTCAGCTTTAAACACTTATTTACAAGACTTATTAATGCAGTATTTATCATAGCCAGTTTTCCAATCATATTATATTACAATTTAGCCTTATTTGACTGTTTTCTCAAATATTAGCATAATTTTATACATTAAATATTCTTATTTTACTTTAATTAGATTTTTTAAAAGATTGTCAGCATAACATCAACATCATACCACTAAAATACATCTTAAATTTAATTTTTTTTAGTAAAATTGATAAAACAATTTATTCATACCTAAACAAAAGGGTAAAACATATATCAATGCAGAATGGATCCGAACACAGTCACAACTAATATAAGAGGTGGCAGTCATTACACATATATGTAATCAGGGTATATATAGATTTAATTATTATATTACATGGTAGTGGTTATATAAATATATAGATAAAACAAAGGGGGGGTGCTCTGTCATTTCGAAATGATATGTAAGTGCATGTTATAAATGTATGTATAGATGAGTTTGATAGTTGGAGAGGGAGAAATGATATTTTCTTTCACTTGCAATATAAAAACCTAGATCTATCCAGAAGAAATGGATTTTTTTAAATATCCAGAAGAAATGGATTTTTTCTTTATTATAATAATTCAACCAGAAGGTGATAAAAGCTTTCACACTTTCACTAAAATCCAGTCAGGTGAAAATTATAGAAGCAGGAAGTGCAGATTGAGTAAAGTTTCTAGAATGAATGGAGTGGGCTATAAAATGAAGGAACCCAGAAATGCCCTGTCCCTGCAGAAGTTGAAGTGTTAACACAGTGGGATAATTAATTCAATTTCAAATATCAAGATTACAAGTCTACCTAATGGCAAACAAAAATCAAGTCAGGGTAACAAACCTAATGTATACATATAGGGCTCAAACTCCTAATTGCCACTCACTGTTGCTGCTACACTTAACAATAAACAAGATGCCACTCTAGATTAAAACAACCACTAACATCAGAACTATGAAGCAGATCCTCATCAAAATGAAGACCATGTAATAAATCAAAGAACAGAAAACCTCAAAATGGAGCATATATATATATATATTTAGTGACCTATGATGATCCGAACTATCAATGGAGCATATATATATATATATTTAGTGACCTATGATGATCCGAACTATCAAAAGTAAAAAAAAAAAAAATTCTACCATAAATGTCCTTGGAATGTGCAGATAATTAAAGAAATTTATGTGTTGATTTGCTATTTATAATAAGAAACTAAGAAAGAAATTATTAACCTATTCTATAGACTTGCATATGAGAATTTAATAAAAAACTTTCTGTTAAGATTTTACTTGCAGATACTAATTATCACTATTAGAGATTGAGGACATGCTGGAAATTCAATGTAGTGGCCTCATGTTGTAAAAAAACAAACAGAAAAGTAGTGAAGGGGAAATCTCTTTCTATCAATGTTCACTATTTGACTTATTTATAGATAATAAATATTAAAAGAATGTTGTATGTGCATGTGACAAATCAAAATGGCAGAGCTTTAACTATATGTATGTTATTACCAGTTTAAAGGTTAAATAAAATTATATATTTTTTCTTATGTGATTAGAAAATAATAATCGTCATTTGGAATAGCATTTAATAAATCTGTTTCATTAACGAAACCATATGTAGAAATCTTGTTGTGGTATTTTTTTCTTTATGTGTATTTTATGTATTACAGAAATTCTTACTCTCATTCATGTCTACTCTTGGCTGTGATGCCACTCAACCTGAGTCTGAGCAAGTTGATGGTCAAAACCTCTCTCACATGTTCTTAAGACAGTGGCTGTTATTGGTAATATATTACATATGTGTTCAGAATCTATTAGAGTTACTGAGAACAAATTATAAGATGTTCAAATCAATTAGTGATTAAATCAAAATAGTTTTAATTAAATATATATGCAAGTATGTATGTTTAGGGTTGAAAGTATATCAGGTAAAATTATTATTATTAATAAAGGGAGTTTCTGTTACAATGCCATGACTAACTGATGGTTATGAAGAGAAGTAGAGGAACATGGAGAATGAGAAAAAATATAAAGATAATTTTGGGGAATGGAATTGGACTGCAACACATATATGGTTTCTAAATCAGCTGTTGTATTCTAGAAAAAATAACATGTACCAATGTCCAGTCTTTGAATTATAAATTCAGTGTTACTCATTAGCAGAATTTGGTTATATGTAGTGAAGGTAGAAACATGTTTAGATTCATATAGAGGAGAGTCTATTTTAGTGAGGTTTCAAGAATCAAATAAAGGGGAAAACGAATTCGTACATGGGAAGGCTAGTGAAACAGTAGTAGAGGCTAACAAAAAGCAGTGCAGGGTGATGTAATGGGTGAATGGAGTCTGAGATATCCATCCAGAAATAGGAAAACACAAGATACAAGCATAAAAAAGATGGGAAAAGAAGGATATGAGATAATTAAAATAGAAGCCTTCAATGAGAAAAAAGGGGAGATGCCAGGAGAACTTTTAAAAAGATACTTCTGTATGCACAGGATGGGGGGACATGACAAACTAATTGTGGTTCATGGCCACATATGTAAACACACCTTTGACTGGTGGGAGTCACTTATGACCCAACAAAAGAAAGCATTTTTAAATGAGGAATGCCAGGAACATATTGAAGACCATATCATCCAGGAAAAGTTTCATGAAGGAAAATTAAAGACACATGTCCAGTTCTTCAGACATCAGGAAGCTCAACTAAAGGGATTGGATGCATGCAATTTATCGAAAAAAAAAAACATCTTAAGGATTGTGTGTAGAAATCTGCCAAATGAAGTCATGACAAGAATTGGGTGTACAAAGAGAAGAAGAATGAGAGAAGTTGATAAGATGCTTGGACAATTGGAAGTTAGAGAACAATTATGGAAAAGAAAAAAGAAAAACTGGGATCAGAGGGGAGAAGAGAGACACATGGGATATTTGATGTGTTCAGATAGGAAATGGGTTCTAAAATACTCAAGTCAAGGCTGCCCAAAAATAAAAATTGATGGGAGGCCAGCTGAGGCATTGATGGACTCTAGCAGTCAAATCTCTGCCCTGTTTGAGGGGTTATATATGCAAATCATGATCCTGCAGATCAGAGTCTGGACTCTCCCTATTAAACCCATTTAGGTAAGGATGGTAAATAATAAAATGGCAAAGATTGAATGCAGGCAGGTGTGGATGGAGCTTTACATCAATGGAGAACCATTTACCCACTAAACCTGATACATGATATACTGATAGGATTGGACTTTTAAATAGATATAGGTGTGCAATAGATTTTTAAAAATTAACAATTTATGTGTGAATGGGAGGCCACCATGTTTTCCACATCAGTCAATAGGAGTAATCCAAGTAGAAGGAAAACAGAGGAAATTGAAAAGTCAGGAAATAATTGTTGCAAATGAAGAGAAGGAGGCCTTCAAACAAACTTGTATCAATACCATCAGATATTTTCAGAAGTACCAGGCATGATCCAAGGCTTTGAACAGTGCATTAAACTGAAAGAAGACCAGACATTGCAATCTCACTTATATCCAGTGCCTTATCAATATAGGGAGGAGGTAAAAAAATTAAGCCAGATGATAGAATAGAAAATATATAAATGTTCATCACCTTATTGTAACCCTCTAGAGGTGGTTAAGAAGAATGATGTAATTAGATTATGCCTGGATGCCAGACAATTGAACTGGGTAATTTTCCTGGACCGTAATATTCTGCCTCCAATACACAAGTTATTGGGAGGGTTTTAGCGCAAATGGATATTCATCAGGTTTGATCTGCCAGTTATTGGCAGATCAATCTCTATCCTGAGTACCATCAATATACAGCATTCTAGTATGAAGGATACTCATACCAGTTTAATAAAATGCCATTCAGTCATAAATAATGGAGCAGGATTGTTAAGATGCCTCAAACAAGTGTTGAGGGATGAAGTAAAAATGTGTAACTATGAATATCAATGACATATTAATAGCCTCATCTAGTATTGAGGAACATCAAAAAAATGTCGAGATGTTTCTACACAAATGTCAAAAGAAGGGCATCAAAATCAATTTTAATAAGTATCATGATGAAAGATGAGATAAAATTCTTGGGTCACCTGGTTTGGGTCATGGGATAATCTGATAATCCCCCTCCTGGACAAGGTATTGACCATCAGGGAGTTTTCAACCCCAAAATCTCGAAAGCAGATCCGATCATTCCTGTGTCTTTGTAATTCCTATAACAGATTCCATGAATGGCTGGCTGAATGAACAGAACCCTATGTTAGATTATTGAAAAAGGGAGCATCATGGAAGTGGGACCAAATGCAGGAGATAACCTTCAAAGACATAAAAGATGGATTCACTAGACAAGTTATGCTGTCCTCCTGGCTTTTACCAAACCATTTGTGGTACAAACAGACAGCAGTGGGTATGGCTTGGGGGCTGCCCTGTCACAAATACAAGAAGGAAATGAAATGGGAGTGCTCTATTTTATCAGCAGACTACTAAAGGGACCTGAACTGAATTACTACACCACAGAAAAAAGGCCCTAGCATTTGGCTGGACATTTCACAAGTTCTGCCCATTTTTGTTGAGATCAGAAGTGATCATAAGGACTGGTCATAAGAGTCTGGAGTTTATAAATTGCAGTTACCTTATCAACAGATGGATGATATATTGGAGCTTGCTGCTACAGGAATATAACTATACCATTCAATATATTCTCACCCTTAGATCAATTGCTTTTGAGCTTAAAATTCATCTTAGTGAGGAGAGTTTCAGACTCTAGATATAAAACTTCAACTCAAACATCAGCATTTGTTTAATATGTTACTATCAATTTGAAAACCTGAATTTTTCAGACACAAATGTTTTAAAATTTAGCCTTACAAACCAGATAGCTATATGGATCTGAACTCAGTTAAATTCATCATACATTAATAGTCAAACCAATATAACATCACAAAAGCCTTCAAAGTTAAACTCATAATAATTAATAAAACTAGACACAAAATGTGTAAATTGCTTTTAAGCTTGTACTTAAATGTTCACTAGATGGAGATTACCAAAATACTCATACCCAGAAAAAAAAAACAATTTGTTCCATAATGATCAGATTGATCATTATTTTATTGTGCTTTAAAAATGTTTTTGCTGAAAGCTAATGAGTAATGAGATGTTTACTATTATGTTGAATCTTCTATTATTTGTGTATTTATGAAAGAAATGTTAATTACTGCCAATGTGGGAAAGTGATTTTTGCTGGTTTGAATCAACAGTTATTATCAAATAACACTATTATGATTTTCTTTATAAATAAACATGATCATAACATGTGACATATGGACATTTATATGAACATAACACACCTCATTTTAATAATATATTTATAAATACATAAAATTACAAATGTAAAAAGTTAAGTTGCAATTAAATACAGAATATGTGACACTAACAATGTTAAACATTTGGGTACTGCTTTCTATATATCACAATATTCCAAATCAAGAAGACATAAAATGAATAATATAAGATGATTTTTCCAACTATTACAATGTTTTTAAATATATATTGCTTATAATAGTTTCTTTCATACACATTTTAATGAAAAAATATATAAATAAAACTTTTGTTTTTCTGACTGTGGACAGTCTAAACTGTCAACAGAGGAAGTTTGAAAAAGCTCTGATGAAGACTGCTAAACAGTCAAAACTGTCAGAAAAATAAAGATGTTTTATTAAAAAAAAATTTGCATTAAAGTGTATATGAGAAAAGTTATTATAAGCAATATATATATATAAAGAAAGGCAAAGAAAGTGAAGTAGAAGATTAAGAGTATATGAATTTAAATAGACAATAATTAAGGACAATATGAACAGTAAAAGCTATATTAGAAATTTAATGTTACAACACACTTTTTCAATAAGTCTTGTATTTTATGTTTACAACATACTATTTTTAATTAGTCATTTTTGTAAATGATTAAAATATTGTTAACTGGATGCATAGATAACCAAGACAACATGACACAAACTAACACTACTGTTCAACAGTGCTAATTGTATGTTAAAAAGTTACCACTATGTGAATAAATAATAAACATCAATAAAAATAATATTCATACACAACTAAGACTTTCAACAAAAAATAATTCAGAACATTACATGAACAGTCACAACATTTTAACATCTTGGTTTATTTACTATTTCTATTGTTTATGATATTGTTCTAAACAAAACAGTTGGGAAAGATTTTATTTTTTATATTAGCTTGATTAATATGGAATATTATAACCATTTCTAAAAATATATTATAAGTGGTACTATATTTTCTATTCATCTATATATCTAACCATATACTATCTATCTATCTCTCTATTTATCAATGCATATATCTATCTATATATTTATTTATTTATCAATTACCTTATATGATGTTATTAAAGTTCTTTTTCTAAGTGAATCTTTTTTTGTCTCAACAAATGTAGATTTCACCATCTGTGGAAAAGAATTATATATAAATATGAAATTAACATAGTCTAATGCATGAGTAATTAAGAAAAGAAAAACAGTTTCACCTCAGATCATGGACAACTAACACTTTAAATATTGAATAAAAAATAAATAATAGAATGAATCCGCCTATTATTGCACCATTTGATGTATATAAGTTTATTTTTGTCATTTTATGTATCTGGTGTCAGTTTAAATTAAGATTTATTTGCAACAATTTGCTTTTAGTAAATGTATAAATTCTCATATTTTTTTATATTAGATTAGCAATTTTAAACATATTTATTTTAATATTTTTATTAGATATTCATTAGTCTAAAGATTATCCAATAATGAATAAACTTTCTACAGTGCGATTTTGCCTACACTTAAGATAGAAACTGATTGTTATTTACTTTTAACACCTTATGGAGGGATATAATCATAAATGTATGACTAATGACATAGATCTATGGTCCCAAAAAAGCATATTTCATGGGGAACCAGCTCTCATGCCAGCTCATCAGTTCCTTTTCAATACAAAATGCACATCTTGAGGAATGTAGATTATTTTCACATGTACAGGTCATATGTTTAATACTATATTCCTTCACAAATTGTTAGAAGTGGATAAAACGTTCCTTATTTTGTGTGAGATTGGTTTAGTAAAATTATACTACACAAATGTTATTCATTATTGCATAATCTGTAGTCTAATAAATTACTATTAAAAATATTACTATAATCCATTTTCATTAAGTTGCTTGTGTCAATGTCATGTGGGCAGCATATTTCACACATCAATTAATCTGTGGTAATTGGATATTCATCCATCTATTTATCTATCTCTTTATCTATCTGCCTGTCTGTCTGTCACTCTCTCTCTCTATATATATATATATATATATTGAAAAAATGTATATATATATATATATATAAAATAAATAAAATATCCGTTAATTAAAAACAATATTGTAATTATAATTGAAATAATATATTTAATGGTTTACAAACAATTACAAATAATCTTTAAATTCGCAGAAGTACTTTTGGTTACTTTCTAACCTGCCTCAACTGCCATTAAATTCAAAAACTAAAAGCGGAAGCAAATGTCATCAATTCAAATTCCACGAATTTCGTATTTTAATGTTAGAAGCTTGTCGATTTATTAAATGCGTTTTATTCCTGTTTATAAAAATTGCCTCTTTAATTTTTCTTTTACTATGGTTTCTCTCCTCGTGAAGAATTTTAACATTTTCAAAATTAAATTTAAATTTATATTTACATGTTTTTTCATGATCGAAGAAAACTGAAGAAGATATTAAATCACCATTATTTTTATTTTTTGCACGTTTATATAACAATTCGTGTTCCTTCAATCTTTTCTCAATGCTGCACCTAGATTCACCTATATATGATAGCATACAAAAATTTTTTGTGATTGTATGCTATCATATATAGGTGAATCTAGGTGCAGCATTGAGAAAAGATTGAAGGAACACAAATTGTTATATAAATGTGTAAAAAATAAAAATAATGGTGATTTAATAACTTCTTCAGTTTTCTTCGATCATGAAAAATCATGTAAATATAAATTTAAATTTAATTTGGAAAATGTTAAAATTCTTCACGAGAAATCATAGTAAAAGAAAAATTAAAGAGGCAATTTTTATAAACAGGAATAAAACACATTTAATAAATCGAGAAGCTTCTAACATTAAAATACGAGATTCGTGGAATTTGAATTGATGACGTTTGCTTCCACTTTTAGTTTTTGAATTTAATGGCAGTTGAGGCAGGTTAGAAAGTAACCAAAAGTACTTCTGTGAATTTAAAGATTATTTGTAATTGTTTGTAAACCTTAAAAATATTATTTCAATTATATATATATATATATATATATATATAATTGAAATAATATTTTTAAGGTGCTACATATATCTCATTATATATATATATATATATATATATATATATATATAATGCCAGGAAGGGAACTAGGCTAATATAAGTGATCAATATGTTCATTAATGATAGAAAAATAATGTTTTAAAGTAAGTATACAATTTCATTTCTATTCTGGCTAATTAAATATTGAGAATATATATATATACATTTTTTCAAAATATTGAGAATTCAAAGTCTTTACTGTATAGCTTTGCTTTTTTAAAATAATAACATGGTTATCTTCTCTCACAATGAAACACATCTACATTGAACTTCCAACAAACTTTTCCATCTAATTCTCTCAATAATCTCGAAAATATTAATATAACCAATATTATATGTCTTTCAATTAATAATTTTAAAAATATATTTTCAGTAAAATATGTACCTCCATCCTTTCTTTCCACAGATATACAATTACTTTTGGTATGAATTCCATAGTTATTGTGAATGCTGGTTTAAGTTTCCATAGACTACTTAGTAGGAAATTTTAGTTACTTCAACTGTGCACGATTTTAAACTTGATATACTTCTAATTTTTTAATACTCTCTTTTAGAATAATTCCAATTAATAAATTGTACAATATTTTAAAATTTTAAGAATAATAAGTTATTAAGAGTGCACATAATTGACTCTTAAAGCACAAACAATTGATAAAAACACAATTATATTATTAAAGCATAATTTTATTAAAGCACGGAGAAACAGGAGAGAATCTGCTTTTATACCAAAATAAATTGATGATTTTATTGGCTACTTAGATCTTCATCTGATGATCAAATTTATATATTTAAGATTGCACAATTAAAATTAAAAGTAAAATCATTACTAACCAACCAAATATTAAATATTACATTATTTAATTCTAAACTAATTTTGTATTTTATTTAAACCAACTAAACATTTTTAAATAGCATTTTAAAAATAATATTTTATTATTTTATTCCATCTTTATTTTTTAATGTACAATTTTTAAGAATCCAATTTTTAAAAATCTAATTTCATTAACTACATTCACTTTAAAACCCTAATTACATATTTTTATAACAATTAATTTTTATTTTGTGATATACAAATAAATGTTTCAATTTTATAGTACAATTCTAAAGCTATTTTGAAACTTTATTAAAAAAAAAAACTTGTAAGCACACAAGTATAAATATTTGTGTCAGATGACCTTTAAATCCAGACAGAATGTAACATTTTTTTTATAATTATTGTCTGATAACAAAACGAAATATTTAATTACAAGAATATTATATTAAAAAAATAGTAATGTAATAATAGAATTTGGAAGAATAATTTTGATATTCTTCAAGCTATAACAAATTGAACATATTTGTCCATTACAAAATATTACATTTAAATAAATAATTTTTAATACAACTATTAAATATAATTTTCATTTTAAAATACACTATTTATTTAATTTTAAGTTTTTAATTTTAAAATTTAGCTTTTAACACTTATTTAAAAGACTTTTAATATACTATTTTATTATGACCAGTTTTCCCAATCTTACAAAATTACACTATTTAGTTTACAGGGCTATATTTAATATATTAGTATAGTTTTATGCATTTAATATTCTGTTTTACTTTAACAAAGCATTTTTTTAAAAAAGTCAACATAACACTAGTCATACCAATTAAAATCTCTCATCAATTTTTTTTAAAAAAATTGACTAAATAATCTCATTTTAACCTAAACAAAAAGATACATGTCTGTGTGTAAGTTATATTAAAGTTAGTGAAAAGTAACAAAAATAACATTCACTCAAGTTGAGTAATTGTGCACCCAAAAACAAAAACAGCTACAAGTAGATACTTTTAAAATTCATTATTAAGTAATATACCTTTATTTGTTATAGAGTCTGCAATTAATGCTCATTACCTTACTTGAGATCTCTTTCATGAAGTGGTTTTTAATTCCCAAAGAGATCTGTAAATTTACCTTTATTAATTAATAAGTATACATATTTACTGATTCTGATTCCTTTTCACCTTTTTATATCAACATATTGATACATTTCACATAACTGCTCCCACTCCACTCTTAAGATACAGGTGATGGAATTTGAAGATGAAGTTCAATTTACACAAAGGAAAAAAAAATCACAAGTCATGAAATTGAAAATAAAAATAACAAAAATAAAAAAAATAAAAATCACATATAACTATATATGTAACGGACATATATACATACATACATACATACATACATACATACATATATACAACTATATATATATTATAACGGTCCAAAAGATTGAAAAAAAAATAATTAAAAAGATTTTAAAAAAATAATGTAACGGCATATGTGCCTGTTACATATCAGTAAACTTGCTTAAAAAAAATATTTTACTTACGGTTAGTAATTACGGTACATGATTAACAAAGACATTTACAAAAACACTCGACTAGTAATTTTACAAAAAGAGTATATACAAGAAAAATGTTGACCATCGTTTTCCTAAGGACCATCTACATTTACGCCTGGCCTCTTCCCCCCAAGAATTCTATTCTCTCTACACTTCATTTCTAACAAATGGCATGACAATCAAATTATATAAATTATTTATTTATGAAGGTTGCATGGAGGTAAATGTGTTTTAAGAAATAATGGGTTTATATGTGTATATTTGCGCACAATTATAAATACCACCAACTTATTTATGTCTGATTGAAATGCTTACATAGGGTTACACTGAAATAAATTCCCAAAAAGAACTCATCATAAGGTACCACATTTACAATCATAAACTTATGTGGCTGTTAGTGCATATACACATTAAAAAAAATCAAACATATTAATTGCAACCTTTTGACTTTTTTTAAAAAAAATAGTTTTCAAATTATTAATATCTTTTCTTTCTCATTTTTAATATATGTGCTATTTCTTTCTGGCAGTGCTTTTATAAGATTTAAAGTATACAGTTTTATGTAAATAGATAAAAATATTTCATTTTGAAAAAAAATTTACTCAGGGTCCTCATGGTTTATTAAACATCAGCTTACATTGGGAAGCCAATTATAACGGTCCAAAAAGATTGAAGCTTCCTAGTCTTACCATATCTGCACTACAGGGCACCATCTAGGCCAATTGAATCTAGAAAATTTATATAGTAGGCAGATATCTAAGTTAAAAAATATTTTATATATTTAGACCGCTAGCCCCAGTCACTAGCTCAGCAGAGCAGTAGAGATTTATGATAATGATAAATATTATCAAAATATATTAATATTAAGAAAAAAATAAAATAAGCCACTGCCAGTAATTAACACACAAACATTTATTTATGCACATATAAATAAAGAATTATTATTTTAGTCTAACTTATATTTTTTTATAAAACATTATTACTTATTTTACTTTAGATTTTAATTTACAATTTAACTGTCTTTTTTTTTATTTTAAAAGTTCACACAGATGAATTTTATGTTTATTAGAGTGTCGAGTATGAATAGACTACATAGATTGCATTTGGAAAAAAATATATATCCCTGATTTAACCTTAGGCCAAAAGTCCACAATCAAACTAATGTCAATCCATCTGATATATTGATGTATTCAATGCAATATGAAATACAACAGCACAAATATCATACTGTCAGGAATGTACATCTGAACAGCATGGTTAAAGAAGACATTGACTCTCATTCAGACAGGAATACTACATCTGTCTAATGAGAAGAGCAATAAAAAAAACTTCATAGGAAGGGACTGCATTTTCTGTCTTACTATCCCATTCCATAAGCAAAAAGGTGGTGTGAGGTGTATAAATCGATCCTACCCATAGCGGACCTCATACTACATTTACTACTTACACGAATATATCCAATTTATTGACCCAATTTAACTACGAAACAAATAACCCAAGATTAACCCTCCCTTAATTAATTAATATAACTTTACAAATCTATATAGCCATTCATGCCCAACTTAAATTTAACATTTATATAATTTTTCACAGATGGATTTTAAAAAAGTTTGTTTTATAACGTTGAGTATAGATTGGCTACATAGATTACATGGTTAAAAACATTTCAAAATAAACATAAATGATCAAAATATAAAGTCATTGATGGAATTGCAGAGGGAAATTTACAAAAGACCCAATTGCATTCATCATAAGATGCCGCATTGACACCAATAACTTAAAATACATCCGAATAAATACATTTTAGATATTCACCATAAGGTATCATTATTTACCAAATGTCTATCTATTCTAATCAAATATGAAAACAAAACATAATTAAACATTAACGAATCTATGCAAGCATCAATACCCAACTTAAATTTAATGGATTTAAAAAAAATTCATACAATAAATAGTAATAGAGAAAAAAATGGAAATGATTTAACAAACAAATAATACATTCAATCAAAATAATTAATAAATAATTTAGTTTGGTCAGATTGGCAATACTCTTGTGATTACTTTAAATACTGGGACAGTTTTATATTTAGTGTTCATGAATTTTTAAAGCTCTTACGGTTTTAAAAGGTCCATATTTTGTAGTTGCTTGTAATTTTGAATGCGTATTCCCACACCATCCTGAAGAGATTGGTCTCCAGTTAGCCATTTGTCCTTTATGGTAGATGGTATTCTTCTGGGACCTGATGTCCTGTGGTCCACAATATAGGAAAACGATGTTTCATTTTTCAAGAACTGAAGGAATTGAAAGTGCGTCTTTCAATCCATTCTCCTCCAACACTCTCCGACTTAATACATATCTATCTCTAATTCACATCTTTTTTCTTTTATAATAAAATTCCAGTGGACATTACATCATGACGATGATGATCTTTTCATTCTGGTACATTTCCTGAGGGATTCTGCCTATTGTCTATTAGTTTCTATTGTTTTTCTCTCCTATCTGACCTTTTCTTATATATATATATATAGATATATATATATATATTTCAATATATATATATATATATATATATATATATATATATATATATTGAAATGCCCAAGGGCTACTTCACTTGGACTAATTAAAATAATCATTTACATTTTACAATAACATTAATTAATTTATTGTACAAACTTAAATATATTTTTACCTTTAAATCTTTACTGAAAATTTAGTTTTAAAATACTTTTTTACTTCTTAAGAATGTTTTCGTTTAATAATTTTTCATCTGTGTGATTTTATATATTAGAGTTTAGATGATTTTTAATTTTCAATTTTTAATTCTTAAAAAAAAAGTTTTTATCTGCGAACTTTTATTTTTCATGTTTAATTTTTTACAATAAATAATGTAAAGGCATATGTACCCATTACAATATATATATATATATATATATATATATTGTAATGTTTCTTTAAGCCATTATATATATATATATATATATATATATATATATATAATGGCTTAAAGAAACAATCAATTTCTAATAATTTAATGTTTCTTTTTCTTCATCTCTGTAACAGCCAATTTATGCTTTCTAGAACAAATTAAACCATTAGTTCATTTCTGCTATTTATATATTCAAATTTGTTGTTTTAACAGTTGGGATTACATTTCTACTTTTTTTCTATCCCCATGATGAAGGTTTTCTATTAATTTTTACATATAAAAATTAAGATTTGAAATTTATATTCTTACTGTTTTTAATTCAAAACTGTTTTTTTTAATAAAAATAAAAATATTTTCATGTTCTGATGATTTAGTTGTTAGACCAGACAAATGAAAATTGCAAGACTGTTTTCTCATGCTGGCTTGAGCCTATTGTTATAAACTAATAAAAAAAAACAAAAACATTATTATTTTGTTTTTTTTGTTACATAGTCTTCATTATTCAAACCCAATCACCTAGCATCTATTTAGACCTCACATATTTTGATGTTTCAACATGTCTATCTTATCAGTCAATTAGTTATTATTTTTGGTGTCAGTGGTATTCAGTGTGTTTGTTTAGATAACAAGTTTGTCTGTTTTTAAGGTGCAAAAATAAAAGAAAAAATAATTTCTCAAAATAGACAAAAATATTACTTTATATGTATGTTTTGTGTATATAAACAGATATGTCAGATAAATTATTTGCCTACCAATTGGCCAGAATTCAAACTTTAAAAAAACTGGGATAGGTGTGATGGTTGGTTGTAAGTCATCCCTTATAATATATATATATATATATATATATATATATATATATATATATATATATATATATATATATATATATATATATATATATATTGTAATCATCTCTGCATGAAAAATAAAAACATATGCATAAAAAGTAATGTTAAAATATGAATATCATTTTCTTAAAAACAACTATGGTACAAGAAACAATAAATCTAAGGAAGGATATAAAGTGACCATGAAGATAATAACTTCTAGTATCAACATTGGTTAAACTAGCTTTAAAAATCCATAGCAAAATACTATTAGATAAATTTAATATGTGTAAACCAATAAATAATTAATAACCAAGTCTATGAAATAAATGTGGTATTTGAATTATGAATTAAATGATAAATAGATGGTAAAAATAATTAATAATGAAATAATAAAAACGATTGAGCTTAAGTGTTAGGATAATGAATGATTGAAATGATAATAGAATATGAGCTGGTGAAGGATATATAAATTGTGATGATGAATTAAAATAAAATGAAGATGAAAAAGTAAAAGAAAAAAAAATCAAGATGAAATATAAGAACAATGTTGATGATGGAGAATGAGATCCTGGGGTACAAACTACTATTGTACTAAATGACAGTAAGATAAAATAAAACAAAATATGAATTCTAAGCTTGACTAAACCAGAATATTTAACCATAAAATTAAGATAAACTATAAGTTTTAAAACTGAAGAAGAAATTTGCATCTTAAAGTTATACTGAATTAATAAAACTGTAAAGATAAACATATCTCAAACCAAAGTACAATAAATAACTTTAAATGTAAAGTTACTATTAATTCAAAATTACAAATAAAAATTACTAATTTACTTTCTCATGGTTCAAATAACACAAATTTTATAATTTTACAAGATATACTTGAGTCAGAGATGGATTTTTCCACTACCCAAATATAACAAATAAAGACAATTCATAAAACACAATTGAATTAGTAAACAATATTAGGCAAACCCAATATTAACAGTAATATGAACTTTGACATTTATGAAGTACAATAACTTAAAACTCTTTTTTATTAAATAATTTGGGGAAATATGATTAAGATCAGAGAATGATGTGTCCAATGACTCATATAAACAGGCTATTGCAAAACTAATAGATAATTAAAATATTATTTATAATAGGACATGGGTCTAAGATCTACAGTATGTTAATCAATAAGCCATACATTCTAAATGTACTTTAGAATGTTAAAGTTTACAAAAATTATTATGATACATTAATGCATAATAAAATATAATGCATTAAGTGATTATGACTTTTAGACAATAAAATAATTTGTTGATAACAATAACAATAGTAATATGGATGATGATTAGAAATAAAACCATAGACAGCTAAATATATTTTCAAAACAACAAGATTTATTTACACTATTTACAATTTTTAAAAAAAATAAACAATTAAAATCACGTGTATATTTTAGAAACAATATAAAGCAAGGTATATTCAATTTGGTTAAGGTATTTTTCCTTTAAATTTACTAACAATTTTGATGCACTGATATGTTTAGTAAGATAACATCCATTTATGGTATGCTATTGAAAGCAATACATTTAAACTAAACTTTATTAACCAGTAATTTGATAATGGCAATTATCATATTAAGCATAAATGACAATTATTACTGTTTATCATGAAGCAATTTATTACATCAATATGGAAACAGACACCAGAAGTCAAATGTATGTAGGATATTAAACTTTGCCTATGTCAATAAAATAATCTTTCTAACTTTTGAAATGTCTTACTGATCCATTGGTGAAGCTGATCCATTGGTGAAGTACTGCTTGATGGAAATAAAATGCCATTGCACATGTGTCTCTCTTATTATACTATACATAAGAGAAGTTTTAAAATTACTAGTAAATTTTGTTGATTTGCTTATAAACTGTTGACAAAGTACAACAGCACAATATATACACTATTTTATTTAGTTAAACATTATAGATAAACAAGTGTCCCTGAAGCTGACTCTACATTTTTGTTGCCATCTCATTTTAAAACATCATATATAATTGTATAATAATATGGCAGATTCCGATACCTTTTTTCCTAGGTATGAAATGTGTGGACATTGTATCAACAGAGGAAAACACAATATATGCCAAGAAAATAATCCTATTTAAGGTTTTAACTATGCAAGTTAAGCATTAACTAATTATCAGCCTCAACAATATAATCCTATCATGAAATAAGCAATGGGAGAGTATACTCCATTTACCCATGCACAATATCAATGATACAGTATTTGATGAAATTATATGTTCCTGATATGTATAAAATGAAAACTAGCAGTCAGCTTCATCACAACTATAGCAATATTAAATAATTCTCACAGTAAAAGCTAAAAGATAAATATCTTACTTCACAATACATATACTAAATAGTATACGAAACCAACAAAGTATTCAAATGACTATAAAATATGTTTAAAAGCATAATAAAACTTGTGTTAATAAAAAATACACAGTCAATGAAAAATAGCACAAATTCTAAAAACTAAAGTGGACATATTAAATTATAGGCAAAATATAATAAGATATAATATGATTGTATACCTGTTTCTATGGAAATCTCCATATAATAAAATAATTGTTATTAAGTAAATACTACTATATCTGTTTACCCATAAATAGATTATCAATAAACTATTTTCATAAATGTAAGAGATGAATATCTCTCTACCTACAAAGTGAATTTAATATTAAATTTTAAACCACCATTAAAAATAAATGTATATAATATTACCATAATCTGTTTTCAAATTAATTGCATACTCCTACCACAAATAAAAGAAAAAATATACCTTAATAACATATTCAAAACTAATATAATAATGAACATGAACAATAAAAAATAATTACTATTACATTTTACTTACACCCATATTTCATAATTTAAGTTCTTTCACTATGAACTGACGGCGGGGGAAATATCATAGTCGGCCAGTACAATATTTATAAAGCGATGCCTCTATTTATTTTTCTTTATCCTAATACAGTAAAATAAAATCTTCAAGACTTTATGCCAATAAAAATAACAATAAAAATAGGGCTTATAATTATTTTCTGCAGAATTTTGGATCCATTCATTTCAAATTAAATTGTAGCTTCAATATGTTCAATTGTGATAATAAAATCAAACTTTATTAAAAGAAATTTATTTCTTTTAATCATAGTAATATATTGGAATAATAATACATTTTAAATCTTTTTTAAAACACTTGAAATTAGTATTAATCCAGCGTTCGACAATAATTATCAAGACGTATTTTTTTTATCAGTAACTCCAAATATTTTCTATCATGATACTATGAAGAATTATTATTTTCTTTTATAAAGATTTACATTAAGTAGAGTGAAACTATAAGTTAAACATTCTTTGCATTTATCAATACGGTAAATGTTTTCTAATATTTGTTTTCAATAAGGAAAATAAGCCATTGCTCCAAAAGATTGATCAGAATATATATTTTTAAATATTATAGAAACTAAATTCATGCATTTTATAAAATTATTAAATTTTATCATCCATTTGGAGAAAATTTCAATTAGTTTACTTTGAATTTAAAAAGTTTTATTCAAATATTTTTTTTAAAAATCAGATTTTTATTGCTACTTTAATAAAAAAGCAAAACGTATTTTTTTATTTATTTACATAAATGAACACACATAATGTTTTTTATTCTTTTTATCATTTTAAACAACTGATGCATGATTTTAAATGTACATAAGAATTTTAATGATCAAAATTATAATAATATATAAAAGAAAATTTCATGATTACAATTTCTTGTCCAGTTTTAGATGTGAAGAACCCATTTGTGAAATAGTCATTTCCCAAAATGGTGCCCATTTTTTTATCAGTGTGAAATCCTGGCGATTGTTGATCGATGGTAGATAGATCATAATACATACAAGAAATTAAGAGTTTTTACTCCATTATCTAAGAGTTACAATATATAATGATTCAGGTCAATTCAAATCCAGAGTTGTTACATTTTCAGCTCCTTCTTGGTTTCTTTAATTTGGATATACTTCATATATTATCTTTCCCCTTATGCTTTTTATTAAGCGCCTCCCCTGTACTTCTTGCTAAGTAATTTATACCTTTTATTACATTGAAATATGGTACAAAATAGGCCAATGACTGTGTGGTGTGCATATAATTAATATTTCTCCACCTATATTCATTAGTGATAAATAATCAGGCTGGTAAATACTATCTTAAAGCATAATAAATATATGTTTAAAAATTGATTACAGATATTAATTTAGAAGTTATAAATTTAAATCTTTCTAATCATTACTCAATAATAACAAAGTATCTAAACATATTTATACTTTCAAACTAATAAAAACACTATTAAATTATCATTTTAATATTATTGAAATTAATCCGCCTGACAAACTGCATATAAAATTTCATAACCATCCTGCCAGAGGGCTAAGAATTTCTTGAACAGTCTGAGTCTTTATCACTTGTAAGAGATTTACTAATAAAATTTACTTAATTTTAAAACACAATTTGGCAACTACTATTATATACCACTAAGATAATACACTGATTTTAATATATTACAATTGTTGCTAATTATAATTTACAATGTTTCCCATTTGATCACGTAAATAAATCTTGACAAACATCGAGCCCCACCATATGGTTACAAATTTGCCTTACTGGCAGACGGTAATTTTTTTTTTTTTACATTTAAAACAATTAATTGTGTTTTTTCATGTTATATACTTACAGTAATGCAAATAATTTTAATATCAAACTAAATGCTTATGAGTGTTTTTACAAAATATTACTTTGTAATATACGAACCTATTACTTTGATAAATAATCATTAATTCATTCTATACAATTATTTACTTTACACAAATAAATAAAAATACAAATAAATTGGCTTATATATATATATATATATATTGAACAATTTTAATATTTCATTTCATCTCTCTAACTATGATAAATTTTTCGTAAGAGCTTTAAATGGAAGACAAAGCAAGGAGGCTGACTTCAGAGCATAAATAATAAAAATAGGATGGGCCAATCAGTTCTAAATTAAAAATAATATAAAATAGTTATAAGTTAGTTATAAAAACGAAATATATACATATATCATTATTTATTCATTTAACTATATAAAAATATTTTATATTAAAAATAATAAATTATATATCTTGAAAAATATTACGTTAAAAATTACATATCCAAAAACAATGAATCTGTAAAAAAAAAAGTAATGGTATATTTTTTTAGAAAATCTTTGGTTTTTGAATTGTCTTTTTTTGACATAATATTTTTCTAGATGAAAATGCATACATGATTATCAAAATTCATTCTGATAGATTTCCACCCATTTATATTGAAATAATCTTAATCAGTAATTATCATATTAAAAAAATATGAAGAAACATATAAAGTAGATATTCTTAAGCAAATTTGTTATTTAACATTGTTCATAATCTTTTTGAAAATTAGAGTATTTAATCCTAATTACTTGCAAATAATAATAATAATAATAATAATAATAATAATAATAATAATAATAATAATAATAATAATAATAATAATAATAATAATAATAATAATTCAATTCATTTATTTACCGTACAAAACTACAGCATAAAGCCAATTACAGTATTGCACCATAACAAATATATAAATACATAAATGAGTTTAAATGACAAATTATTAATATAATTATGTGCCATATTTCAATAAAAGATAATTAACACATTTAAAAATCTAAAGTAAAATTAAATATCAGCATATAAACAATTATTATTAAGACATTAATAGTAACAAATAAATAAAAGGGATAAATATAAAGCACATAACAAAATAAAAAAAACAAAAACAATTTAATATATATATATAAACAAAATTAAGTTAAACCAATCAAATCTGACATTTAAATTTAATAACATTACAGAATTGATTATAATCTAAATTGAAGTAATTAATATTGCTACAAATCTGATTATATAAAGATGGTAGCCTAAACAAAGGAGAAAATCTAAGAACATTGGAATGACAAGTTTTAATGTAACAAACAGAAGCAGACCGAGTATCATGCACATGAGATCTAATTATAACAGTAGAAATTGTATTAGATAAAAGAACTATTTTATTAACAAGTTTATAAAGATATTTAATATCTCTATATTGTCTTCTAGAAGAAAGATGAACAACAGTTTTATTTCCCAAAGAAACAAATTTAGAAAACTTATTATACACTGATTGTAATAAATTACATCCCTGTTTAGAGCTAGGATTCCAAATGACTGAACAATATTCAATGATGGGAAGAACCAATGATAAAAATAATTTAAATTTTGTATCACCACTGAAATGATAACCAAACCTTAGAATAGTACCTATAATTTTTAAAGCCTTACCAATAATCATTTCCAAATGAGGAAGAAAGGATCCATTACTAGAAAATATAAATCCCAAATCTTTTTGGAATTCAACAGAAATAATTTTGTGAGAATTAATAAAATAAGAAAAATGCAAAACTTCAGATTTTTTAGAATACGAGACTAGAGAACATTTACTGAAATTAACAGTCATATTATTTAGATCACACCAAGCACTAAAATTATCTATATCATTTTGAAGAAGAGTGCAATCAAACACAGATGTGATTCTTCTAAAGATTTTACAGTCATCTGCATAGCACAAAAGATAAGACGATTTTAAGCAATCCTTAAGGTCATTCATATAAATGTTAAAAAGCATAGGTGCTAAAATACTACCCTGAGGAACCCCCAAATTACATTTAAAATTAGATGAAATAGTATTATTAAATTTAATGTATGCAGTACGACCATGAAGAAAGGATTGAAACCAATAAACAAGCTTAGTAGAAAAACCCATTTGATATAATTTGTGAAGAAGAATACTGTGGTCTACTTTATCAAAAGCTCTTGATAAATCAAAATAAACAACATCAAGTCTCTGCTGGTCTTCAATTGCATGAGCTATATGATCATAAATTGTTAACAAATTAGTTTCTACAGATCTATTAGGTATAAAACCATGCTGTGAAGAAGAAATGAGTTTACTAACATCTAAAATAATTTTATTATAAACACACCTCTCAAAAATTCTAGCAATAGTATGCAAAACAGAAATGGGTCTATAGTTATTAATACAATCACGTGATCCATTCTTAAAAATTGGGACCATTTTGGCACACTTAAGCACATTAGGAAAAACACAAGAGTTAAGTGATAAATTAAAAATAAATGCAAGAGGTACTGCAATAAATTCAGCTAGCCCTTTGTAAATAAATGAAGGAATATTATCATTTCCCAAACTAGAATGAATTTTAAGTCGCTTAATAGCCATAACAACATCATCCTTAGAAATATGGTCAATCATACAATGAACAGTTGAAGAATTACAAAATAATGCAATATTTGAAGATATTGTATCATATGATGAATATACATCAGCAAAGTGTTTTGAAAAGTCATTTGCACTTAAAGTGAAACCATGAGTAGCTTGAACTCTTTTCTTACCCAAACCAGACTTATTAATGAAATCCCAAAATTCTTTAGGGTTAGAAGAAATATTAACCTCAATTTTTCTAATATAATTCTGCAAATCTCTTTTATAAACATGCTTCACCAATCTTCTGAAATTAACAAAATTATTATAAAAAAAGATATTCTGCATTTTAAAATAAAGTCTACGATGATAAGACCTCCTTTTAATAATTTTAATAAGATCGCATGAAAACCAAGGAGGAAAACCCTTATAAAAAGGCCGCTTATTGGGAATATACAAATCAATAAAACTATTAAGAATCTTTAAAAACCCATCCAAGCAGTGATTTACATCATTAAAAGAATACAAAAAATTCCAATTAACCTTAGAAAAGTTACTACAAAAATCAACATAATTACCCTTCCCATAATCCTTTCTTGAAATATTAGAAAAATTAATCTTTGAGTGACAAACGTTAATATAAAACTCAAAAGGTGGATGATGAGCATCAATAGGAAAATTAACAGAAACAACTTGAAAATTACTAACTACTGTTGAATTACATAAAATATAATCCAAAGTACGATGATAGGAATTAACAAATGGGTTATATTGCTTAAGTCCTAAAAATTTACAGAACTTTAACATTCTAGAAGCCTTAGAAGACAAAACCGAAAAGTGTGTAGCAATTCTACCCTGATATAAATCCAGACTATTTAAATCACCAGTAATAATAATATTATCATAGCCAATCAGAAAATCTTCAAGAGATGTCAAAAAATAATCAAACTCCAACAATGACAAAGTGGGTTTGAGGTAAACATTACCTAAAATAAATTTAAAATTGTGATTTAAAGTAATTTCACACCATGTAGATTCACAAAAAGAAGAAGAAAAATAAAGTTCTTTATAAAAAAAAACATCTTTATGAAGTGCAATCAGAGTACCACCACCTCGAGAAATATTATCCATAGATCTGTCAGTTCGCAAAATACTGAATCTATCATCAAGAACAGAACAATCAGGAAATTGTTGATTTAACCAAGTTTCTGTAGGTAAAATAAGATCAAAATGTTCTGTTTCAAAAAATTGTTTAATTTGAACACATTTAGTCCTCATACCTCTGACATTCATGTAAAAACAAGAAAGGCCTACCATGTTACCCACAAAGATAATGGAAACAACACAAATAAAAACAAAAAGAGAAAAAGAAAGAGATAAAGAAAAAAATAAAAATAAAATAGATAGTAAAACAAAATAAATTCTCTTAAAACCTTAGAGAACTGGCCAGAGATCCATAAAAAAAAGAAATAGAAGCATCGCAAGGCCATAAATTAGGGGATATTATATCATTATGTTTATGTGCAGAAACAGAAATATAAAAACAAGAAGACTTAGAATTATTCATATTAACTTTATGACAAACAATACTAGTTTGTAAATTATTTTCAAGAAATACTGTAATATCTTTTGAACTGAGATCTACTGGCATATTAGAAAGAAAATATCTATTATAAGTTATATTAGTATTAGAATAAACATTAGCAAAATTAGATTTATTAAATCCATCAGATATATTAATATTTTTAGTTCTTGAAAAGTCATTTTTACTAGAAGATAAAGAGGAGTATCCAGAATGATTTAACTGATAGTTGCTATTTGAATGAAAGTCAAGTGAATGTGATCTATAAGCTGGAATGAATTTGGGAACATTATCTGGATAATTAAGAATTTTATGTCTAACAGACTTAGAATAAACATTAGCAAAATTAGATTTATTAAATCCATCAGAAATATTAATTTTTTTAGTTCTTAAAAAGTCATTTTTACTAGAAGATAAAGAGGAGTATCCAGAATGATTTATCCGATAGTTACTATTTGAATGAAAGTTAAGTGAATGTGATCTATAAGCTGGAATAAATTTGGGAGCAGTATCAGGATAATTAAGAATTTTATGACTAATAGACTTTAGAGAAGATAAATTAACAGGAATACCTCCATTATATCTTTTGCCCATAAAAGAAGCACTCTGTAAATTATGAGCTGGAATGACTTTAGGAACTGCAGCCGGATAATTTAGTATTTTAGATTTCACAGACTTTAAAGAAGATAAAGTAACAGGAAAACCTCTGTTATTTCTTTTCCCCATAAAAAAAAATTTTTGTGATTTAAATTTACCATGAGAAAAAAAACCAGAATCAGAAAAGCAATCGTTAATGGAATTTACCTCAAGCCAGGATGAGTTATAAAAACATCTACTTTTAAATTTGGAATGAGGCAAATTTCTAAATACATTATTATTATTATTATTATTATAATTAATTTCATCACTAACTAAATTAACTTCAGGAACACAATCATCCAATTTGATATTTTCACCAAGATCTTCAGGGCAATAGGCTGAAGATGAACATACAATGCTACCATCTTCAATAGCAGAAGAATGATCCCTAGCAATGGAAGAACTAAAAATTTGATCAGGATATTTGCATTGAGTGCCAATATCATTAGCATTAACATTTTTACCAAGATCTTCAAGGCAATTGGATGAAGATGAACATACAATGTTACCACCTTCAATAGCAGAGGAATAATCTCCAGGAATAGAACTAAAAATTTGATCAGAATATTCAGAAGATGACAAAAAGCCTTGAGTGCCAATATCATTAGTATTAACATTTTTACCAAGATCTTCAAGGCAATTGGATGAAGATGAACATACAATGTTACTACCACCTTCAATAGCAGAGGAATAATCTCCAGGAATAGAACTAAAAATTTGATCAGAATATTCAGAAGATGATACCATGCATTGAGTACCAATATCATTAGTATTAATAAGTTTATCTTTGATCACTGAAGAATTCCTACAACGATGAGACATTTCAATTATTAAATTATATATAAAAGAAATAGGAAGAGATAAAATCATTTCAAAAGAAAAATTGCTAGAATCATGAATAACACTGTCAATTAAACTATCTATATTCTCCAAATTATTAGCAGAGTCAAATTCATTAAATGCAAAGTTTCCAATATTATTATTTCCAATCTTAGGAAATAAGTCAATATTATTAGTGGATAAATCCATATCAACATCTACATTAGAAAGATAGTCTAAGGATGAAACAGCTCTATTATTGTCAAACTCATTTATAGCAAACTTACCAACACTATTATTTCCAATCTTGGGAAATAAGTCAATATTATTAGGGGATAAATCAGCCTCAACATTAGAAAGATCATCTAAGAATAAAACAGTTTTATATTCATCACATTCATTTACAGGAGAGTTTCCAACATTATTATTTCCATTATTGATTTTAGTTTTGTCAAATTCATTTACAGTAGAGTTTGAAACATAATTATTCCCATTATTAAAAGATAAGTCAACATCTACCTTAGAAAGATACTGTAAGGACAAAAAATCTTTATTTTTATCAAATTCATTTACAATAGAATTTCGAACACAATTATCTCCATCAATTTTACTATCCATATAATTAGTTAACCTAACTATCTCAAACTCATCATCTAAAACAGGATTATCAGCAATATTATCTGCCAAAAATACCTTAGACATATTATTACACTCTATACATTTATAGAAGCCAGAACCAATCGTAGGAAAAATATCAGCATCAACTTTACTTAATCTAAGATAAGAGGTATGAAACTTCCCCTGACATTGACCATAACAATTGATACAGTTAATAGGATCCAATATAACAATAGAACAGACTTTACAAACAGATGAAACTGAGCTAGAATCAGAGATTATATCAGTATCAGATAAAACCGAAAGAGATGCATTCATCATAGAAGTTTGGGAGACATAAGAATTCAAAATAACAGAAACCTTCTTATAATAAGAGCTACAGTATTCACATAAAAATTCAGAGGTATTATTAATAGAATCAATGGAAGTATCTTTATTAAATAAATTATAACATACTATATGGTATCTAAGGCCACAAAAACCCAAGCATTTTAAAAATTTTTGTCTACCAAAAATATCAGACAAACACAAACCACAAGGAAATTTAAAAGGTGCCATCTAAAATAAAACTAACAAACCAAAAAAAAAAAAAAATTAGATACAGGATAATAAATAAATCCCTTCTAAGTACCCAATTAAATCCCTACAACTAAAAATTATAAAGTAAATAAATACATTATAGTAAAAAATTTAAGTATAAAACAAACAATAACAATATCTGTTACTTAACAAAAAAAATTAACAAAATTAGAAAAAAAAAACATATTCAATGGTACTATATATATAAAAACAAATAATGTCCAAAATAAAATTATTAAAAATATCAAAATCACTATGTCTTAATTATTTATGAAATAACATTTTATATCAATTGAAAATAAATCAGACAGTCTTTCTCCAAAACAATATAATAAATAAAATTTGTTATTTCTATTAACAAAGAATCCCTTATAAATGTATTGTCTTCGATAAACATTGCATAAAGTCAAAGGACAAGCAATAAAAAATGATGCCAAATCTTGTTATATATTATAAAAGTGAAGTAATATATGTGTAAATAAAATATCCAATTGTATACAATATATCTATGACGCTCTTCATATCCATAAGCAAATTTACATATAAACTCACAAACAAGTTTAAAGAAAAGATAAATATCCTAAGGTGAAGTAATTTGGAACACTCTAGATTGAACGAAGATAAGAAATCACTAAGTAATTAAAAGCAATAAGCTATCAATCTTATCCAAACTGAAGAAATTAATTAAAACTAAAAAGAATAAAATAAAATGTTAAATTAAAACTTTATAGTAGATTTTTGTATAAATCGATATAATAGTCAAGAGATCCAAAATATAATAGATTTTTGTATAAATCGATATAATAGTCAATAGGTCCAAAAATAGAGTCTTGTATGCTTTATTAATAAAATCCTCTAGGCTTATTAGTTCCAACTGAAGATCACTCAAAAAAAAAAAAAAAAAACCGTTTATTTATAAAATCCCCAAGGCGTAAACAATCCATTCAAAAAAAAAACCATTTAAAATATCCATTAAAAGAAGCTACTTCAAGTAATTAATTTTGACGTCAAAGAATGTCAGCAGTTATCAAAAGATCAATTATATTAGAACAATAGAAAAATTGAATATCAATAAAAAAACATATTTTAATCCAATTAATTTCACAAAAAATGCACATATCAATCTTTGAATAGAGACTTATAAAATGTAAAAATCTTAAAAACATAGTACCAAATTAAACGATGTCAGCCATAAGAATAACGTTTAGATAAGCCCTCTGTCCATGTAATAACATAGAAAAAAACAGTATGATATCCAAAAAACTGATAAAAAAAATAACGAAAGGCTCTTTTAAAAAAAAAAAAAATCCAATGGTTTTAAGAGAAAGAAAAAAACACATCCTACTTCTACAAGAGACAGCAGCAGCAGCAGCAGCATCATCATCATAACAACAACAACAACAACAACAATAATAATAATAATAATAATAATAATAATAATAATAATAATAATAATAATTGTTATTATATTACCTTCATCAATCTTTTATAAATTCATAACAAATACTTGATTAATCATCAGAGAAATTTTTTTTTTTAAACCAATTTAAAATTCAGAGATTTAAATTTTTTATTTTTCTCTATTTATTTATCCACTTATCACATATTTTTTCACTCTTCCATTCTCTATATTTTACTTTATATGAATCCAAAACTTGTTTAGTTTAAACGAGGAAAAGATCATCAAATGATCCTTTAATTTTAAAATATATCAATTCATCCTCCACATGAACTATTTTATAATTTTAATTTTTTATAATAATTATAATTTAATTAATTATATTATTGAATATAGAAATAAATCCAAATCATTATACACATTAATATATTCACATTAAATTTTATTTTAAATTACAAACAATTTTTTAATATTTCTTCAATTAATTTTAATTAATTTTAATAATTTTTAATAAAATTACCAATATACAGTCCTTTAAAATACAAATCTTTAGAAACTACCCTACACCAATTTTATAAAGATCATTAATATTCATTAATTTTTTTTTTAAATTTACAAAAAAATTTTTTTTATATTTCTTCAATTATCAAACTTCCATTAATTAATTTAATTTGTAAATAATTTTTAATATTTCTACAAATATCAAATTATTTTTAAATTATTACAATGTATTAAATAGATGTATCCATAATAATTTTTTTGCATAACAATTTATAATTTTTTTTTTAATTTTATAATTATTTTTATTAATAAATTTATAATTTTTTTTTTATTTTTTAATATTCTACAAATATCAAATTATTTTTAAATTCATAAATGTAGTAAAAGTAGGAGTGATCCATAATATTTTTAGTACATAACACATTTATAATTTTTTTTTTTATATTTTATAATTATTTTTATTTCATCATTAAATTTTATAATTTTTTTTTTATTTTTTAATATTCTACAAATATCAAATTATTTTAAATTCATAAAAAAGAGGAGTGATCCATAATTTTGGACAAAACATTTCCATAATTTTTTTTATATTTTTATTGACATATTTTATTTCGTAAATTTCACATTGTTGGGTTTTTTTGTATTTTGTAATATTTCTCAATCAAATATTTTTCAAATCATTAGCGTAGAAAGAGGAGGACATAAGGCATTTTATGGACGCCATTACACTTTCCATAATTTTTTTTTTATATTTGTATTGACATTATTTTTATTTCGCATTAATTTTACTATTTGTTGTTTTTTGTATTTTTTAATATTTCTCCAAATATTTTCTAAATTCATTGCTATATTTTTATTTTATATCTCCTGTGCAACCGGGCCCCCCAACAACCCCGTTATATGGCCTTTTTAGATTTTTGAATAGTTTTCTGCATGTACATTTTAAATATTTGTATTCAGTATTAAATTTTACTTTTTTTTTTTTGTATTTTTTCGGCCAGAAACCTGGTGTTCAGTCGGGTGTATCCGCTCCTTTGTTTTTATCCTGTCAACTGTGCATGCCTGAGGCTTTGTTGCGCTTAAGTCTATTCGGCCTCGGGGTGCGCGACCTTGGGCGTACTAAACAACTGACCGGCCCGGTCGCAATATTATTATTATTATTATTATTATTATTATTATTATTATTATTATTATTATTATTATTATTATTATTATTATTATTATTATTATTATTATTATTATTATTATTATTATTATTATTATTATTTAAAAATCAACTATGGTATATGTACATATGTAATAAATATATTCTACTAGAGTATGTTGGCAATTATCCACTATTATGGTAATAATTTTTTGATACAAAACAATATCTGTTACTTTGCTGATCAGGCCTATTTATGTCAAAGAACAACTATAGTAAACAAAATAAAAATGATGATGATGATAACAATTTTGTTGCTATCATAGTTCAGCATTTTAAAAACTATTAGTCTATTGCCAAATAAATGCAAAATAAACCAATATTTTTTTGTAATTAAATTTATAGATATAGTAATTACCTTTGCATATTTTCGATCTTTGTCTCCGATTAATATTAGAATATTCTCTGCTAATACAAGTTGATTAATATCAATTTCCCATAGTTTCTCTTGCAAACTTTGTTCATATTTAATTCGCCTAAACATAAAGTATATTGTAAGTATACATTAAACTGACCACACAAAAGTCACCACACTGCATTCATCTTAAATATTAAATTTACCAACATAATCAAAAGCATATTATTAATTATCTATTTATAACATTGTGTCAAATTGTCATTTAAAATTATATTTTTGAGACTACTTACATTATATATATATATATATACCAAACCCGTAAACTCAAGCAAGCAAAAATCTCAAAAAAATTCAAAGAAAGAAATAACAATTAATATTACATTTATTTGTTTATTAATCAAGCATAAAATTATATAAATATATCAAAATGACTTCAACAATAAAAATAAAAACACAAACTTGAAAGTTATACATCAATAAATCAAAAATAAAACAATGTACACAACTTGATTTTTTGCAAGAAAAAATGAAGGCAAATAAATTACATCGTGAAGGAAATTTACTTTTTAATTTCTTCAAAATGATTTATACATCATCTTAACTATCCTCAACATTAAAGTGCAAAAGTAACTACAATCACAACTTGAGAAAGATGATTAAAAGACCCACCACTAATTCCATAAAACATATTTTAATCAAAGTTATAAGCTAGGCTATAAGTTATAGGTTAGGAAAGATCATGGAGATGTACATCATACAACCATGAATTCTAGATATGAGTATCATTTAAAATTAACATCATGATGATCACACTAACAAAAAAATGAACAATGTACTATGATCAAGCAAAAAAATTAACTAATGACAAGAAAGGTAGTTTATAAGAGTCTGAGTCACCACCACAAAGATCCAAATGATGACCGAAGCCTATCATATGAACTACTATCCAGTTAATGCAAATGAACTTTCCTAAAGTGAAAGATACTTGAATGTTTAACAATATAAACTATAATATTTTGAACTGTGGCTGTAATGTGCCATGTTATGTTTCTATATATTTTGTTATTATTCTGTTTGTTAATTTAATTCTTTCTATTGAAAATGAAGTCAATCCATCCAGTCATCAATTAATCGATAGGCAAGAGGGGTCAAGAGGGTTCATCAATTCTAATTTAAATTTTTCATTTAATAATAAAATATAGGTGCAGATTCCGGAGCTTTCTTGGTAATAGACCAAGTAATTTACTGACTTGAAAGGTGAGACTTTGTTCTTTTATAATACTAAGTGCCCACACTTTGACAATTACGATATTTGAGATTCATGTTAGTGTTCAATTCTTAATTATTATTTGTTAGTTGGAATGCATGACTAAACCCTTGAATGACTGGTCTATGACATCAGAATAGAAAGGGGCTCAGAATATAAAAGCAACATTCAACATATTGTAAAATATAGATAGGTGGATTGGAAATTAATGATCAAATGATGGCATAAAGATTAGTTAGAAAAGAATTAATTTTTAAAATATAGTTTTTAAATTATATTTGACGTAAATTTAAAATTACTAGGTTAAAATAGTGGATGACCATCCTTTGTGTGGATCAAATATGTAGGTTAGTCAATAGTTGATGAATACAAATGAAGAATGATCATTCCTATACAAAGCAAAAATGTTATTTTGGTTACAAAACACTCATAAATAAGAACCATCATCAAAATTAATTTGTTAAACGTTAAATATTATATTAAAATGGTTGTTTGTGATTAATCACACAATATGCATATCCAATGCACATGTCAGTCATGAAATAATCATAATTTAAAATAGAGTACATGTACATTTTCCCTGAGTTTAAACTTTGTGGCATAATGAGGATGAAGAAGAGGTAATGTAATGCAAGTTATACAAGTGTGAATTCCATTTTACTCAATCAATAATCATCATGGGACCAATTCATAACACAAAGGTGAATCAACAAATAACTGACTTTCTTTATCATGTGTATACCTATCTTAAAGACTTCAATGGATGACCATAGTTAAATACACTTCTCATGGAGACAAAGTTCATCTGATGACATATGGTACAGCAAATCATTGGTCATGAAACATATCTACATAGAATAAGACCAGATCATACATACATATGGCATTCAATGATTGGGATATTTTGTTATCCCATTGTGCACTTTTAATCTATTACATGATGTGACCAATCATAAGGCATTGAATCACAGATTGTCCCATTACATATGGTGTGACCAATCATTAGGCATTTAATCACAAACCCCATTACAATATATTGTAGGAGTATATATATATATATATATATATATACACTTATAATCAATATGTATACATTATATTTGTATTCTTATTATATTTATGAAAATATATAATTTAATAAGTTAGTATTTTTCATTCTTTAAAATGAAAAAAAAAACTGTTGTTGAGAGAAGACGATTGACAAGATAATGAATGACCTCTAGGTTCACATAGTTTTTCAAATTAAAGGAAATAAAATTAACTTAGTGTTTTAATATCAAATTGTATTGTAACAATGTAGAATGTGACATGCTTCAGCAAGCTCATGCCGAGATATAATAATAATTGTATTTTTTTATTAGAAGATTAAGGATTCTATTTTTTGTCAGCTATATTCTCAAAAAAACTTGTACTGTGTTCTATTTAAAAGAACAGTGTATAGTATAAAATCTATATTTTGAATTACTTAATACTTATTAGAAGAAATTTCTAATATTTTTTAAACAAAGTAATTTCTAAATTACTTGGTTAGAATATATTTTCGTGTTCGATAAAAAATCGTTCTAATCAGAGTTCTAAATTGTAAGCTTCATTTAAAAAAAACATGCCTATAAAAACTTCAACTAAATTTAATGTACTTTATATTATAAGGACAATGCAAAGTGGGTAGAACACCAATTTATCATGGGATATATAAAATGCACTTGCCTAGTCAAATATATGTGTGAAAAACATGTTTTGCTGAATGCCTATGAAATTATAAAATTGTTAGATCTTCAAAATGGAATTATAATTATTAATAAAGGAACTGTGTATTAAGAAAATGAAATCTATATACAAAGAGGAAACTAAACGTCAACTTAGGATATCCTATTATTTTCTTTAATGTCTAACAACAAAGAAATCAAAAATTATGTCTTCTCATTCGTGAATCCCAGGAACATTTGAGACTATTGTATTAACTTTTAAAATACTATTTAAGTTTTTTGAAAATTATAATTGGGAAAAATTAATTTCATTTCCTTTATTATCATATTCATTTTATTAAAGAAATGAATATTAAGAGAGAATTAATAATTTAAAATATTTTTATTTATATTTATGATTAATAAAGATTTAAATATAGGTTAAGAAATATTAATATGGGAAAGGCACGTAAAAACATAAAGGGATAAAATGAACTTGTTGGTAAGTTGATTAAATTATTTTTAAATTCGCATACTATTATTTTCTATGACATGACACTACATTGTTTATACTAATCCAACTAGTCTAATAACCATAATGTATGATAAATGGATAAATGACTAACATTGATATGAAATATATATTTTTATATTAGTAAACATAACGTATTTAACGAATGAAAACATTATACTGTATATAAATAATTGAATTATTATTTGTATAATTTAATTAATATATAATAGTATTAATGTAGAAGTCTTAATATTTGGATACTTATATTTTATATACGTTATAAAATCACGTAGTGTTATAAGTTAGAAAATATATCTTCCGTAAATAAATAGAATATTTATATTTTTTAATATAAGGAAAATTATTTGTTAAATAAATAATTATTATGTTTTTATATTAAATTAAATTAAGTCTTCAATTTGTTTTATTTAATTTAAAGAGTTAGTGAGATTTATTATTAATATTACCTTAGAATATAGATAGGAACCCCTGAAGAGAGTAAATTGTTAAACTTTCCTGAGTTCGAAATTAGAGCATAACGGTCAAGTCAATTAAGGTAAAAATTAATTTAATGTGGTTTAAATATAATAATTTATTAATAATAAGTTATTTGTTGGGAAGAGATATAGTTTTATATCAAAACTAAATCACATCATTCGTGGCATCCTATATGAAGACCTTGAATCTGACTATAGTGAGATGCGACTGCCTTAACTTGTCTTGTTGAGAGGGTGCATACCGTTACATATTGTGCACACAACTGGGGTCTTGAATCATAGATTCCATATCATTATAGCATTGAATCATAGATTGTATATTCTTTGTATAGCGATACAAAACTTTGAGGGATAAAATGTATTGTAAAACAGTAGATAATAAAATAATGGAGACTTTGAAAATTAAATAGTTAAAATTTAAATGAATAGATCACTTGCTTAAAAATATAATTTTAAAATTAGGCATTAGAGTAAGAACACATATATATATTTTGAAAAGAAAAAGGCATCACATTAATATCCTTTGATAAATAATATATTATCGTATAAGTAAAGTTATAGTTAAATTGAAGTTAGTTTTATGTTTACGAGAAGTAAGTATAAAATATTTTCTTCCAATATTGATAATAATATAGAAATGCAAACTGAGGTACTTAGTTCAAATATAGCTGATGATACTATGAAAAGTATCAATGAACAAGTAGATATAGGTGTGACTGAGAGTAATTCTATGTTAGACATTCATGCTCCAAAAACAATGGATATTATTGACAAACCTATAGAAAATAAAACCAGCAATAATAATCCATCATTAAGTCAAATGATGTTAATGATGCAACAAATGATGGAAAATTTAAATGCAAACTAGAATACTCAGATGAAAAATCTGAAAATAGATTTATCTATAAATATGGATACCAAGATGGAAAGTATGAATACTCAGATGGAAAATTTGAAAGTAGAGTTGTCTACAAATATGGATACAAAAATGTAAAGTATGAATACTAAGACGGAAAATATGAAAATAGATATTAAAAATAAATTATCAATAAAATTAGATAATATAAAAATAGATTTAAAGAATGAGGTATCACAAATACAAACGACTATGAATAATGAAATTCAAAAAAATCAAAACAGATCTCAAGTGTCAAAAAAGATTTTTTGAGTTTGAAACAAAGATAGAAAATAAAGTAGAAAACAACATTTTAGAAATAAAAGCTGTATACAATCATCTACAAATTTATATGTATAAAATCCAAGAAGAGACTGAAAAGGTTATAGATGAGAAAATAAAAGATGTCCATGTAGAAATTAATAAGCAAGAAAAGAAAATTCAGTCTATGGAAAAAGATTTTCACTCTTTAAATGTGAAACAAAATTTGATTGATTCAGACGTAAAGTTAAATAAAGATAATATTGAAATATTATTAGAGAATCAGTCGGAGATATTTAATCAATTGGAAAATAAAAATATCACAGTAGATCAAACTATAAAAGTTTTGAAGGATGAGTTTGAGAAAGAAAGAAAAATAATGACGGAAAGTTATACCCAGGATTGTAAAAAGTTTAAATTATCTAATATTAAAGAAGACATCACTTCAGATAAAGTTGATCAAATATTAGAAAATATTAATAGGATAAAGGAAGATCCAAATAAAGAGGAACATCATGATGAAATGGTGATTGAGATGGAAAACATGCAAAGGGAACAAAATAATAATGATAATATTAGTTATTCTATAGGAGACTTTGCTCACCATCACAATCAACAGTCATCAATAAATCTGCAAAAAAAAAATGTTAACAATACAAATCACACATTACAATCTAATGTTGTATACCAATTTGTAAAATTAAAACATTTTCAAGGGTTTACAAATGAAACTCCAATAGAGCATCTAAAGAGTTTAAATGTAATTTTTCAGTAAATAGTAATTTGACAGAGGGTGAAAAATTGATAGTATCATATAGTCATTTACAAGGTGATGCTTTATCATGGTGTGAATCATCGTTCCAAAAACCTAAAACTTTTAAAGAATATCAAAAATTATTGATAAAGAATTTTTGGAATAATGATCGTCAAGAAGCACTGTTATGTCAAATACTTCAGGAAAAATATAAAAATATGTCAGGTGAGAAGTCAGATATCAAAACAGAAAATCTTTGATACGTATCATTTTAGCCAAAATCAAACTATTCGTATTGTAAAACATAACTTACCTATGAAAATTGAACAGTCTTTATTATTTTCTAATACACAAAATATCGAACAAATTAAAGATATTTTAAATAATATTCACTCAAATAATCAAAATGTTAACCAAAATTATGTTGAAAGAAAAAAAAAAAATTTCAGTAAATGCTATTAATTATAAAAAAAGAAAACACAAGACTTTTAATCATACACAAAGTAAAACAACGAAGAGTGATAATAATGCAGAAGTTAAATTAAGTTCTGATACACGTCAAATTAATTAAACAAAAGTAAAATAGGATATAATAAAAATATCCCCAAAACAACAGCAAAATTAAATTAAAGAGGGTCTTCTGAAATAGTTCCTCTCCTCAAAGACCCATATTTAAAACGAGGAACAAAAATAAAATTTTAGTCAAACAAACCACCTACATAATATGTTCAGAGGAAGATGATGAACCCAAGTATGCTGTACAAAATTGTCCATTAATTAATATTATGTTTGAAGATTTGCAAATTAGAGCCTTATTAGATAGTGGTAGCCAAATATCTGTAATATCTGAAAAGTTTTATAAAAGGTTGATGGATTAAAGTCCACATATTAAAATTTTACCTCTAAAATCAGTACAGATTACCCTAGCTAATAATAAAAGAGCAAAATTAATTCAAAAGCAAATCTGGATCAAACTAATTATTAATCAAACATGTATTTTTGATATTAACTGGACTTATTCATGAAATGATATTGGGAGTAGATTTTTTACATCTGAACAAATGTCTAATTGATTTTCAAAATAAGATAGTTAATATAGGTGATGAGGTTTTAAGGATGACATTGTCTCCAAGGTATGATCTATTTGAAATTGATTGTATAATGTCAAACGTACCAGAAACACTTGTAAAATCAGAAATTGCGGAATCAAATTTAATTGATGGCGATAATGTTAATAAATTTCAATCTATTATTAATGAATATATTATAATATTCTCAGAAATACCAGAATTTATTGAAGGTTTTCAGCAAAGAGTAAAGTTAATTCATGATCAACCTTTTCAATCCAAATCTTATCTATTCCTTACCAATATAGAGAAGAAATATATAAATAAATAAAATGCTTGAATGGGAAATCATTTCCAAATGCTCTTCACTGTACTGTAATCCAGTTGTAACAGTGAAGAAGAAAGATGGTCAATGAGAGTTTGTTTAGTGCTAGACAACTAAACAAAATTACTGTCCCTGACAGAAATATACCACTGCCCATACACGAATTATTCTCGAGATTTAGAAACAAGAAAAATATTTTCTACTTTCGATTTGACCTCAAGCTATTGGCAGATAGAACTTCATCCCAAAGATCGTCAGTATAGAGCATTTCGGTATAAAGGATTTACTTACCAATTTAATAGGATGCCATTTGGATTGATCAATAGTGATGTTGCTTTAATTCGATGTTGAGATAAAACCTTATCTCCTGATATAAAACAGATTGTGACAATGTATGTAGATGATGTTATAATTGCATCAACTACAATTGAAGAACATCTTCAACATATAAAAATGTTTTTTAAAGTTTGTTCTAACAAAGGAATAAAAATAAATTTTAAGAAAATTACTTTGGTAGCTAATGAAGCAATCTTCTTAGGTCATATTGTTGGTCACAATGGGATTAAACCTCATCCAGAAAAGATTAGTGCTATACAGAATTTCCCTAAATCCACAAATAAAAAACAAATAAGATCATTTTTAGAAATATGTAATTTTTATAATCGTTTCTACCAAAAAAATTTTTGATTACATGGAACCGTTGTTAAAACTCATTAAAAAAGATGAGAAATAGAAATGAACTGAGGAACAAGATGATGCGTTTGCTAAAATCAAAGCTGGATTTTTAAAGCAAACTATATGAGCTTTTCCTGATTTTAGCAAACCATTTATCTTACAAACAGATAGTAGCGGTTATGGATTAGGAGTAACTATATCTCAAATCTAAGAGGATGGCCAAACAGGAGTCCTCTATTTGATTTATTAAAAGGTCCTGATTTGAATTATATGGTTACAGAGAAAGAAGCCCTAGCTATAGTGTGGGCTTTTCAAAAATTTCGACAGATGCTTCTCGGATCAAAGGTGATAGTGATAACTGATCATAAAAGCCTCGAATTCTTGAATCACAGCTACGTGACTAATTCTCGATTAGTGAGATGGAGTCTGTTATTACAAGAATTCAATTATATAATTAAATATTGCAAAGGATCCGAGAATGTTGTAGCTGATGCACTAAGTCGAAATCCATGTAAATCAGAACAATTACATTTATCGGTAGATAATAGCTACATTATGAATGTTGACCTTATAGTTGATGAAAATGTAGAGAAGGATTTAATAAATATTTATAATTTACAAAACCAAGATAAAAATTTAATGTTGATTATTAAAACATTAAATAAAGAGGAAATTATGTATACAGCGAGTAATCTTCAATTATATAAGATAGATAATATGGTCTTAAAATATAAAATTAATGATAATTTAAATGAGTGGAGGGTAGTAATACCTGAAATTTCACAAAACTCACTCATACAATATATTCATTGTTTATATGGACATTATGGTGTCTATAAAACAGAACAAACAATAAAGAATTGGTTTTATTGGCCTAATATGCATAAAGATATTTTGAATGAAATTCAAAATTGTCAAATATGTTTAAGAGCTAAACCAGTAAATAAAAATTATGTTAGTTCAATGAATACTATCATTCCAGAAATACCAAATGAGATCTTAGCTATAGACTACTATGGACCTTTATCTCTATTTAATAAAAAAAAAATTAGTAGTAGCTTATGATCTCTTCTCTAAATTTGTGTCTGCTTATCCAATATCAGAAGCTAATACTAGATATACTATTAAAGTATTAAAAACCTTTCATTTTGAAAGGATAAAAAATCTATGACGATTTTAACTGATCATGGCACACCCTTTCTATCCAAAAATGGAATACATGGGTAAATAAACATCAAATAAAACATGTGCTTACTTCTATAAGAAATCCTCAATCAAACCCATGTGAACGTGTTATGCAGGAACTTGGACGTTTGTTTAGAACTTATTTGAAAGATAATCATAAGGGATGGGTAAAGCAAACACTAGATATGGTAAATTATATAAATTGGAGTGCTAACAAATACACTGGATTTGCAAACATTAAATTGCAATTAAAACAAAATATACCAATATTATTTAAATATTATAAACCATCAATCCCTAATTTATCCATAAACATTGAAAAGGATAGAAAAGAAGCTTTAGAAAGAATGATACAAATGGTTAAAAAACGTCCTAAGAAAACATAAAAGTCAAATTTTCAATTTAAAGTAGGTGACAAAGTATTTTTAAAGACACCATATGTTAGTATTTCACAAAATTTGATTTTTCATAAATTTTGTAATACTTATGAAGGACCATTTACCATTATAAAGAAAGCTGGACAAAATGCATACTAATTCGATTGTGATGGTGAGATATGAGGTACTTATAACGCTCGTATATTAAAGCCCTATCGAGGAAAAATGTAACAATTGTCTTAAATAATCAATTAACATAAGTTATGTAATACCTAAATCATGTAATAATTATTAGGATTATAGGGAAGAAATGTAAAGATTTAAAATATGAAAGAGAAGGAAATACAATATATAATTGTGTCTAACTAAGATGGTCTCATATCATTAATAAGGAAACAGAAGACTGGTTACTTATAGGTTGGCAAGTTCACAAATGAATTCCAACTAAAATATTTATTGGAAGCTGTGTCTAAAATTAAGAAGCAGGATTGACATCTTTAAAGTTTATGTATTGAAACAGACAGATCGAAGAATCGATCTTAGTTTCATGGTTGTCATTTAAGAACGGTAATTCTAAACCACTATTTACCCGCAATGAGACTTTTTCTATTCCAAGCCACATAAATTTTAAGTTATTTATTTTGTGTTTGTTTAAAAAAGAATTTAATGTAAAGAGTATGAGTATAAATGTCACAAATCATGATGAATAATATTCGTGTGTGTGTGGTTTGTGGATTTATATTAGCTCAATTTAAAAGTTTCAATTGCGTGGATATTTTCTTTAAATTTTAATTTTGCAAATTATACAAAGTCATTTAAAAATGCTGATCAAAAGTCACATTCCTTTGATCAGTATTTGTAATCAAAATCTTACTTGTACAAAATGTATACAATAATTAATTTGTACTTTGATAAATTAAGATAATGAATTTATATTTTGTATTCACGAATTCCGATGTAATTGTTTTGTCAATTTAGAATCATGTATTAAATTTAAAAATAAATGAGAAACGTAGAACTCTTATCAGGAAAGGCAAATGCTATTGTATAGTCAAATTAGATATTGCTGGAGGCCGAAATCAAAGGAGGCGGAGTTATGAACAAAAACTAGGCAGAAAGGTCAACCGTAGCCATCTTAAATATAAGATAGACATTCTAACTTTTGACTTGGTTGTGCTTGGATCGTCAAGCTACAGCAAAGTAGTTGTTCCAGAGAAATCACTTCAACCGTTATTAAGAAGTTGCCCGGTAAACTGCAATCATGATGGGCTAAGTCCAAGAAGCTGATCTCTGTTCTGCCAATTTAAATCGTTCGTACCGCTGATCTGTAATGTTTTCCGTGCTTCCAGTCTTCCAAATTCCAACATTTAAATTAACCATGCCGTTCTAAGAAATTCAAAATGCACGCCTACGTTCTTCATACATATCACCGCAAGAAGAAAACCGGACGAAGAAAGAATGGTAACTTTTGTTACATGAACTTTTTAACTTTCCTCTCAATAATAATTTTATATTTAATCTGTTAATCAAAGTAATTGCATGTAAATTTCTTGCTTTCCATTTGAAAATGTTACACTAAAACCTGTCAATAAATTTCTTCTCTAATATTCCTGTGCTCTAGTCTTAAAATGATAATTATTAATATCTGTGCCTACTAATAATCCATTTGTGAATACATTTATATTTTTACTATTACTTATTTTACAAACAAAACGATGCCAATAATAATATTTCTCAACTCTAATTAAAGTCAGTAAAGTTATCTCATAATATTTATTATATTCATTTTAAAAGTAATTTTCTTGTATCGAATTAAAAATCGTCATTTATGTTGAGTTGAGAAATATTCAAGTATTTTTATTGTTTCTTTTACTTTGTCATGATATTTTAATCTATACTCCAAATCTCAAATACTTAAAATAGTCTAAAATTTTATTATAATCTTTTGTTATATATATTATTACGGAGTAAGAATAATAATTTATTATTACCTTCCGAACAATCTGGGGAGTTATGGGTTTCAGAGTAAATTTAATTAATTATTACTTTTGCGATCGTTTGATTTCGCCATGTTTTATTGAATAGTTATATCGGACTGTTGCGTAGAAAATGTTACGGAGAGAAAGGGTTTTATATAATTTCGTTTTAAAATCCACTTCCAGTCACTCGTCCTCGATGTTACTGTGGCAATGCCTTTACCTTCGCTTAAGTTGGCGTCTCGTTTTACTACCACATGGAGAGAAAGAAATTCTTCTCCAGATAATCTCTTGGATCACCGGGGTTCGAAAATGAACCCGGCTGGTTGTAGTGTCCCGGATCTCCTTGGGGGCATTAAGACTTGTCAAAGTACAAGCCGCCCGGTATTCCGTCAATGCACCGCAAGTTATTATTTGTAGTATACATTAATCCCTGCAACCATCAGTACATCAGTATTATATATCATATTTTTATATAAAACCGCCTCCCATTTATCTGTATGCGCAATGGTTTGAAACTATTAAAATAAAACAACTTAATATAAACTAGTAGATAAATATTTTAAGTGCTCCAATTACTCTGATTCTCATATCAACCTGTACAACCATTTAAACATATAAATATTGGCATGAGTTTGTTAATCAGTACAAACCGATTATTGATGACTAGCAGCAATTTATTATAAATACATATGAGAGTTTTACCGTACCTGTAAATAATATTATTCAATGCTTTCAATAATTTATTAAAATTTTATCTAACCTAATTTTGTCTCTCTTATGTTATTACTCTCGAAATCTAGTCAATCACCTGCTGTCTGTATCGACAACTTAAATATATACATTAAATTATTAGTCGTACCAATATCCCGACTATAAGATATCTATGAAATAGCTGATTGTAGGTAATTTAGTCTGTGTTGTTCGATGAGCTAGTAAAGGGAGAACCCCGTACCGTTGTAATGTTGTCATCGGTGGGTCATGCCAGGGTTTTGGGTTTGAATTTAGTTTGCATTTTGGAATTTATTCCTAGACGTGGACTGGGTTCGAATTCAGATTACTGTGTGTGAATAGGCATGGTGATTTTTACTGGTACAGTATATTCATTTATTGGATGTCAGTGATAGTCTAGTAAGTCTCAATAAGGATCAGGATTGGGGTTTTAAATTGATTTATACAAAAAAACACTTATGAACTAACTAATTAAACTTAGTTATAAAATAATCAGGTTTTTTACCATATAATTATTTTAATATACCATTTCAAATACTTAGTATATTGATAAGGATACATTATATAGAAATTAATAGAAAGAAGGGAATAATGAGAAAGTAATCTATATAATGATTTTTGCATAATAAAGTATTACATTATTTAACTTTAATAGGTAATAAGTTTAAAATAAGGTAGTCACTACATTTAATCTATGATTTGATCAAAACAAATTATATGAGCTGTACCATATTTAAGACATTAAAAAAACCCAATTGCCCATAAAACAATTTAATTATTATTAAATATAATAATTAATAATACTTTTTTATTCCCTCTAAAAATTGATGAAGAATTTAAAATCTTAAGTCAAGGGGTAAATATATATATATATATATTGTAATGATGCATAAATGATAACAAAGATGAAAAATTAAAATAAAATGTTAGTTTATTTTATTTTTTTTAGTCGAGGGTAACTGTAGGAATATATATATATATATATATATATATATATATATATATATATATACTCATACATACATACATACAATCAATATGTATACATTATATTTGTATTCTTATCATATTTATGAAAATAAAGGTTATCATCTGATCCTTCGTGTCAGCCGCCAGAGGCGCGATTTCTAACTGAAAAACACATTAATATATAGTTCCCGAGATAGCGATTCTCTATTAATATTGACTTTTTTTTTGGTTTGTTTACAAAGTTTACTTTTTTTCGTTTCTGAATTATTTTTCCCAAATAATATTTTTGATGATGGGATAATAATAGTTTTTTTTTTTTTTACCAAAGGGTCTTCTTTGGTGTGTGTTCAAATAGTAATTTGTGTGTGTTTTTTTTTTAAAAAATAATATTACTGTTTTTGTAAAATTGGATTGACAAAATTTAAGAGAGAACGGGGTTTTATGATGGATCTTTAAATAATAATTTATGTTACTTTGATAGGTTTACATTTGATTGCCGAAAACAATTATTGGGAGAAGTGTTGTTTTTTTTTTTTTCGCGCGTGTGTGTTTATGTTTAAATAAAATTTAAAACTTTTACTTTTATCAGTTTACATTTGATGGAAGACCGATTGGACTTCCTTTCATTTATAAATTATGGTTTTGGTTCTACAAATAAATATTTTTGACAATGGGACGATAATAGTTGTTGTTTGTTTAATTTTTATTGACATGCACAGGTGTTTTTTTGGTGTAGATTCAAATAGTAATTTGGGTTACATTTAAATAATAAGTTGTGGTCTTACTTTGATCGGTTTATATTTGATTCCCGACACTAATTACTGGGAAGGGTGTTTTTTTGTGTGTACGATTGTAGACAACAATTATTGGGAGAAGGGGTGTAACCGTTTAAAGAATAGTAGTTTACGTTACTTTTAGTAGTGGTGTACATTTGATTGCTGACAATAATTAGTGAGAGGGGTGGATGTTTTTTGGTGATTGGTGACAACAATTATTGGGAGAAAGAGTTTTGCATTTTGTTTTTTTTCATGTGTATGTTTAAATCAAAATTTAAGTTACTTTTATCGGTTACCATTTGATTGAAAACCGATTTGACTTTTTTTTTTTTTTTTGTTTATAAATTATTTGGGTTTTCCCAAATAATATTCGATTTGACAATGGGACAATAATAGTCTCTTTAATTTTGATTGACAAGAGTGAGTCTTTTTCGGTGTACGTTCAAATAGTAATTTGGGTTATGTTTAACTAATAATTTACTGTCTTACTTCGATTGGTTTACATTTGATTGGCCAGGACAATTAGTGGGAGGGTTTTTTTTTTCTATACGATTAAAGAATAATTGATGTTCCTTTTATTTGACCGTTTGATTGCCGATGACAACAATTATTGGGAGAAGAGGGGTTTTTGGGGCTATGTTTAAATAAAAATTTTAGTTACTTCTTTTATTTTACATTTGAATGCCGACGCCAACAATTATCGGGAGAAGGGATGTACGTTTAAATAAAAATTGGAGTTACTTCTTTTATTTTTGACATTTGACGAAGGTCATTTAGAATCCCTCAAACAAGCTTGCCTTTACGAAGTGAACCTTTCCGTCGGCAGATGTTTTCGGACCTCAAATCTGCATATATTTGCTGCACAATCCAATCTTTTCTTTCAGCAGCAGGATGTTTTTTTCTTTTTTTCTGCTGTATAAATATTCCAGCGCTGGTCTGTGTCTGGCAATTCCCATCTTTTAAAGTTTTCTGTTGTGGGAATTAGCCGTACTTTTTGTCTCGGAAAATTTCTGCTAAAACGTGACTCAAAGCGTGATTTTTAAATTTTTACGCTATTCCACCCTAATCAAAAATTTAGGAGAAATACAAATTTATGAGGAACAATCACGATACTGTTAAAATTGATAAAATGTAACAGTACATCGATTGGTCTTAAAAAAACAAGGCACCGATGAAAATTTAAATAATTTTGACACGATCAAAATAAACACCCTAGTACAATGTTGTTACATCAAATACATAATGCAGCATTAGGATATAGTGTGTGACACAAACAACTACGGCATTTTCTTTTGCTTTTAGCATCGGAAAAAGCCACACCTTTAGCCGCTAAGCCAAGTTAACATTCTTTCTAGATTTTATCGTAGAAAGAAGACTTAACTTCCGAGTTAATACTCTACCTTTTAGCGTAGAAAGTAGGCTTAACTCCGAGTTAACAATCTTTCTAGGATTTTTTTTAGTGAGAATGCTTAAAGGCTTGGGTGCGGCTGCAGAAACGGCATATTTCTAGAAATTTAGCTAGAAATCGCGCCTCTGGCGGCTGACACGAACGATCAGATGACAACCAAAATAAATATATAATTTATTAAATTAGTATTTTTCATTCTTTAAAATGAAAAAAAAAATGTTGTTGAGAGAAGACTGTTGACAAGGTAATGAATGACCTCTAGGTTCACATAGTTTATGGAATTAAAGGAAATGAACTTAACTTAGTGTTTTAATATTGAATTCTATAGTAACAATGTAGAATGTGACATGCTTCAGCAAGCTCATGGAGCAAGATATAAAAATAATTCTTTTTATTTTATTAGAAGATTAAGGATTCTGTTTTGTCAGCTATATCCTCATAAAAAACTTATACTGTTTATACTATGTTTGATTTTAAAAAAAAGTGATTAGTATAAAATCTATATTTTGAATGACTTAAGACTTATTAGAAGAAATTTCTAATATTTTTTAAAAGAAAGTAATTTCTAAATTATTTGGTTAGAATATATTTTCATGTTCGATAAAAAATTGTTCTAATCAGAGTTCTAAATTGTAAACTTCATTTTAAAAAAGAACATGTCTATAAAAACTTCAACTAAGTTTAATGTACTTTACATTATAAGGAAAATGCAAAGTGGGTAAACACCAATTTATTGTGGGATATATAAAATGCACTTGCCTCATCAAATATATATGTGTGAATAACATCTTTTGCTGAATGCCTATGAAATTATAAAAAAGTTAGATTATCAAAATGGAATTATAATTGTTAATAAAGGAACTGTGTATTAAGAAAATGAAATCTACATACAAAGAGGAAACTAAACATCAACTTAGGATATCATATTATTTTTTTTAATGTCTAACAATGAAGGAATCAAAAATTGCATCTTCAAAAGACTTTTCATTCGCAATTTCCAGGAACATCTGAGACTATTGTATGAACTTTTATAAATATCATTTAAGTTTTTTGAAAATTATAATTGGGAAAGATTAATTTCATTTCATTTATTATCATATTCATTTTATTAAATAAATGAATATTAAGAGAAAATTAATAATTTAAAATATTTTTATTTATATTTATGAATAATAAAGATTTAAATATAGGTTAAGAAATATAAATATGGGAAAGGCATGTAAAAATATAAAGGGATAAAGTGATTTTGGAGTTAAGAGATTAAATTATTTTTAAATTCACATACTATTATTTTGTATGACATGACACTACATTGTTAATACTAATCCAAATAGTCTAATAAACACAATGTATGATAAATGGATAAATGACTAACATTGATATAAAATATATATTTTTATATTAGTAAACATAAATTACATACAATCATTTTAACTTAATGAAAACATTATATATAAATAATTGGATTATTATTTATATAATCTAATTAATATATAATAGTATTAATATAGAAGTCTTAATATTTGGATACTTATATTTTATATATCTTATAAAATCACATAGTGTTATAAGCAATAATTATAATTATCACTATAACATGATTTATTATATCTCAGATATACTTAGGATTGTGGAACAAATGCTAGTCTAGGTATGGACTTTGCAATAATAAGTAAGCATGGAAATTTTGGGTTCATTCCTCATTAATTTAGATTTATAATTAAATAAATAGCAGTGAGACTCTTTTTATATTTGATGAAATGCAAATTATAACATTAAGAGAATAAATTCTATCATAGCATTATCTAATAAATTTATCTATGACTTTATAGAAACAATCAATTATATATTATATTCCAGAATTAACAATGCAAGGCTAAATTAATGGAAGAAGTAAATGTGATTTTATTGTACCCCATACATCACAAACTATCTGAGATCAAAAGAATTCAAATATTTTCCCAAAGTATTAATAAGACTTATATGCCCTATTAGTGACAAAATGTGCTCTAATCTATGCTCTACTCAATATGTAGGATTTTGTGGTTTTTAGATTAACTTATGAATTAACATTTATTTACAATTTTATAATTAACAAATAGTTTATTATATAAAGTCTCAATATGATTAATAAATAAATAAATAAATAAACAAATAATATAAACAAAATAAATAAAATACCATTCTATCTGTTTATTTCAATAGATGGGTACTATACATGGTTTATAATAGTCACAATCACAATATTTTACTATAAATTGACTTAATTTTAGCTCTGAGAAGAGAGAATGGAGTTCAACATCAAGTCATGAAATATCCAATATGTCAATTCCTGAACTAATGAACTTATACTATAAACTGACAATAATAATCAATAAGTAAAGGCGTATTTGCGAGTGTCAGCCATAATAAAAATGGAGATTTAAACTTCAATTCAGCTAAAATATTATGTAAATAAACATATGATACACTATGAGGACAATTTAGATAAGATGACCTGCTATTCCTTATGACTGAACTTACAAGTTATACCCATAAATGAAAGAAGATGATTTTAGCATCACAGTACAAAATACTTTGCCCAATCTTACATTTATGAAGTAAAATGATATTCCTGTGGCTGCAACATTCATCTACACATAGGAATGATACAACACTGAATGCCCTGTGGATTTCTAGACCACCATTGAGCAAAAACTATAATTACACACACTTCCGTAGATTAACCACCAGTGCAGGAATGAGAGCAAAATACAGAAAATGGCAAATAATTATTCTGCAGATTAACTATCAGCACAGACTAATGTCATTTAACAATTACAAAGCAGTATTAATATTTACTTCAAATCAAGGGTAAAATCTTCCTCCTCAATTATTCAACTAACTCAGAATACACCAGAAGTTTAGCAGACATGAGTTCAGACATAATGAAAAGTGTTTCATTATAAAGAACGACTGGGATAATTACTGACTCTGCTTAAAATATGAGCATAATAATAATGTAATAAATATGACATAAGTATAGGCACAGAACCCTGGAAAGACTCATAGGAATAATTCATGTAATGTTAACATGCATTATAAATTCACCAATAATTCCTAACTTCTGGCAAGTGCTGTTCCTCCAATTAATTATAACCCTTCAATCCCTTGAATTTAAATTAAGCATAGAAAAATACATATCTAGAACTTTACACATAACTTCATATGAAAATAAAATCAAAATAAAAGATGGCATTATTCAAGTAAACATTAAATTAAAGTACACAACATTTTGGGTATAGTAAATATTTATCCATAAAATAAGTATAGCAAATCCTGAACAATTAATGTACATCATGTAAAATAATAATAATTTTTAATTACAATGCTGAATTTCAGAGGTGTGATTATATTCCTTTTGTTCCAATTATTGTAAGCACTTCTAAATTAATGGACTCTTAGTGGGCTCTATAAATAGATGAGTTTTTTTTTAAAGCATGACGTCTAAAATTTTAATGAAAATGTTCCTTTTTAATTAGTAAATTCTACATCCTATGTCAAATATTGTTCCAAATTTATAATATTTAGATTATATTAATTTGGCTACTCACATCAAAAACTAGGACTAATAATTGGAGCAAATAATCTAATAATCCAACATCAGTGATGAAAGTCAAAAAATAGTTTTCTTTTAGTTAGCTGTTCTACAGCTGTTATCATTACTTCAAGTAATAAACAAATTAAATAGTAGGTACGTTATGTGTTATATATGTTCAAATAGGATAATGAATTCCTTATTATTCAGCCATTGACACACAAAGACATAAAATAGCGTTTCACTTCGCATATGCATATAATATTTTAAAATAATAACTGTAAGATTTTATAAATTAAATCAATATAATGCTTTATTGTGCACTTATAATATAGTTATCCAAATAAGCAATGAGATTAAAATATTTTGTTTAATTTTACCAGTTTGCATGCAATAAAAAGAGTATTCCAAATACATAGGCCTTTTTGTTATTACTTCCACTTTTAAGGTTGATTATTCTGATATATTTTAAATGTAGATATTTGAAAAAAAAAATATTAGCAACTTGATTCCTTGTTGGCAAAACTTTAACAAATTATTTAAATTCATCCAGTCATGTTGCTGCTACAATATCACCAAACTTGTAATTTGATTCACAGGAGAATTTTGGCTTAATTCGTTTTGTTATTAATTTTTAAAATGTTAGTTACATGTTTTACTTACATGTTATCTTTATTCCATTTCTTTTTTTTTATAATAAAAGAATGCTATGTCACATTGAAAACACAAAACATTTTTATCATATTTTATCTAATAATTGAAAATTAATTAAATAAATAGCTTTTGATGTAAATTAAAAATAATTTATATAATTATTTTTAAATAAATAAGGATTATTATTTTTAATCACATTTTACTAAACTTGACATATGTCCTTGATTTCTTAAAGTTAAACACATTTGATTTAAATCAGTGGATGGAAAAAACAATTTTTAATACCTTAAAAATATATGCAATAACCAAACCAAAATATTATATAATTTCATAAATAAGATACTTTAAGTGCATTCTATAATTAATATATTTTATAATAACTCTATAACTTTGCTATGCCTCAATTTACTTTCTTCATTAGAATAAACATATTATTATTAATAATCTAAAATCAATTACATGTGTAATATTTATCTATAGCAGCTTGTTTATTGTTAATATCAAACAGACGTCACACTCATCCACACTTTCATAATCAAAATATGAATTTGATACCTTATTGATCTTTTTATTATTATTATCAGGATTATTAAATCATTCCATTATATTTGCTTAATATTAAATATTATTTGTGATAAAACTTTTTTCTTCTTCTTCCTTTCAATAAATTATATTCACATATTATAGTTCAGCCATTATTCTTCCAAGCATTTTGTACTACAGTAATTAAGATGCAAGATCCAGTGTTGATAAAGAGTGATTAATGTGAGGAATACAAAAGCTACAATAATTTGAACTGATAATAAAACCGCATGGGCAGTGATTAAGGCCTCATAGTCTTGTGGCTACCTTAAATTCCTGTTATAGCTTCCACCTGAGCACTTACTGATTATGGAAAAAAAATACTACTGACCATGAATTATACATATAGGACTCTGTTAACTTTATTTTATTTATCAACTCACAAACTATATTCCAAAGATAATATTTATATTCAAATATTCTTATCACTCAGGATTTTCTTTCCACTAATACTACTATTCTGAACCACTATTTATTATCAAACACACTCAGGATACTTTCTTCCACATTGCACATCACAAATATGTTCTATCACCTGACATAAAATAATATCTAAATTCTATTTCAAAAATATTCAATATAATATCAAGAAGGTTCAAATATTATATTGACAAATGATTTTAAATAGTTCACCATAATAACACTTTCATTTAATTAAATACTTTCTTTATAAAAACAACTCAGAGATTAACATTTTAATGGTATGTAAAGAGATACAGTCTAGAATGTATTCATAATTAAACATGATATTTAAAAAAAAAACAATATGCATACTTTTGAATCCATGAATTATCGAAATAAATTTACATATATCATATAGATAATTCTATATCTTTGTATGATATTTCAAAAATCAATTATTATATCACTAATAATAAATAAGCTTACAATTTAGTTATCTTAACTTCACACCTTTATAGAAAAATAAACCACATATAAAATATTACTGCATATAAGTAATCATTTACCTTAATCCTACATATTAGGATTAATAAGGCAAATTCATCATCATCAGGTGATGTCCAGGCATGTAAAATGTTATAGATATATATTATGTCTGTAGAAAATATTAGATTTTCTGTTACACATTTATTTATATTTATTTTAAAATATTAAAATATCCCTGATAAACTTTATTATGTAAATATCAAATCATATATTATATCTAAATAAATAATAATTCATATTATTTCTTAACAAAAACAATTAATAACAAGAAATGATAAATAATAAAAAACTATGAAAATGTTCTTGACTTTTTTGCTTGCTGTTATGTGTTATAGAGAGAACAATTGCAATAAATATTGAAAGTTCATTTAACACAATTTTTTTCTTCCCCATCTCTTAAACATCACACTGCTTTTGATTCTATATAATAAAACACAAACTATTGCAGCAAAGTAAAATCCATAGGAAATTTTATTCATCTCTTCATGATAACAGTTTTTTTTAAATAAAGTTCTTTTTAAAAAAGACAACAAAATTATAGAACAAATTCACAATAAAGATTAATTATTTATTAAGGTAATTTTCATATTTTAAAAGTTTTTTTTTTCTTTTTCATTTATACAGGTTTTAATAAATTATAGCCGAATAGTTCATTTTAAAATATTATAAAGTACTTTCTTTTTAGATGTCTATCAAATTTTCTTATAAAAATATTACTTATCATTTTTAGCTTTTCAACCAATAATCCTTTCCTTTAAAATTATTTTCTATATCCAACTGATAAAAATTTTTAATTTAAACCTTTTCTTTCATGAGCACATATTTCTATTTTTAATCATTTTTTCATAAATATTTCATTTAATTTTAAAATTATTTTCTAACAATTGTTAATCACTTGCAAGATTTGCATTTTTAACATTTATACAATATTCTCCTAGGAATTAATAAGCATTGAAAATATCATTTATAATCAACTTATTATTTAAAGTAATAATAAAAATCTTCTTATATTACCTCATAAGCATTTAATTTTTTTTTGTACAACACTTGTAATATATTTATAATCATCCAATATCTTTAAAAATTAGCAGATATATTATGACACATTTGCAGATAATAGTTAGTATAATAGTAAATATAGGATCAATTCTCTCACATTGGTTAGCTTGTACACATTCTTCTTCTCCTAAATGGGATGCCAATTTGAAATAGTATTTTAATGATTCTCCTTAAATAATAATGGTAATAAGTTCCATAATAGTCTATAGCTTTGAGGATTAATCATTAACATAATATCAAATTGTCCTTTCACTACAATCATACAAATATAATTAACAAATTTCTTACAGCTCCTAAATGTGATTCTCTAATCTGTATGGTTCCATCTTTGGCATCCTCTTCTGGTTATTGGTTCATATGCTGGATAACTCATTGTTATCCCCATTTATTATAAAGGCTTCATTAAATTTCAAATGAATTCACTAATAGGAAATACTATGTTTTTCACACCATGGTAAAAATGAATGAATTAACTTCTTAAAATATTATAGGTCATTTAAGAATATATTTTAACACTTTTATTCAGCCAGAAAAAAATATTTTAAAAAGAATTATAACATTTAACTTGATTGAGGAAAAAAAAGAATTATAACTAACAAAGAACTCTAACCAATTAATTAATAACTGACCTCCCTTATTTATAGTATTTATCCATTACATTTTGATTGGCCACTTCGATTTTGTCACACAAGTTAATTTATATATAAATTAATTTCTGACTTGGATTTTGTTTCCTTCTTAAAATCATTTATTAAATTATTTTTATATTAATTAATTTGTATTTAACACTTAATTCAAAGATAATACTAAAGTACATTTTTAAAATAAAACTATTTTTATTAGCATGAACTTTAAAATATTCTTGAAATAAATTTTAATCCCAAGATTGCCACATTTCCAACAGAATTTAAAACAATTCCTATTACTTAAATATAATTAAACAAGACATTTATTTTTTTATATAGCGCATGTGTATTAATTTATTGGCGTATTAATATTAGAGATTAAATATAATTAATAAATTATTAGTAACAATCAGAAACTAAAATGACTTAATTCATCTAAAACATGTGTGGACAAAAGATGTGCATATACATTTCAGGCTTTTATGATATTTTAAACATTTTATAATAATTAAGTAAAAATTATTATAAATAATTAACAGAATAAAAAGTGTTTAAAATATATTAGAAAAACGTATTGAATATTAAATTTTATAACTGAAATTTGGTACTTTAACATTATGTTCTGAATTTACATATATTCCTATTAATACTAAACCATAATTATAATATTATATTATTAATTTTAATAATAAGTTTAAATACTAAAATTTATACAGTTTAGATAAGCTTATTACTCAATTACATGTAATATCTAAACTTATTTTATGCATAAAATTGATATAGAATGATGCTGATTGATAAGAATCTAATTTTTTTAATTATAAAACTGAATATATTATTAATTTTTAAATGGACTGTGGCAAATAGCATGATCACAATATATAGCATTAAATATAATAACATTTATTATTTAATTCTTATTAAGTGCATTGTCAGCATGTAATACTTATATAAGACTATAAATCTTAGTAAATGTGCCTTTTGTAATTAATTTTACTACAAGAGAGACCTCTACTAAATCTTAACACAAGACTCGACTTTATAAAGATAAAAACCACCACTCTTATCTTCATCCTATTTTTCTAATTATACAGGCAAATTTAAAGTATTTTGATTTGGGAGCATGAAGCTGATAAATTCTTCACTGATTAAGTCCACTATTTCTGTCACACATTAACGTCTGCAAAATCGTTTGATTTACAATAAGTCAATATTTGGATCTTAAATTTAGAAATATTTTGAATCAATTTGAAGTTGTAAATATTAATTCTTATTAAGTGCATTGCCCGCATGTAATACTTATATAAGGCTATATAAGCTTAGTAAATGCACCTTGTGTGCTTAATTTTAGTACAAGAGAGACCTCCACAATTCTTAACACAAGATTCGACTTTATAAACAGTGGTCACTCTTATCTTTATAAAGTCAAATTTTGTGTTAAGATTTGTAGAGGTCTATCTTGAAATAAAATTTAGCACACAAAGTGCACTTACTAAGGTTATAGCCTTATGTAAGTATTACTTATTAGTTAAGTAATACTTTAGGTGTGATTTAAAAATTATAATTGTAATTTGTAATGTTATAATTAATGATTTATTAGTCTGCATTCAGAACAGATTATATTTATCTGTTTAAGGAGGTTTATTTAAACTTCTTCCAGTTAGTAATTACAATCTATATAGTCAAGTTGCAATCTTTAGTTTCTTTATAAACATATGAGACCATTAATGGAGGTGGAACTCCTAACCCATTGCTAAAAGGAGGTTGCATTGATAAGTTTAAAATTCTTGATTGTTATCTGTATTGGGATTGTCTATGTATTATTGTCCAGTTTATATATATATATATATATATATATATATATACATATATATATATATATATATATATATATATATATATTGTACCAGTCAAAGCATTCTGCTCACTTACCAAGATTCAAATCCTAAGCTAAAGTACCTTGAATCTGATCATGCTCGAGATACACAGGTCTGGAGCAATCCTGAATTCTGACCTATTTGCCTATTCTTTGAGTCTATGACCCAGTGAACAATAATCCTGATGATACAGCACAATTATTTTAATTCTGGGCTTGGAAACACAGTGGTAAAGCATAAGATCAGATGATGATGATGATCAAGATAAAAGTAGCTCAGGAATTACATTTACTAAAGTTATATTTACTAATGCTAAGTTATTAACTAAAGAAAATAATTCTAAATATTAATTAGAAAGTAATAATTCAAAAAATCAGGATTTACATGAAATATATATTTAATAAAAATATTAAGAAAACGCATATATAAGTTACAAAATGTTTCACGCTTGGGATGACATTGTCTATTTATAAAACTTGGGATGTTTTTATAAAATCCCCTTTACATTAATTATTTATTAGATATGATTTTATGGAGTGTATTATAGCTTTGCAGAGTTCGTTTGCCAATTTACAAATGTTTACAAATAAAATGTTGTGGATGTATAAAACAAATATAAAAGATCGTGCCAGGTTTAGATGTTTAATGATATAAAGGATAGTTTGCGATTTAGTAGTAAATGATTTTATAAACAGGCAAAAATATACAATCTTAATCATTTATCTACCTTAAGAACATCATTTTATATACTTTTATTGGCATTGTTTGGAAAAGTCATCTTTGGAACCTATACATAAGAAACAAACAATGCAATACATTTATGAGAATACATTATACAATCATTAATATAAATTCAGTTACACCTATGGAAATCGATAACGGTTTTAAATGAAAGCAGTTTAACCCAATGAACTGAATGTATTTTATGAAATGAATCATTATTTTTAACACATCATTGTGACTTATTAAGGTTAGGCAGATGGTGATAAAATTAAAGAACAGAGTAACGATACTAGTATACAGTAAAGAAATCCAACCTTCATGGCGATTGTGGATATTTTATCATTTTAAAAAGAATACTTGATTTGAACTTAGGTTTGGTACATCCACACATTATGGTGAATGGTACTGATGGAGAGGATGGCTTTGAAGGCCCAAGAGCTGGCTGTACGGTACCCCTGATTACGAACGATTTTAAAAGATAGGATGGGAGCTTCAGACTTATGATGTCCCCAATGACAAAATAATCAACAAATGGAAAAGATAAAATATCAGAAGAAAAGGAAATCCATGTCAGCAATGTTATTGGACAAGAATATAATTTTATAATATAATTTTCATATAATATTATTTTAAAGCTTGAATATGGTCTAACCTCTTGCACAATAACATGTTTTCAATTCTGATTCATTTAACAAATCATAATGTATAATAACTTTTATTTGCCCATGTATGCATTAATTGCTAGAATTAGTCCTCAACATAACAGCAAAAAATGATCCTAATTATAAAGTTAGCGATTTTTTAAAATGAAATTTTAAAGATAAATACAATGCACCAAATTTAGTATCATTCATTCTAAGTAAAAGATTTTAAATAAACTCAAGAATTTAAAATGAAAACAAACTGGCAAGCAATTTCTATTTTAAATAAGTAAAACATTATTGACAGATTTTAAATGAAGCCCCAGTTCTTTCCAAATTAAACAATTATTTCCCCCCTTTTAAGACTCATGAGTTTGGGTATTATTGGCAAATTAAAGAAATTAAATATATATATATATATATATATATATATATATATATTTATTAATATTTATTTTATTTAATATATATATATATATATATATATATATATATTAAACAAAATAAGTTAAATATTAATGTAGTTGCACAATGCTATATAACCTAATTTAAGTGTGAAAGAGCATAGTTAGAATTACATAATACTAGTAAGGAATTACAGAGAGAGTTTAAGAGTGAAATTGGCAGGAAATTATAAATTAATATGTGAATGAAAATGCAAAGATTTAACTATGTCTTATTAGAAACTACAAAAAAGTTACATATTAAGGCTGCACTATATTACATGAGGCTACCTCAGCAAGCAAGCAGATGCAGTGTAAGCAGTCAGCAACCAGATGGTCAACTTGTATGGCCAGTCAGATGGAAGTAACTTGATGGCGTCAGGTAGACAGTCTTCCAAGAGGGCTGGAGAAAAGTGCTTATTTTCTACTCAAATATCATGACACAAAACTTTTCTAGACTTCTTAAAGTGGAATGATGTATCAATTTTTCTGGAAAATTACTAACTCAAACGTTCTGAAATAATTTACTAACTAATTCAAAGTTTAATTACTAACTCAAAGTAAACTGACTGAAAAGTAACTGAAAGTAATTCAAAATAACTCAAAGTAAAACTAAACTCTTTTGTTCTATAGGCCCTTTTTATACACCTTTTTAATCCCCCCAAAATGCAATTTCAGTTGCCTACAGCTATCTCTGTAATGTCTTGATTAAATAAAAACATTTAATTAGTAAAATTTTTAAAACAGATAAGGCTCAAAGTACCATTTTAGATATTTTTAAAGATTCACAAACAACTAACAAAAGAATTGCTTATGATTTTAATTAAGATTTATAAGTTTAATTAATGAAAACAATCTGATTACAGATAAGGATAATTTCAGAATTTTGAGTCTTCCCAATTTTACTTTGTTTTTACATTCCAACACCTTTATATATATATATAAAGATTTACAATTGTATAAAGAAAACTTCTAATTTTCAGCAATAAATATTAATAGAATTATTGCTCCGTTCATAAACATATATATATATATATATATATATATGCATCACTCAAACTACTGTTTTACTTTACTAAATATTTTTAATTTTATTGATTTTTGGATCATTATACATACAGTGTGTGGGTGAATGGCATATATCTATGGCGAGATATGAATTGCGGGCCTCGCAGGAAGTTAATATAGATGGTGAATCATGAAGCTCAATGATGATCAAACATCAACTGTTTCAATATATTTATATGATGGTAATATATTTTATAATTGCCAGCAATAAACTGCGGAAGTATTTTCAATTTTTTTTTTTAATTTTCTTTGAATGAAAACTATTTAAATTTATTTATTTAAAATAGGCAAAACATTTGAACCTCTGCCTATTGAAACGATTTTACTTTTTTCATTAGGATATAGAATCAGCTGAGTGCACTTTCAGTGAATATTTTACCAGCTGGCTCTCAAACATTTTACTTATTTTTAAAAACAATTATAAAACAAAAGAATATAACTATAATGACATGTGAAAATTTAAACATATATGATGTGATGCACTGTGACTTCTCCTTAAACGGAGTCAGGAATCTCTCAGCAGGTATGCTCAGAGAAACCTGTTAGCCACTTTACCTTCCTTTTTCATTGTCCACCCTAAGTTTTCCCATAATCTGCTCCATCCCATTTCCACAACATAATCTTTGTCAACTCCATAACCTTCATATCTAAATCCCCTTATCTTTTCCCAAACCTAGCATAAAAATCAATAACTCACTTTCTGTATAATCACTTTGTTCATATTTAATCTTCCATAACTTCATTATTTGTACCCTTTCTGCTTCCAAGCATTTACATTGAAGTAACAGATGCCTAATATTTTCTATGCCTTCCCTACATAACTTGCAGACTAAATTACCCATATTTTTCCATTTACGTGTATATTCCCTTATTGCTAAAGATCCCGTTTGAGCCTTAAACAATAAACTACTTTCCTTACTATTATCATAAATTAACTCACACCCAATTTTCTGTTTACTTCTATATATATTTAAACTCATTTTACTCTCCATCTCTCCAACTCCCTATTCTTTATTAATGCATTTATTCTTCTATCCCACTCCTTACCACTATAACACTCAACAATCCTCCTAACACAATCATACCACCTTTTGTACAAGTATACTGACATAAATTCTTTAACCAAATCTTCTGCATACAGCATTACCTTTCTCACCCATCTTGTTGCCTGCCCTTTACTTGTAACCCAATTAAATACTATTTTGGCTATTCTTTTATTATCCATAAACTGCAATCTACCAAACATTTTCAATTTGCTTTTTGCATCCCCCATATAAAAACTTGACCATCCCATTTCTCCTTGAATTGCCTCCTTTGCTGTCCACACCTCAGCATCTAATGCATGTCTTCCAACTTCCCTTTGTACTTTTTCTAAGCAATCTAAAACCCCTTTACTAACATATAACGCATCATTGCCGTATGTTAACCCTGCTACTGCCACTCCCTTCCATACAATTCTAGCTACATCATATTTATTAAATGAAAACACTGTTAATTTCTTTATCAATCCCTTTCTTTTCTTTGCTTTATTTATCAATTTTTCTCCCATTCATCCAAGCAGTTTTTCTTATTACTCAAGATGATTCCCAAATAACTATATCTATTCACCACACTTAACTTTATATCCCCCAATAAGAAATCTTTGTCTTCTCTTTCCCCCGTATTCACCATCATTATATTTGATTTTTCTTCACTAAATTTAATCCCCATATCTTTACCCATCCTTGCACATGTCCTCAGCATAACATCCATATCTTCTCTTCTTTCTGCACACGAAAAGACATCATCCACAAAAAAATAGACCAGACAATGTATATGCTCTCTTGCCATCTATTAACGGTATCTCTATTCCTCTTCCAAGACTTTCTATTGCTCTCTCCATTTCACTCAAATACAACACAAACAAAATAGGTGACATAGGGCATCCTTGCCTCAGTCCCATCACATTTTTAACTTTAACTGATTCTATATCCCCTAATTGATATGTATAGTAATTATTTTCATATAATTTCTTAATGACACCCACCAAAGCTTCATCCATTCTCAGATTTGCTAAACTTATCCATAATCTACTTCTGTTCACTCTATCATATGCCTTTCCTATATCTATAAAACTCATATATAACTGTTTACCTGAATTTCTACTCATATATATAAGTTGTGTAACTACAAATAAACTATCTCCTATATGCCTATCTGACCTAAAGTCTCCTTGCATTTCCCGCACTACATTATTTTCTTCCATCCACTTTGCAACTCTTCCAGCCACCATATATGAAAAAACTTTATATAAAACTGATGTTACCGCTATTGGTCTATAATTATTTAACTTTCTATGATCCTTACCTTTTCCTTTAAATAATAATCTTACTCTTGTATTACTCCAGCTACCCGGAAAAACTCTTTTCTGTGCCATCTTATTAAAACATGATAGTAACTTTACTTTCGCCCTATGCCCTAAATTCATTACCATCTCTGCTGCCCATCTATCTAATCCTCTTGCCTTAACACTTTTCAATTTCTTCCCTGCATCATTCAGTTTCTTTTCTGTAAAGCTTATATTCCCATTACTATATGCTTTCATATTTTCTATCCCTCTCTCCTTCACATCTAACATCTTTTCTATATCCATTACATAACTATTCAATATTCTCTCTAATTCTTCTCTAGAGCTACACTCTATTCCCTCCTCAACCAGTAGTACTATTTCTCTCTCCCCTAAATTTCTCCTTTTAATGTAATTCCAAAATTTTTTACTCCCATCTCTTCCACTTTTATTAATATCATCCAATAATTTACTATTTAGTTTCATTCTCTCTCTATAATTCTATATTTTAACTAACTTCTTCTTTTCTAAGTACTTTTCCCATTTAGCATTAATATCTTTTTCACTTTCTTTGTTCTTAATAGCACACTTATATTCTCTGCATGCTTTTTTCCTCTCTTTTACACTTTTACTAACTCTCATTTTTCTATTACTTTTATTCTTCTGAATATTCTCACCTAAAACCCTATTTGCCACTTTTTCTATTTCATCACACCAGTCCTCATACTCATTTCCAACCAACTCTTCCATGGTTTCTTCAATTTGTATTCTATACTCTTCTAACTTAATCTTATCATTCACTCTCCATCCACATCTTTCACTATTGTTTCTACTTTTATTTCTATTTTCCATTACATTACTAACCATTTCAATTATAAAGAAATTATAATCACTATTACAAACTCTCTCTTCATTATCAAACACCTTAATTTTCCATACTTTATCCATTCCTTCTTTCTCTACCAATACATAATCTATTGTGTGGGATATATTATTCTTAGACCATGTGTATTGTCCCTCATAAATATTTGATGTTTCCAATGCTCAAATGTACTCTCTGACAAAATTCCTTCAAAAGCACATCATCAATTTCTTCAATATGCCCATTCATATCTCCTATAACCATAATTCGCTTCCCCTTTTCTTTAAAACTCTGTATATCCATAACAAGGCATGCATATATGCTATTGTTCCATTCCATTATAGGTTGACTATCTCCAGTAAAACTATATCCACCATCCATTATTGTTTTCCCAATCTTATTTCAAACCACAAATATTCTTGGCATTTAACAGTATTTAAATATTTTTTTGATATAACACCTATACCACCACCCTTTTTTCTTTCTCTTTTCTATTTATACCCTGCCATACCAAATCTTCCAAAACAGGTTCATCTTCTCTTAGATGTGTTTCCACTACTGTTAATAGCCCAAGCCCTTCATTTTCAATTGCTTTGTTTAATTCCTGCCACTTTTCTGATCTCCTATCACCTTGCATATTCAAATACCCAATTTTAACAATTTTTTCTTTCCTAACTACTCTTTTATAAATTTTTTTGATTCTTTTTTCTCCATTATGTTTATAAATAACTTGCTTACTATTAATTTTACAGACCCATTCCCTCTCCACATCTACATTTATATCTAAATCAACTGCCCTTTGTTTATTTCTTACCTCCCATCCATTCTTCATCTTTTTAATAACACTACAATTTAAAATCCCACACCCCTTTACAAGTTTCCCGAACTACATTCTTTATAAATCAGACTCCTTAAAACTTCACTTCCTTGTTTCCCTAAATGCAACCCATCTTTACCAAATAACTCCCTCTTCCCAATAAAAAAATCCCACACATCCACAAATGTAACATCATTTCTCTCACACAATTCTTTCAATCTCTCATTTATAGAACATGCCCTATCTAACATATACCTTTTATCAAATCTTGGTAATAATCCAACTATTCCTACTCTTCCTTTAACCATACTCAATTTCCTAATCAATTCTGTGTACTCACCCATTACTCTCTCTGATACCTTTAATAAATTATTAGTCCCTACCATAACATATACATCTATATTCCCTTGCTTCTTTATTTTATCTGTAACATCCCTACTTTTAGCTCCCGACAAACATACTCTTAAATACCTGTTTCTGTTTTCCCTTGCAATTATATCTCCACATTCTCTTATTAATGGATCCCCTATCAATACTGTCTCATAGTCTATTTTCTCTGCTTCATTCACAACCTTCTCTACCACCTTCTGGACTTCCTTATCTACTTCTACCTTATCATTCCTACTCAATAATACCTTTATCTGCTCACACTTCTCTAACAATTTTAATTTTGCTTCTACATCCTTTACATCTTTCTCTATCCTACTTATTTTTTGGCCAACCATCTCCAATGCACTACCTATTTTTCCATCCATATCTCTTGTCACTCCACGACAAACACACTCTATCCTACCTTCCTCAATTACGTTTTGTTCCATTTCTCCTGACTTCCTGCCTTTCTCAACTACGTTTTGCTCTATTTCTCCTGACTTACTCTTCATGCTATCTACACTTTGAAACCACTTTTTCACCTCTTTTATCTCATTCAGACACTGTCAACATAACCATAAACCTGCTGCATCCTTCCTAGTCTTATTTAAGCATTTCAAGTGGAAAATCTGATCACATATATTACATTTTACCCCAGCACATCTAATTCCATTCTGACGACTATATATGCATTGTAAAATACAAATGCAATCCATATTACTTATTTTCCAAGCCAACTATTCTATATTTAACTTTATACTTTCTCTGTAACTCTTCAAACCCTTTTGCACAGAAAGATAAAAAATTTTACTTTTAAAAACGATCGATCAATAACCACATGCACCTTAGGCTTCTAAACGTTATCTTTTACCTCGAAATAACTAACTGTTTTTAAATTAAAATTTAAAAAAAACTTTAGTAGCAAATTTAAACCAACTAATCTTATGTACAACTTAGTTATAGAAATCCTTACATTAACACACATTATACAAAAAGATTTTTTTTTTTTTTAAACTGCTATATTTTTTTAAATGGCAATCGAAACACTTTTTTTTATAATAATTTTGATCTTTCAAAATTAAAAAAACTATCTTACTTGAATTTTTTTTCCCCTCTCTCCCCCCCCTAAAAAATTTTATTTTTTTTTTTTATGAGATAATTTGCTGAAAAAAGATATCAAACTTAGCTGAAATTGAAGTTGGTGACCAGTACTATTTGCCCATTTTAAATAATAATTGAACTTCCCTTTAGCTGCCAAGTCCGATAACTTTTTACAATAAGATAGTGGACCACCTCTTAATGTCTTTTAGATCTTTTTATGTACAGCCATCCAGAACAATAACAGCTAGAGTTCAACTTTAAATCAATCTTTGTAACGTTTAATGTAAATTGATCTTTAACTAACTGATATTAAATGTATAGAGTGGAGATTTTTCACTCACTTCTAAAAGTCTATAATAAATCAACACATGTTATATGCTTAATGATAAATAATATTTTAATAATGAATAACTATAATGACATGTGAAAATTTTACAAATCTATTTAAATAATAATTGAACTGCTCTCTAGCTATCAAGTTCGATAACTTTTAACAATAAGAGAGTGGGCCACCTCTTAATGTCTTTTAGATATTTTTATGTACAGCCATCCAGAACAATAACAGGTAGAGTGTGAATTTAAATCAGTCTTTGCATCTTTTAATGTAAATTGAACTTTAACTAACAGATATTAAATGTATAAAGTTGAAATCTTTCATTCACTTCTAAAACTCTATAATAAATCAGCACATGTTATATATGCAATGATAAATAATATTTTAATAATGAATAACTATAACAACATGTGAAAATTTACAAATCTATTTAAATAATAATTGAACTGACCTCTAGTTGCCAAGTTTGATAACTTTTTACAATAACAAGAGTGGACCACCTCTTAATGTCTTTTACATCTTTTTAAGTATTCTCTTATTGTAAAAAGTTATTGAACTTGGCAGCTAGAGGGCAGTTCAATTATTATTTAAATAGATTTGTAAATTTTCACATGTCTTTATAATTATACTTTATTAAAATATTATTTATCATTATGTATATAACATGTGTTGATTTATTATAGAGTTTTAGAAGTGAGTGAAAGATCTCCACTGTATACATTTAATATCAGTTAGTTACAGATCAATTTACATTAAAAGATACACAGACTGATTTAAATTGGCACTCTAGCTGTTATTGTTCTGGATGGCTGTACATAAAAAGATCTAAAAGGCATTAAGATGTGGTCCACTCCCTTATTGTAATAAGTTATAGAACTTGGCAGCTAGAGAACAGTTCAATTATTATTTAAATAAATTTGTAAATTTTCACATGTCGTTACAGTTATTCATTATTAAAATATTATTTATTTCTATATATATTGTAACCGAACAAGGTCATCCAACCTCTTTACATCGGTTGTAGCTATTTCGAGATGAGCATGTTGCAGGAAGGAATCATTGATTAGCATCCCCCAATGTGGATGTTATCCCCCCTATAACAATATTTTAGGCTCATCAGAGGATGTAGCACAATAAACACTTAAAGCATCTAGAAATTTATCTGTTTGGTTTCCCAAATGGCACCACTAGAGTTCCATCTCACTACAACCTTACTTATCATTGTCTGATTATGCTAAACATAGCTCAGGAGGCATGAGATTCTTGTGAAGCAGTGAAGAAATGGATGAATGATGTAAATGAAATTGACAAATGATATTATTTATTTTGAAACAACAATTTTATTTAACAACAATGTGAATTAAAGTTCTTAAAAAAGAGGAAGGAAACGTTTGCTGCTAGTCTCTATACAGGTTGTCTTCCTGTCTGTGTGCACATCATGGATCTTTTCTGATAGTTTCTGAGTGGGAATTGCCCTTCTAGGTTTAAAGCTCTCTCATCTGCATAGATATGTATCCATGTGTATAGCAGTCATTAATTGGACTTAAATATCTTGAAGTGTTTATTCTATCCAAGTATCTTGAAGTATTTACTTTATCCATGTATGAGGATTATGTGTTTTAATCTAGGAATCCCAAAGTATTAATTTTTTATTTTACATCTCATACATGTGTGGGTTTGAAACACTTATTTATCATATCAATACAATTTAAAGTCATTATTGGGAAGAGATTTATTGTTACTTATATCCAGTGTGAGTTTGAACCACTTATTCACCATATCACTACATTTTGAAGTCATTATTTGAAGAACATTATATTATTATATTAAGTGTGAGTTTGAACCACTTATTCATCATATCATTACAATTAGAACTCATTATTGGTAAGAGATATATTATTAATTATCATATTCAGTGTGGGTTTGAACCACGTATTCATCATATCACTACATTTTGAAGTCATTATTTGAAAGAGATTCATCATTACTTATTATATTCAGTGTGGGTTTGAACCACTTATTCGTCACATCAATACCATTTGAGGTCATTATTTGAAAGAGATTCATCATTATTAATTATATTCAGTGTGAATTTGAATCACTTATTCATCATATCATTACAATTTGAAGTCATTATTGGGAAGATATTATTACTTATCATATTCAGTGTGGGTACGAACCATTTATCCATCATATTTGAAGTCATTATTTGAAAGACATTATATTATTATTCCTTAATTCACACATATAAACATTTCTTTAATTTAAGTATGTGTGGTTCCAGAGGCAATTCATTCTATCAAAGTTTTTTTTAAACATCATGACCGTTATTCAGAATAAATCCTTTTGTTTTCTTAATATTTAAAAGCATTTTAATAATCAATCAATCCAGAAAATGACATTTTATTAAATCATAGATTATCTTAATAAACATATCTTACAAAATATTTTTATTTCATCTATTACTCCACTGAGTTCCATTTTTAAATATATTTCCCTTTTGTATTAGTTACAATCAATTAATTTAAAGGCAACATTTCATTATATCATATTTTAACTTAAGAAATACCATTTGCAAAATATTTTTACTTATCATAATACATTATAAAAGTTGTACAATTTTCCTACCTGGACCTATATCTGCTTGTTCCAGAAGCAATTTGTTCTATCACGTTTCCAATCAATGAGGGGGTTCTGAGAGCTTGACAAGCGGATGGGCAGTTCACAGGCCTTGATTTATTTTACTTTATAGCTGAACCGAAAGAGAGAGAGAGAAAAAAAACTATTTTCAATTATTCAGATATTTGAAGATATATTTTAACCACTTGTTTCTTCATTTAATCTTTTATTAGTTATAAGTTCCTTCTTTTTATTGTTCACTGTTCTCCAAGCTTTGTTTGGCTAGTATTTATATAATATGGATTTTTCTAATAACAGTCTTGATGTGTTCTGACAGTATGTCTGCTAAATAAATCTCTTAAGCAATCTCTACTCCCCTATTTATCTCATTATGATTTTGGTGGGAACAGATTCTAATAACTCTTATCTAATGTTTTTGGAAAAACAGCTATTGATTTTTAAGCCCATGACAATCTTTTTTTTTTTTATTAATTGTTAATTACAGCCTTTTTTTTGATAATCTGTAAACTTTAAACTTTTGTAAAATATTGCATTCTAACAGTACTTTTAATATTTTAAAATATTAATTTTTAAATTGTTGTCATATTTGTATTTCTTCATTATAACCTTTATTTTTTTTGAAACTGTGTCAGCTTTTTTTAAATTTTATCTCGACAAATTTAAATGGGGGGGGGTATAAGGAACTTCAAATTATATATGTGAAACAACCTGATTGTTTCAATATATATATATGGGAAATACATGATGTATATATAATGTAATATCAGAAGCAGAGTGACTTCTAAACTAAAATTTTCTTGATTTCATTTATTTCTAATACACAATTAACTAGCTAATTTTTTGTATCCTATCATTTTATTCATAAATTTATGATATATTTTTTGACAAATGTGAGATGAAGATAAGGATACAACAATATATTATGATAGTATGTAATCCAGATCGCTTCTGGATTAACAATAACTGATTTAATATATGTATAATGGTCTTATATGAAAGATTTAATAAAACTTTTACATTATTAATAATAGATAAGAAAATAAAAATAAAAATATATATAATTTAACATAGTTTTACTAAATAAATTGAACTGAAATATTATTATCAAATTAAAAAAAAAAACAAGATCAAATACCATTTAACCAGATAACTTACCTCCAGGCAATAAATATGGAAATGGCTAGCATCAAAAACAAACATGCTAAAATTATTGCCACAAATGTTAAACGTTCTGACACTAAAGCAAAATAAAACAAAGTAAAGAAATTATAAATACTATTTCTATTTACTAGAATCAGAATAGGAAAATAAAAATAAACATACATATCTTCTGCCTTCTTAAAAAATAGTGAAATATATTAAACCTTTAATATGATTGTGGAATATTTTGTAGTATAGTTTATTTGCTAAAACTGTGCAGAAACTATTTACTGACAAACATTGGATATTTAATTAAATTTTCATTTTTATCTAACAAACAATGACTATTTAATTGAATTTTCATTCTATTTAACAATAAAATTATATGATAATTGAAAGCCAGACAATATTTCTAAGTTTAATTTGATTTGAATTTAAACACAAATCTTAATCATGAGATGTTAAAATGGAATGTTTAGGTGTGTCAACAATGATGAAATTTTGTGGAATGATTTATATTATTGTATTAACTTGATACATTAAGTGATTTTTAAGCAACAAACATAAAATAAGTAAATAGATGGAGTCACTAACTAACTTCATAAGTCAACAGCAATGCATATATATATATATATATATATATATATATATATATATATATATATATATTGTAACAGGATGGGGTATCAGGAAGTGATGAAAAAAAAGGAGGTTGATCATTGTCATACCTGGGGTGACAGCAAAATCATCATCAACCCCAAGTAAACAAAATTTGAATTATATATATATATATATATATATATATTGAAGGGGAGCATGAGATCAAGAAAATCTCCAAGAGATCAAAAGAGCAAATAAAGGCCTAATTACCCACCAACCATGAGATCAAGAAAATCTCCAAAAGATCAAATGAGCAAGTAAAGGCCAAATTACCCACCAACCAACATTATAAAGTAAAAGTAATAGTCAAAATTTTATTCATCATCATGAATGAGCACAATAAATATTACAAAATCAACAGTCCATCTTGTTGCTGGATTTGAACAATAAAAAATATAAATCAAGAGTCAACCTTATGACTGGATCAGAAATGAATCTTCTGGAGATCAGGCTAACTATTGAGCCTTTTCCAGCTTGGGAAAATTATTTAAACATAACTTGGATGCACCACTTAATTGATAATCCATTAGAATACATAACCAGAAAAATCTAAAAAATAATGCTGGGATATTAAAACATGCTGATCATCATCAATGCTCTAGCCACTTGAGTATCATTAATGTACTGGCCAACTATAAACTTAAATTTTTAATAAGACTAAATTAAAATAAGATGTAGTGCATGGGCTTTAAAGAATATTCTTTTTTGCACCAACCAGCATGATAATGATTGATCATTGCTGGATGCCTAAAAGCACTAACTACTCATTCCCATTCATATATTCATCCCATACTTGAATCTAGCTAAGTGAACATAAGCTCCATTACTGTATGTGACCAAGATATGATGGAAACAATTTTTAAAAATGAATACAAGTTTATTAATAATAAAAATTAAAATTAAAATTAGGGTCTGTAAAAATAAGCTTACACACAATTTCAAATGATTGCATAGTGATTCACACAATTATTATTCAAAATTCAAATTTTTACATTGATTTACATATATGTGTGCAGAGACATGTGATTTGTAATATACAAGTAATATATTTCAGTTGATATTCAATAATGACAAAACTGATTAAATTTTAATATGTCCTATTTTAATTTGTTAGAATAATAATATATTTTTGTAATTAAGTCCATTTGAACAACATACAAAAAATTTCACATATATATGTGGATATAAACAAAATATAGATATAATTTAAAATCAGTTACCAAATTCTGTTACAGCTTACTTTTATTCTTTTTTGAAAAAAATATAATCAATTTTTGAAAGGTTAAAACACTTTTATCAGGTTACCTTTTAACTAATTATAAATATCTTTAAATTAAAAAAAATATAGATTTAAAATGTCTATGAAATTAATTATTTAAAAACAACTCACTTTTGTATACAAGTTTATCTGTGCTTCTCTGCATATAGACACAACAGAATACTATAACTACTTTTTTATTTAGCTGGTGTTTTATCTTGGGAAAGATGTTTTTTGGTCAATCCAAGCAATAGTCATCATCAGTTAAAAGTACATAATTCAGGTATTGTTGGCTTTCTCGCTTCTGCAGCTGGTTCCTCTTAGTCCTTTTATAATTTTGGTTGGTTCAGGTGTTAAAACATAGTGATCGATTTCAATTAACTTTAATGCTTTAGAATTTCACCAAGATGTGATCTATATACATGTTTTTACCTTGATATCAAATTAATTAAAAGACTTCAAAAATAGACAATTTTATAAATATCAGGAAATATGCTTATTTTTAATTTTCAAAATCAGAATAAAAGTATTAATTTTTATTTATCAGACCTTTTTCAAATATTTAATTTTATAATAAAATATTATTTTATATCCAGATGTTATTTAACCCTTTATTTATTATTTTTATTTCAATGAATGTAGAAAATATCTACTACAATTTTTGTCTGTGTTTATTTCTACTTTATATATACATATATATATATATTATAACGGTCCGAAAAGAGGGAAGTTCCCAGTCTTACCATATCTTCACTACAAGGGCGCCATCTAAGCCATTTGATCCTAGAAAATTTATATAGTAGGCAGATACATAAGTTAAGATTCACACTTTACATGTTTTATTCAGACTTTCAGCTCATGCCACTAGCTCAGTGGAACAGCAGAGATTTATATTTTATATATTTTTATCTAAGAATATTTCAATATTAAAAAATAATAGAAGCCACTGCCAGTAATAACACACAAACATTTTTTTAAACATATATAAGATTTAAAATTATTTTAGTATCAGTTTTACATTTTAAAATTTAACTTACATATTTAACTTTGATTTTAGATTTTAATTTACATTTTAACTTTTATAAGTTTGCCCAGATAAGTTTAATATTTTATTAGAGTGTCGAGTATGAATAAATTACATAGATTGCATTTGAAAAGAAAATATTCTATTCCTTATTTAACCTTAGGCCAAAAGTCCACAGTTAAACAATGTCAATCCCTCTGATATATTGATGTATTCAATGTAACATGAATACAGCAGCACAAAATACCATACTGTCAGAAATGTACACCTGAACAGCAGGGTTAAGAGAAGAAATTGACTCTCATCCAGATAGGAATACTACATCTATCTGATGAGAAGAGCAATAAAAAACTCCATAGGAAGGGACTGCATTTTCCATCTTACCATCCCATTCCATAGGCAAACAGGGTGTGTGCATCATATAAAGTGATTCTGCCTGTAGCAAATCTCGTACTACATCTACTAATTACACCAATATATCAAATCCATTGACCTAATTTAACTACGAAACGAATAACCTAAGATTACCCTCCCCTAATAAAACTAATATAACTTTACAAATCTATATAGCCATTCACACCCAACTTAAGTTTAACATTTATATATATTATTTTAAAAGAAGAAAAAAATCATAATAAAACTTAAATCAGAAAAAATAAATTAATGGAAATGATTTACAAACAAATAATACATTCAATAAAATAATAAATAATTTAGTCAGATAGGAACTTCTTCTATTTAGAATATTGAAAAGTTTAGCATTTAGAGTTCTTTTTGTTTAGAAATGTTCATTAATTATATATTTCTTACTGCTATGAAAAATGTCCGTAGTCTCTAATTTCTTGTAATGGATGGTGTTAATTCCTATGAAGTCATGAGGAGATCAGTGTGCAATTAACCATTGGTCCTTTATGGTTGATGGTATTCTTCTGGGCCTTGAGGTCCGGTGGTCCACAATATCGGAAAACGATATTTCATTTTTTTGAAAAACTGAAGGAATTGAAAGTGCGTCTTTCAATCTCTTCTCCTCCAACCCTCTCCAACAACGCATATCTGTCCTCTCTTAATAATAATTCCCTTTTATTTCCAAACCTTTCCTTTTATATTAATTTTGTGGATTAACTCAACATTACGTCATAATGATGATGACCCTTTCATTGAGGTCTGATTCCTGAGGGATTTCTTTTTATTTGCTATTAGTTTCTATTGTTTTCCTATCTGACTGTTGCTTATACATTTTGACATGCCCAAGTGCTAGTTCACTTGGACTAATTAAAATAATCATTTCCATTTTTCAATATCATTAATTAGTTTTTTTATCTTTAAATCTTTTAAGTCTTTTTCTTGAAAATTTAGTTTTAAAACTTTTTCTTTTTTTTTAATAAAGTTTTTTTTTTTAATTTCTCATCTGTGCGACTTTATATATATTAGAGTTCAGATGATTTTTAATTCTTAAAAAAAAAATTTTATATGTGAACTTTTCAATGTCTAATTTTAAGAAAAACTAATGTAACGGTGTATGTGCCCATTACAATATATATATATAACTCTGTGGATGGCTTGTGTGACCAAGTCAAAATGTCAGTATATTAATATTAAAAGTTTTTAACATGGATGAACCCGCAAAATATGTATTTTATATATTTAACCCGTGAAAATCTTCATTTTAACATATATATATATATATTGTAAAGGATAGCTTACAATGCACACATTTCTAAAAAGATCAAGCATATCTATTGAACCCAATCCATTTGGAATTTATTGTAATAGTGGGAAGATTATTACTTGTTATTATTATTGCCTATATACATATAATACACAATAAATTATTATATTTATAAAATAAAATACGATCAATATTTTAGAAAGTACTATTGTATATATATATCTAACTATTTGATTAAATAAACTGTAATGTACATATATATTTTTTAAATTTAAAATTGAATATTAATTAATAGGTAAATGAATTTGGGATGACTTGTAGTTAATGAGGTGGGTACCTATGTGTGAAAATAAAACAGATTTTATTGTTTTATTATTATTTTTTTATTTATAATAAATCTAAATGTATTTAAACAATAGGCAGTTAAAGATATCAGCGTTCCTGGAAATCTACGCGCGTGAAAATGTATAAAAACAAAAGACAGTTTACAAATCGTGCTTCTTATTGTTATAACAACTGTAACAAAAGATAGCAATTAAAACTAAAAATTTAGAACGCTAAAATGGAGTTTTTACTTTTTCTTTTAGTTAAATTATAAACATTTTAAAAGTCAAATACTGTAACTAAAAGTTTATCAAATCCAAAGACAGAAAGTGAAAAGAAGTAAGAATAACTGATTAATTCTTAAATAATTAAATTGTGTTTAAAAATGTTGTTGAAGTAAATTTGAATTTTTTAAATCTTTTAAAAAAACAATAACGAGAATTAAATTTGCTAAAAATTGGAGAAGAAAGAAAAATGAAATAATTTTCTTAATATATATATAAGTGCTTCAATATTATTCAATAAAAATATATGATTATAAATAATTGTTAAAATGTACTTTAATATGAAAATGGGCTAAAGCAAAACATGCTATTGTGTGTCATGGGATTTTCCTGCCAGCTGCATTATATCTATATATATTTCTACTTTATTGTAAACACACAAGAAGATGTCTTCAGTCCAAAGTAAACAAGGATTGGAATACATTATGGTGAATCAAATGAGGATCAAGATGTTTACCATTAAACACAACTACAGGAGACCCCATTGTACCTATCTATCCTTGCTAAGGAGAATGATTTACTAAGTGAAACTGCTTTGAAGAACAACTTGCCTAACTATCAACTACTACTACTACTTCTATTATGATGATTTTTAGGAACTTTGTTCCAATTACAATTTTTAATCAAAGAATCAATATTGTACATTTTTGTTTATTTATTATTTTATTTTTTATTCATACTATCTGTTGTATTTTCACACTCTGATGCTGAAGCCTCATTTTTCAGAATTAGCAAAGAAGAAATGGAGGAATTATTCATTTTGATTTTTTTTTTTTTTATATTTTCATTATAAATAAAATTGAGGTAATACCACCTGCTTCACATCAGGTTATCCACATAAATATTGAGGTAAGATTCTCTAAATTTATATATAGGTTAAATTACAACACATACAGAATACACATTATATGTTTTATTTTGTGATTAACTGTGTACATTTATTTTCCAGTATGTTTGACTAATGAACTGGGATCTGTCTCTATCATATATATAAATTGGGAAAATTTGTTAAATAGATTAACATTTGTAAATATATAATTTAGCTAGCCAGCATCTCAATTATATTAAATAACTAAAGTTGATTTTTCTATATAATTATGATTTGTAGAGAATGAGTGTCATATGTGGATTTCTACCATGGGGTATAAGGGTTGGATCTAGAGGATAATTAATTAGTAAGATGGTAGAGGTTCATTTGTGACACATGTACATATGATTATTATTATATGTTTTTATTATTTTTTTTATCATTACTATTGTCGTTATACTTGATATTTATTATTGTTAATAAATGTTTGAGAGTTTGTATTATTCCGGTCTCTGGTTTATCGAGTTGTTCTGACATTCCACAGTTTATAAATAATAATACATGCACACACATCTATTTTTCTTATTATATAAAAGCTTGAAAATAAAACAAATATAATAAATGCTAGTTGTAACCTATATATAAGTGCCAGAGTTGCTGTGTATATTTGTCCATACCTGATAATAGAGTTAAAACCAATATTCTCTCTGGGTTTGAATATTAGGGCATAACGAAATTTAAAAAAGGAAAAGTGGATGAACTAACCTAAATTGCATTTATTATTATTAAATAGGGCTAGAATGAGTCAATTAAGATGTATGCAATCATTGATTATTTCATCAGGTTCTCATTAGTATTCTATCAGATGACCTGCAGTCTGAACATAGTTGGACACAACTTTTTCTCTTCTAAGACTGGTAGGTCTCTGCAGATTGTTTCATTAGGGGTAATAAATTAGAGCATATTAACTTATCCCCTCACCATATTGATACATCTGCATAGTAGTACAGTCTGCAAGTTAGTTGACCATCCATTACATCTGGTGTTAGCAGTGTTTGGGATTAGTTGTAATCGTTCCATCCATTATATCTGGCGACATCAACTTTTGGGGCTAGTGGTCATCGTTCCTCCATTATATCTGGCATCAGCAATGTTTGGGGCTCAATAGATAGGTGTATCATCACATAAATAATTTGTGTAAGTTGGTCATACATTGTGATTGAACCAGCTGATTGTTGATATATCTGATAGATATATCCAAGTGCTAATCATTCTGTCCATTATATCTGGCGACCAACGTGGAAGCATGATATGTAATGGGACTACACACCACTAAAGATCGAATTAGTGACTAACATGACTGGTATGATCGATATTAGAAAATTATATGATGAGAATTCTTCCGTCCGTTATTATATATATATATATATATATATATATTGTAATTATGATTGAAATAATATTTTTAAACGGTTTATAAACAATTCAAACAATCTTTAAATCCGCAGAAGTACTTTCGGTTACTTTCAAACCTGCCTCAACTGCTATTAAATTCAAAAACTAAAATTTTTTTTAAAAAATTAATTTATTTAAATTTAAAAAAAAAAAAAAAAAAAAGAAGATTTAAAAAAAGAAAAACACATTTAATAAATCAACAACTCAAAATTAAAAATCAAGATTGGTGGATTTTAATTTGAGAGGTTTTCTTCCCCTTTAGTTTTTGAATTTAATAGCAGTTGAGGCAGGTTTGAAAGTAACCGAAAGTACTTCTGGGATTTAAAGATTGTTTGAATTGTTTATAAACCGTTTAAAAATATTATTTCAATCATAATTACAATATTATTTTTAATTACGATATTTTTATTTATTATATATATATATATATATATATATATATATATATATATATATATATATATATATATATATTACAAGTCTAAAGCTAAAGTAGTCAATATATAATTAAAATTACCCAAATCCAAAATTCAACCAGACCAGCAAAAAAAAAAAAAGAATTAAAGAATCTTTATTATTGAAAATTTATTATTCTGAAGCAATTAACTTATTTAATTTCTTTTAATATTAAGGGTGGATGGGAAGTGAATGGATTTGTGGGAGGTACTTCTTCTTTATTACTATATAATTATTGATAAAAATCTTCTACCAATTTCATGATGCCAGCTCTCTTTTTAGTAATAATTCCATCTCTTCTTCTTATTGCAGATATAAATTTCCTACCAATACCAAAATGTTGTTTAACATTCTTAAGACTTTTATTTTCTTCTACAGCTGTTTTGCTAATTCACAGTTATACTTTCTTATATCATTTTCAACTCTTTTCCACACCATTTTACAAAATTCAAGGTATTCTATTCTTTTTAATGCATGGTTTTTGTATATCTTCATATTCCTTTTTTTTCTTAATAAATTCTCTAATCTCATTAGAAATGTTATTTGTCAATTGCTGCTGTTTTCTACCAGCTATCTTTGTTGCAGTTTTTAAAAGTGTATCAGTTATTTTTATATTAATTTCATTCAAATCTGAATCATGTTCAAAATCTACTAAGACTTGAAACAGATTTGAAAGTTCTAATTTAAATTCATTAGAATGTTTCTGAAGATTAGGAATATCAACTGTAAATATTGTTTTTCTTAATAATTTTTGTCTTTCTAGTCTTACACCTTAAAAATCAATGATCACTTCCTGTGTTAAATTTATTAAGAACATTACAATCTTGAAATATGTATTTCCTGTTAGTAAAAATATAATCCAATTCTGTTGTACCTTCATTTGGATGCTTCCATGTCCATTTTCTTTTAACATTTTTCTCAAAAAAAGAATTCATAATATAAAGTTTTTCTTTTTCTGCAAACTCCACAAGTCTATGTCCTCTCTCATTTCTATTACCATAATCAAAATTACCTACAGCACTTTCATCTTACATTTGTTTAACAATTCTAGCATTAAAGTCTCCCATAACAATTTTAAAATGTTGTTTACTCTGATAAAAAGCCTTTTGTACATTCATATAAAATCTTCTACTACTTTATCACTATGAGAACTTGTTGGGGCATAAACTTGAATTACCTGTATTTGGTATCTGCTATTAAGTTGTATAACTAATCTTGCCATTCTGTCTGATACACAAGCAATATCCACAATATTGTTCTTCCACTTTTTATTTATAATGAAGCCTACTCCACTTGTATTTCCAATATTTGTGCCTTTAAAGTAGAGTATATGCCCACTTTTTAAATCAATAGTTTCTTCACCATTTCTTCTAACTTCACAATGTCCAATAATGTCCCAATTAATAAAAGAAAGTTCTTCATTTAATTCTTGCAATCTTCCTTCACTTGAAAGTGATCTGCAGTTGTAAGCACCTAAATAAAAAGTTGTCATTAAATGGCAGCCAGGGTCCACAATCAGGAAATTCTTAGCACCATCTGCCTTTGGAAACCAACTGCTGCCTTTGTTGGTGACTTTACAGCCTCCTGGAAATAAGGGCCATGCTTTATTTTTGTCTGTCATAATTGGATTTCCACCAACCAAGAGAACAAGCTGGATTGAAAAGTGGTTTTATTACAGTAGATCAAATCCAGGTATTGAGAAAAGTTATAGAAAAGGCAAATGAATATGAGTTGTCAATATGTTTTGGATTCTTAGATCATGAAAAGGCATTTGATTCAGTGGTTAAAGCATTGGATCATCAAGGTATAGATGTAGGATATTGTCATATTTTAAAGAATATTTATAAAAATGCACCAGCAACAATTAAATTACATAATGATACTGGGTAAGTCAACATTGAGAAAGGTGTAATACAAGGTGACTCCATATCTCCAAAACTTTTTACAGCAGTGCTGACAGAAGTATTTTGTGGATTAAAATGGAAAATTAAAGGAGTGAAAGTAAATGGAGATTATTTAAGTCATTTATATTTTGCAAATAATGTAGTTGTTTTTGCACATAATGCTTCAGAGCTGCAGGAAATGTTGCAGGAGTTATCAGATAAAAGTAGGAAAGTAGGACTAAAGATAAATGTTAAAAAGACTAAAGTAATGTTTAATCAATTTGCTCAAAATATGAAAATAAAGATTGATTATGATGAATTAGAAGAAGTTAACAGTTACAAATACCTTGGTCAGATTATTAATACAGATGAAAACATAATGGAGGAAATTAATCATAGAATTAGACTTGTTTAGAGTGGTGTTGGTAGAAATAACTTGATACTAAAAGTAAATATGCCTATGTGTTTGAAAAGGAAGGTTTTTAACAAATGTGTTTTACCAGTTTTTACTTATAGATATGAGACTTGGACATTTAATAGAAGAGCAATACAGAGACTTCAGACCAGATAAAGAGATATGGAGAGATGTATGTTAGGAGTAACAAGAAAAGATCGAGAATGCAATGTAATGGGTAAGAGAACAAACAGGTGTTACTTACCTCATTGAAAAAAATTAAAAGATTGGAGTTGGGCTGGATATATTGCTAGAAAAGATGATATAGATGGACAATTGAAATTTTAAACTGATTCCAAGAGATTGTAAAAGACCCAGAAAGATACCACATGTGAAATGGATGGATGAAATAAGAAAGTGTGCAAGGGTGATGTGGAGAAGAGAAGATAAATATCAGATAATATGGATTAAACTTGTAGAGACCTTCATCCTGCAGTGGATTGATAGTGGTTGATGATATATATATATATATATATATATATATATATATATATATATATATATATATATATATATATATATATATATATATTGCATTGGTCAGATTTGTACACTCATGTAACCAAATCCAAACTCCAGTCAAAGTACACCAAACCCGACTGAAGTCATATGGTGAGATCTCTAATCTGATCAAAGTTCAACTCATTTTCTAGTTCTTTATGATTTAACACATTGTGTTCGACATTTCTGAGGTCACAATCAGTCTCAATTTAAACTGTGAGCTGGCTTATAAAAGGGAAAAACAAGACTCAAGTGATAACTATCGATTTAACTAAATGGATTGAGTAGACCTCTGAACACCCTAATTATTTTAACTACAGCAATATACCCTCAGCATATAAAACATTAAAAAATTGCGATAGGATAATGTGGATTGAATAAGATAATGTGGATTAAATAAGATAATGTGGATGGAATTGACATAGAACCATGAGCAAGAAAAATATCAAACAAATTTGTATTTTAAACATGCAGATTAAAACAATAACAAATGACATAAAATAAGGTAACAAAATTGCAAATTTTTATATAGCATTTTACCAGAGCTCATGAGGCAGGCTAATCAAGTAGCTAGAAGTGAGTTCTGTACTTGGCTTGACTACCTTAGCATTCAATTGTATCAACTGTATTTATTCATTTGCTTAACTAACATTTGTACATTTTTGGACTAATAAATTGTGCATATTAATTGTTTAGTAGTTATTATTTTTGTTTTTGTTGTTTTGGAAATGAACCTGTAAGCCTAACAAAACACAGCACTTGCCATACCCAAACTAAAGAATGGGGTGGCCTGTCACCTTGAACCCATTTAAAGGTGCAGAAAAATGTAAACACATGTATGTGTACAGTATAAAGACACAGTCACAATGCACATACAAAAGACTAATACATATGTGTATTTATTCATTAACTGCACCTAAATTAGATAGCTTCTATCTGCCAAACTAACACATCACAGTTTTTAAACTAACATTATCACTATGCTAATGAAAAAGACTATATATATATAATTGCAATTAAGGAGGGAATATACATATTTGATGGGCATTAATAAACATTAACAAATGTACTTTAATATCGTCCCTAGCCAGTATATCACTTCTAACTAACAGATATCAAAAGTCATAATTTATAAAAACTGATTAAGCATATCTTGCAAAATATAATAGAATTTATTATATATATATATATATATATATATATATATTGGTAAAAATTTTGGATTTCCACCAACCAAGAGAACAAGCTGGATTTAAAAGTGGTTTTAGTACAATAGATCATATCCAGGTATTGAGAGAAGTCATAGAAAGGACAAACAAATATGAGTTGTCATTATGTTTTGGATTTGTAGATTATGAAAAGCATTCGATTCTATACACATTTCTGCAGTGATTAAAGCATTGGATCATCAATGTATAGATCCAGATTATTGTCATATTTTAAAGAATATTTATAAAAATGCAACAGCAACAATTAGATTACATAATGATACTGGAAAAATCTACATTGAGAAAGGTGTAAGACAAGGTGACTCTATATCTCCAAAACTTTTTACAGCAGTGCTGCAAGAAGTATTTTGTGGATTAAAATGGGAAGCTAAAGGAGTGAAAGTAAATGGAGAGTATTTAAGTCATTTAGATTTCACAGATGATGTAGTTGTTTTTGCAAATAATACTTCACAGCTGCAGGAAATGTTGCAGGAGTTAGCAGATGAAAGTAGAAAAGTAGGACTAAAGATAAATGTTAAAAAGACTAAAGTAATGTTTAATCGATTTGCTCAAAATATGAAAATAAAGATTGATTATGAAGAATTAGAAGAAGTTAGCAGTTACAAATACCTTGGTCATATTTTTAATACAGATGGAAACATAATGGAGGAAATTAATCATAGAATTAATTTTGGTTGGAGTGCTTTTGGTAAAAATAACTTGATACTAAAAGGAAATATGCCTATGTGTTTGAAAAGGTTTGTTTTTAACAAATGTGTTTACCAGTTCTTACTTATGGATCTGAGACTTGGACAATAGAAGAGCAATACAGAGACTTCAGACCACTTAAAAGAGTATGGAGAGATGTATGTTGGGAGTAACAAGAATAAATCGAAAATGCAATGTATGGGTAAGACAACAAACAGGTGTTATTGACCTTATTGAAAAAATTAAAAGATTGAAATGGAGTTGGGCTGAACATATTGCTAGAAGAGATGATATTAGATGGACAATTGAAATTTTAAACTGGATTCCAAGAGGTTGTAAAAGACCCAGAAAGAGACCACATGTGAGATGGATTGATAATGGTTGATATGATGATATATATATATATATATATATATATATCGATCAGTTCTTATCTATTAATGTAGCCCTTCGAAATATTGATTTAATACTCGAAGCAGCATTATTAGAATATTTAAAGTGAAGAATTTAATTATCTCCATTGAAAGTTAGTTAATTATTATTTGCTATTTCAAAAGATGGGCATATTATAACATATATGCAATAAATTTAAACAAAATGCTTAAAACAATAAATATAGACATCACTATAGTTTTTAGAAATTTAAATATAACTTATTGCAGCTAAATATAGATTATAAAAATAGTCTTTTACTTTATACAGGTGAATTTGGGGCAAGTTTATAAGATTATTTTAGGCACATTTTACATCATTTTTTAGAAGTGATTTAACAGATCTTAATAAATAACATTAACAATAAATGATTTGTTAGTATAGAGATAAATTCATAAAAGTTTAATACCATTTCTTTTATAAATGATTTAATTTAAAAAGCTTTAAGAAATTCATATAGAACTTTCTTTATAGTAAATAAGCTAGCTTAGTATTATACATTTACAGATTAAATCCTAGAGCTCTACAGACTTTAAAAGAATATTGCCTATCTTTTTGGTAATAGCTTGTAATTCAGCCACACCAAACAGTAGTGAAGTGGCATTGTCTTCAGATTAGGGCTTGCAAATTCTCTTCTTCTTGTGGCAGGCTGCTGGAAGGTTTCTTCTCCCTGTGATGATGATCATATCTTTAGGCATGCAGGATGAATACAAATTGTCATCCCAAAATATTGAAATGACAAATCTAATTTTGCCTAATGTGGCTGTATAAACCTGTGTCAATTCTGCTATATAACTCTTCATAAAAATGTATAGAATAAACCGCTTGCAGCAAGAAATCAAACCTATTTATCCATTTATCAAGATTAAGACCACCTTGCTTACTTAGCATCCATTTTTGAAAATTTATACTCAATATATTTATCTTTCTTGCCATTTTTATAGAGCCTGTTTTTTTAAAATTTGAACTCTTAAATTCCTAAAACTTTTAATAGTTTTAGTCTGGAAATGTTATTTATTGAAATCGTACGGAGTTTAAAAAAATACTATGTCTTACCCACCACTTAGATGATAACCTTGTCAAGTAAGATTTTTTCTGATTTATTTGACTAAAATTGAGAAGTGTAACGATACCCCCCCCACACACACATAATGGGGCCATCTGTAAACAACATGCTATTTAAAAGGTAAATTATTTTAAATGAAACTAAACATATACCAAATATTATTTTAAAAAAGAAATATATATATATATATATGCTGTAATATACATACATAAATTGATATCACAGTCATTAATTTACCTATATATGTGCAATAATACCTGTATGACTGTGTTGATGCTTATATACATGTACTCAGAAAGGGTTTAAACTTGGCATAGATAAAGCTGTGGGGAAAAATAGGTAAAATTATTATGAGGGAAGAAATATACTGTTCAAATTTATATATATGTTGTTAAAAGGATAAGATGCTATATTTTTCTAAAGTTATTATTAACTATTTGTATATCCTTCTTTTAGCAAGACCTACTTTCTAAAATAATTCTGATATAATACTGCATAATGGGATTATTTTATTTTATTTTTTAGACTTTACTTAACAATAAAAATTATGCAAATAATTGCAATTTAGGATATGACTACTAAGATCTAAAAGAGAAATACCATGAACTAGATTTATGTTATGTATATAATATAAAAAATATATGTTAAATTAAAACAAAATTGTAATCATAATAAAAATAATAAATATAACAATAATAAATTATTATAAACAGTCTTTAAATCTGCAGAAGTACTTTCGATTAATTTCTAAAATGTGCCTCAAATTCTATTAATTTTTTTTAATTTAATGGCAGTTTACTCAAGTTTAAGAAATTTACCAAAGTACTTCTACAGATATAAAGACTGTTTATAATAGTTTATACCATTAAATTTATTATTATATATATATATACAAATTTATTATTATATATATATATACATATAAACTATATTTTATATAAAAGTTGGAAAATAGTTGAAATATATTAATAAAAACAAAAGTTATATTATTATTATTATTTTAAAATGTCATTTAAATTATAGTTAATAAAAAATTGTAATTCATATTGGCTATGGATAAATAACATGGCCAATATGTGATGGGTGTGCATATTATAAATAGATAATTATAAACAATGTATATATATATTAAGATCTTTTATATAATTAATATTGTTGTTTGGTAACTAAAATAAATAAAAACTTATGTTTGTTATTCTAGATTACTATTTATTTATTATTACAATTTATAAAAAAAATATTTTTCTTTGTATTATTTTCATTTGTATAAATTAATTGATTTATAAGAACACCATGCTCTGTGAGAAAACTAATAAAAAAATTATTGAAATTATTGCATGCTTGGTAAAAGATCACAAGTTTGGATAAATATAGAGTAAGAAGAAAGCAATGCAGTGAGTAATGCTAATTTATAACCCTCCCATGATGAAACAAACCTTTCATACATTTCACCATTTTCTGAAGTTTTTCTTTGTCTCACATATCAAGGTAAAATATATGATAAAATATTATTACTTATCAGAAAGTAATAAATGTGACTTCATTTGATAGATAATTTTGTTCACTACTGAAATAAATTTTAAAAGTGCACATTTTGTTTCTGTAAATATTAAAAAAATGAGATCACAATCAAAACAAAGACTTTACATGTCATTGTTCCTAGATATATTATTTTAGGGTTTATAAAATCAACAAAATTTTTTTTAATTTTTATTATTTTTAAACAACCCAATGAATAATTATTTGTTTCCCTTATATCTAATGAATTATGCTTTAAAAGTTTAAATTTTTTGAATATATATTGCAAAATTGCAATATTTTTTTACTCGTAAATATAAAGTAGATTGTTTCTGAGAAACTAATCTCATAAATTGCTTCAGACCATATTTATAACATTATATATTATATAAAAAATGTCTAATATTTTAGTCTGATTTTGAAATTAAAACAAGCATGTTGTTATGTTATTATGTTGTTGTTATATGTTGCAATAATATTATCACTTATAAATTTTAGTGATTCAATAACAAAAACTGTCAAATGTTTATTTACAGATATATTAATAGATGCAAAAACATGTTTATTTGTGAATTTATTATGGTTTTATATTTTTATTTTAAATAATTTACACTATATTTATTAAATATCAATAAATATAAATTATTAATAACTTATTTTGATTTGAAATACTTTATTTACGTAACATTAAAATTTGAAATTCAGTTAAAGGTGATGAGGATTACTACATAATTGAAAGCACTTACTAAAGAATATAAAATATTATTTTACCATTAAATTGTTTGTTTATATATTATATATAATGTTTTTTATAATGGGTATTATACTTTTATGTTTAATGTAAATACAGCTGATGAGTAATGTTATATATATATATATATATATATATATATATATATATATATATATATATATATATATATATATATATATATATATAATATATATATATAAACTAAGAACATCATTTTAAATAATTTCTTTAGTGTAAATGATATTTAAAATCTAAAATATAATAGTAAAACATGTAAATAATTTTTGCTTAAAGTAAATATCAAAAAATAAAAAAAATAATTCATTGATACTTTTATCTTAAGAAGAAAAAAAACGCGATTTCAAAAGTATTTCTAGATTGCAATACAAAGGAACTTGGTATTTTTTATAGATATTTATAATTAATCAATCTTAAATGGCCAAAGATGTGATAATTTAAAAAAAAATCTTTTATGAAGGACCATCAAGGAATTTAATAATTGATTTGTACTATATATATATATATATATTTGTATGCATGAATTTGATGTATACATTCAATGGGAATTAATTATGAAAAATATATTTTTTTTATAATTTTACTATTTTGACAAAATAAAATATATAAATGTCAGTGTGCTCACAGATTTCCATGCATACACACATATGTTAAATCTGTCATTAATAATATTATTATTACATGATAAATCAAACATGTTCATAAACTATACTGAATGTCTGCATGCTGATATTATATATATATATATATATATATATATATATAGTGTGTGTGTGTGTGTGTGTTTTATGTCAACTCATTATGATGTCTTTGTAAATCACAATGTAATAGCTAATTGTATATTAACTAGTATAAGAATGCAGAATGTATATTTATGGCATATACAACAGATATTAATTTTATTTTATTTGTTATCAAGAATTTAATGTTCATTGTTAAAATTATTCTAGTAAACTTACTCAATCCTAAATGGTTTTAGAATATTATATGTTGTATTATCTTTTGCCCACAGTAAGACTTATATAGCTTTGGTTCTCTGAATTAGATTTGTTCCCAATGGTCTGTTATATAAAACAAACTTTTATTACTGTTTATGGGCAGCCAGTTGATAATGATCCTGGATTGATCCATAAGGAATATCCTTTAAACTCCATGCACCACATCTATATATAATTTAGTATTTATTGGTAATAAGTGCCCAGAACACTGATGATGATCAACATGCTTAATATCCCTACATTATTGTTTTTATTTTTATGTATTCTGAAAGATTATCACTTGAAGTTTGTGCATCCAAATTAACGTTTAAATAATTTATTCCAATCTAACAAGATCTAAATAACTACCCTGGTCTATATTTGCACACTTTCAAATCCAGTCACAAAATGACCTGTTGATTTATTTCTACTTTTTGTCATTCATGACAATGAATGAATATTACTTATACTTATTTATAATGCTTATTAACTTATAATTAGTAAAGTGTGCTGTTTCCATTAAATTTTATATTTAATATTTTAAATTCTGAGTCATTGACTTGGAGTATGATGATAATGAGTTACATCACCCCAGGTTTATCCCTACATTTTTCATATCATAACAATATATATATATATATATATATATATATATATATATATATATATATATATGTGTGTGTGTGTGTGTGTGTGTTTAATCATTACCATGCATATAGAGGTATATATTTTCAATATATTGCCAATTTTTACTGAGATATGCTCTGTTTCACAAATATAATATCCAATCTTAAAAACACAATCTAAATTCTAAATAATAAATATGTTAAATTATTTCAATTGTAATATAAGAATACATTTTAATAAAAACCTGTAAAATTATATTTTATAATATTCCATCAGTTTAATTATTTAACTGAAGTAAAGATTCTTTTAAGATTGTTATCATCATCACCATCAACCATTATCAATCCACTTCAGGATGAAGGTTTCTCCAAGTTCAATCCATTTTTTCCGATCTTTAGCTTCTCTTCTCCACATCACCCCTGTACACTTTCTTATTTCATCCATCCATCTCATATGTGATCTCTTTCTGGGTCTTTTACAATATCTTGGAATCTAGTTTAAGTGTTCAATTGTCCATCTATTATCATCTCTTCTAGCAATATGTCCAGCCCAACTCCACTTCAGTCTTTTAATTTTTTCAATGAGGTTAGTAACACCTGTTTGTTCCCTTACCCATACATTGTGTTTTCGATCTCTTCTTGTTACTCCCAAAAAATATTATTTAAAGTAGATAATGAGTGTATATTTATTCATATGTTCTCCTTATAATTATTTGATGTTTTATTAAAATTGTCATAAATTTATTATTATCATTTACCATGATATCTTTCATCTCTAAATTTATTTAATTCCCTATTTTACTTTGGAATTAATGCAAAATCTGTCAAAGATGAATTTTACATTTGGGTTTGACAAATGTATTGATTTTGCTACTTTTATGTTAATATAATACGAAGCTTTAAAGCATTCATATTTTGTACATGCACTTTGATTATAGGCTGTAAGATCTTTGTAACTGTATTATTAAGTGGCATCTACCTGGTTCAGTTTGCATGACACTCACCCCAATCATTAATTAAATTTATAAATATTTGCAGATTAGAATATATACAATCTAGATGGCACACTTCATATCCATATTTTTTATTATTATTTATGTTTTTCCATTACAGTTTTTTCTTTTCTCAACTTAGAGGCAACAATACACTTATACATTGGGAGAGAAGAGTACTTATTTTCATTTATTTATATTTTTACAATTGTTGGCATTGGTTCGATATATTATACTCTGAGAGAGAAAAACAATATAAACTTGTCCCATTGCATTTTGAAATATTAAAGTTAGGAGTGTATATATTTTTATGTTTAAAAAGAATTCTATTGTAGAAGTATGTATTTATAAATTTGATGACATAATAAGATGTTTTGTATTGTAAAGTTATTGTGGTTATTGTCACGGCACCAGCAAACATGCTGACAAATTGTGAATGAAACTATTTCCCCATTAAGATTATTTAATGTTACTGTAATAAATTTTATGTAAATAGATGTGGATGTATTTTGAAGGAAAAGTTAAGCTGAAACTATATTTTAATATGAGTATGTATCTTATAAGTAAACATGCTTAGGAAAATGTTTACAAATATTGATAGAGTACCAGATAAAAAATATCTGGATTTGTCAAAAAAGAATAGATACCATGTAATTCCTGGTTTTTTATATTAATATTTGTTCATGTACTAAGGTAAGAACACCTATATTTGCTCTGTAATTGATTATATTAGAGATGTAATTTTTGATTTTTCATATTTATATTTGGTGGTTTACTAAGATTAGTATATCTAGTTCATGATTTAATGTATTATAACATAGGTGTAATTTCTGATGATCCATATTAATGTTTATTTACTAAATGTAGAATACTCGTGTTTACTGTTTAGCATATTACATAAATGAATTCAGTTGATGAGTAGGTATGGTTATATTTATTAAAACATGATGGTATGGATTATGCTCTTATTACTTTAAATAAAGTGTATTAAAAAACTTCAATATTTTATTACTAGCACCACCAAAAATTAATGAAATGTGAAATTTATTGGGTCAAATGAAAAAAATAAAAATGTTTAAAATATGACAATATTATACTTTTGGGAAAAATTGTAGTAACATGATGAAACCATCCCAGAAAATATAAAAAGAGTCAAGAAACTATAATAAAACGTTTACTTTTATTTGGGAGGGTCCATTAAAAAATAAAATATTTTTTTAATTAGTAAATAATATTTAGTAATAAAAAATGTAGAGAAAATTTGAGAGATATATGTCTATTTTAAGCACATTCATCCGATTCTTGATGGAGTTTGTAGTTTATAGGAGGATGTATTTTGAAGACTTTATTGTATTAATTGTTGATTATAAAAGAATATTATCTAAAATGGCAAGAAGAACAGTAAATCACTAACAAAAAAGTCAAAATCTTCATGGGGAAAATCTTCGAACTCTTGTTGCAAGAGATAGAAGAAAATAATTTAAGGATGAAAGAAGATATAAAAAAAAATAGTTTAAAGATAAGAGAAGAGATAGTTTTTAATTTAATAAAATTTACTACATATAAAGTTATATAAGATATAAAAAATAAAAAAGAGTCGTATGTTACATGACCCCATTTCTTTTTAAGCTTGTAAAATATAAACAAAGAGCTTTTGTAGTTGTTCAACAAGCTTTGTAATAAATGCTTAAGTTGTTGAGCAACTAGCAAAGCTCTTTGTTTATATTTTACAAGCTTAAAAAATAATTGGGGTCATGTGATATGCTAAGACTACTAATATATGGTTTGGCAGAAAATCTCTCAGTCCCATATAGTTGTTTGAATTAGATAGCTGGGTTGGAAGACATTTAAGTGTCTGAAAAGTTCAACTTTTTCTCTCAATGGTTAACTTATAGATAAATGCTGTCTTTGGGTTGGTATTTTTAGATTTAATGTCTAAAGCTAACTATAGCACCTCCTGAGGAATACTAAAGCATGAAACAATCGGTCAGGTTTGGGTATGATTTTTGATAAAGATATTTTAAATGCTTTTTGAGCAACTAGCAAAGCTCTTTGTTTACATAATATATGTTTTATTTATTCTGTATTGGAATCCAAAATAAATTGGAATCCATATAAGTGGGATGAATACGAGTGTAATGTCTAAGAGACAGAGACACTTCTTAAAGTAAATTAAATTTAAATTTATAAGAAAGGTAAAGCAAATTATACATGGGATTTTCTTTGGTTCTAACTTCTTAAGTACCTAATGTATAACAATACAATCTTTAAAATTAGCTTGAGTAATAAAGAATGCTAGCTTTTGTAGATATAATGTAAATTTAAAGGTAATTTTAAAATATTAATTAGCTAAAATATTTATTAATAATGTTTAAATATGTGCACACTGCATTCCCTCTCTATCATAATTTTAACAATGCTAAGGAAGCCTTGCCTTTTGACCTTCACTCCCAAATTATTTGCAAGATCAGAGGCCATGATTCTTCCTGCATCATGATATATTATGATAAATCTCAGCAAACTTATTTACATACATAGCTTAATGTGTCTATCTACACCATAAAGCTGGTATAAACACTATATGTTTTAACATTTCTCTGAAACTAGCCATACTTTTATTCCCACCCTTCTTTATATTATCTGCACTGAAAACAATGATTCAAAGTAAATAATTAATGAGCTATGGCATATATCAAGTGAGAAGTATGCAATAAATAAGAAGGAATCTACGACCTATTCATAATGTATAACATTCATATGATATTGTAATATTTGTTGTTGAAAAAGGTAGCAATGTCATTGTGTATGCAGGTTAGACAGTCAATGATAAATGTTATTTTTGTGTGTTGTGCTCAACTTGTTCTAATATCTTTTTGACAATCTAGATGGTCACTATATGAAAAACAGACATGTAAAGTTTTGATTATGTCTGAAAATGCTAGGTGGTCTTGTTAATGGAGGTAAATGTTTTTTAATTTGGTCAACAGATTCAAATGAATATTTCACCATATATTTCCCAAATAGTTTGTTTTGCCATTACTCTATCATTTTTGCAGATTTATAATAATAAGCTCCACAAAATTGATTATAAAACTAATGGAGATTCCTTGATTATGCAGTTTAATGTTGGCAATTTATCTAGGAGGAGTTGCAACAGATGGATAGATGTTGTATTATTCTCATTTAATGTAGGCTTTGTCACAATAGTTGTAGAAGACAGTAGTTGGAGTAAGATTCAAATGGTGTAAATTTTAAATTGTGTATTTGCAAATTGATTTTAGTGTCAAACTCTTGAATAGAAAATAAAACCAAATGATTACCTTTGTTTTTTCTAAGACAAATAATCTTATTAACCAGAAAAAAGTTTAACAGTGAGAATACTTTTAGATTACTCCCTATTTTGAAATTTTATTTTGTTTGTAAGCTGTATTTATGATTTGGCCAATAATATTTTCGTGTTGAGGTTAACACTAAGTGTTGTTTCAATATTGGCAAAAAATTCCCATTGGGTGTTTCAATTTTCCACCCATATATTAATAAAAGTTTAAGATAAAATTTCATAATTGGTAAGGGTAATCAAGTATTCAATATCCATAATCTTGTTACACACTAGAATTCATAATTTTTAGGAATATCCAATATGTTTGTAGCAACAATGATCCCTAAATATTAATTAACATTTATTCCCAATAGATTATCACTAAAATTTATCTGTAAAGTATTTGGTATGCTAATCCATCATTAGATAATTATCACACATTATATTTTATAGTATAGATGTCATTAGCAATATGTATATTATAATGATCTACACAACCTTCCTACCATAATCTTCCATACTAGGGCACCACTAGGCTATTGGAACACAGAAAATTATATAGTAGGCAGATACACATGAAAAAGGTTACTCTTTTATCAAACCAAAAGCCCCAGTCACTAGCTCAGGGAGAGGCTGAGCTTAAAATATCATATATTTACAAATTACTAATTCTTAATTTTACATATTGATAAAATATATAAAATGAGTTACTGCCAAAATTTAATTAAACAATACATTTTATAATAACACACATGCACCCATTAAAAGGAAAATGTCAGAAAATTAAATTAACTAGTGAATATATTTTATTTGAATTATATGCACAGATGGAAGCATTTAATTGATTTAATACAATTTTAATATTTTATTAGGCATCAATTTGCTACATAGATTATGCATATAACCAACCCAATCCCTTTAACCTTAGACAAAAATCTCATGTTTAAGCCAATGCTAGCTTTCTGATATATCAATGTGACCAAAGAAAATACTGATTACTAGAATTACAATCATGCTAACAGGAATTTACATCAGTAGCATGACATCATTAAAAATAACAAATCATGGTAGAAAGAAAGGAGAATTATTCCCCATGATCATTAATAAATTTCACCAACAGACAGGAACAATCCACTGCCCAATTGATGATACAAAATATGAAATTATATATATATATATATATATATATATATATATATATATATAATATTCAAGTATATCAATATCTCTCATATATATATATATATATATATATATATATATATATATGAGAGATGTTCTGTAAATGGGGATAGTGGTCTTTTCTGGCTTACTATCCCAATGCAAAAGTAAGAAAATCAATGGCATAGAAAATATGTCTATGACTATTGACAATATTATGGCTACACTGTTGGGCCATATATCCAGGTGAATATTTTTCCCTGTATGCTAATGTGGTATAAGGGAACAAATATCCAATGTACCAACTCAAATTACATTAACATAAAACATCATCTATACATCTATCCATGAGCACCAATTTAACTATGAAACAAGTAGCCCAAAATTAACATACTTTAAACTAACAATCTTACAAATCTATACATCCATTTATGCATTTTTTGAAATTATTAATTTAAAAAAAATTATGAGAATGGAAATGATATTAAACACATATATAAAATATATAAATGATCTAAAATTTTAGTTAGATAGAAGAGAGATTTCTTTTAAAAGTTAAGTGAAACTTAAAATACTTGAAATTTGTCTTAAGGTTTGTAATGATGGTATATTATAAGATGTGATATGTTAGACTATTTCCATCATTTATGAGTGAATGTTGAATGTATAAAAAATTTTAAACTTTATTTAAACTTTCCAAATACAAACAACTTGTTAGTCTTAACACACAAATAGATAATACAGGTTAGTAATTATACATTTCGAGTAGTATTATTCTCCACTCTTCTTCAGGTGTTGCTGGCCTATATGCACAGTGACAATATTTGCTTAAAAGTTGAACTTGCACTTTAGATTCTTGAATATTGAATTTTAGGGAAATGCTCTATCAACTGAGCTATTCTGTCAAAGGCAACACAGTAAAAATTGGTTATATTTATATATGCAGGTTGGTGCAAATTCTCCTGAGTCTTTCAATTTTTTTTTAATGAGGCTAATCGTTTTTTTCCTAAAAGCAAGATTAATTAAAGGCTTTCGTATATTGTGTATTTCTATACTGGGTTGACATATATAGGATTATTTACCATTGTCATATAAGAAGCTTCCTTTAATTTTTTTCTAGGCATTTTTTCCTCTTTATCCAATATCTTTGTATTTTCCTACTAAGCATATGGTCATTAGTACATACATGATCTGCTATGGTATACACATCTGTTTTTCTCTTTTAACCATTAGTTTATGCTCTTTCAATCTATGTTGAACAGGGTAACATTCTCACCAATGTATTTTCTTCCACATTCATGTGGTATTTCATAGTTACATTCACATGATATTTCTTAGATGCAGTATTTGTTCTTAATCATTTCCAGTTTAGGTTTAGTAGAAGTAAGCATTCCTCAAAGGGTGGTATGGCTTTGGAAAACAGTTCTAATGTTATATTGACTGTGGATTTTCTTTAATTTTCTCATTTTTGATATGTATGGATTCACTACCAGACCAATAAATGTTTTCTCTTTTGGGGTCTCTTTGTGTTGAATATTGACTGCTAATGGATAACCATTCTTTATAAACATTTGTTCTATGCAAATCTTCTGAACAAACCACTTTTGCTGTTCCATAGTGATAGTACAATCTTTTGTTTAATGCTTCTTGTATGATTTGATGTATATGCCAAATATTGGTGAATGTGTGTTGGTTTCCTATACACTTGGTTTTACTTTGCCCGGAGGGAGTCATGTCACAAGAACATCCAAAAATGCCAATTTTTGTTCTTGTTCTGATTCCACCATGAATTTAATTGTCGATATATGTTGTTAATGTGCATCCAAAATGATTGTAATTTTTACCACATCATGTGGCCATACCACAAATGTATCATCAACATATTGAAGCCACACTTTAGATGGATATGGAGTAGTATTTATGGCTGTGGTTTCAATTTATTCCATGTAAATGTTGCTGAGCAAGGGTGATAGTGATGATCCCATGGCCATCCCTTGATTTTCGTTGAAGAATTTTGAGTTATATTGAAAATATATTATTGTTACACAGAATGTTAATAATCCCATTATACTATTAATAAATAGAGCTGTTCTAGTTTGTAGACTATTATCGTCATATAATCTTTTTTTTACAATAGACAATGTCTCATCACATGGTAAATTAGTAAACAGACTTTCCACATCTAAGCTTACCAATCTGTCAGTTCTTTCCATGACTAATTCTACAAAGTGCTTACAATCCTTGATGAAAGACTGTGTCCTGTACACTAACGGACTAAGAACTTTGAGAAGAAATTTTGACATGGTGAATTTCTAGAACTAATAGTAGGTCTTAATGGAGCATTGTCTTTATGGATTTTAGGCAGTCCATAAGGGTGAGAAATCTTGCTGAAATATGAAGTTAATTTTCTTTTTTCTGAATCACTGAAATACCTGTGATACTTCCAGAGTAATGCTTGTAGTTTTATCTCTATATTTGGAATTGGATTTTTTGCTATTTTTTTGTATTAGCCTGCTGTTAGAAGGCATTGTATTTTGTTGTCATAATCAGTTTTATCCATTACAACAATAGTGTTACCTTTGTCAGCAGAAAGAATGGTTATAAATGTATCCTGTTTAAGAGATTTAATAGCTTTTCTTTCAACACATGAAATGTTTGACTTCTGTTTGTGCACTTGATGTCTTTCAAGTGACCTTTTTACTCTCCAGTGTAATTATGTCACTTCTTCTAGAGTCAAGTTTTGGGTCACCTCATCAGTAGATCTAAAGTGGGACAGTAGATGGTGTAATGGAAAATTCAAACCTTTTTCAAGAACTGATAATTCACAATTAGTAATGTGTTCAGAAGTAAGATTTTTACTGATGATGAGGATAGACTAGTTGCAGTATTGTGTTTGACTTGCCCATGTAGATTTACAAGCTTCTTCTTCTGAAGTTCTTTTATCCTTCTATGTAACTTACCATTCTGACCTGTTCACTGCTTGACAAATTCGTGAGAATTCTTCATCTGTAACTTTGTTTTGTAGAAACTATTCCACATTTTTAATAGATTGCAATGTTGGATACTTGGTAAACCACTGAACCTTTATACTTTCTCTCAATAAGGCTTAATTTGCTCTCTGAATAATTTTCTCAGCTCTATTGGAGGAAATATGAGATTTTAACAGCAAATCCTTATGGATGATCCCTTATGATTTACATTTACATAAGAAAGTTAAATGATTTTCTACTTTAGCTAGTTTAGACATAATTTTTCATAATGTCTAAATTTCAACATAGCATCGGGTCCATACTGAGTACTTAGTATTTGTCTGAAGGTTTCTAATGATGGTATATTATAAGATGTGACATGTTGAACTATTTTCATCATTTATGAGTTAATGTTGAATGCATAGAAAATTTAAACTTTATTTAAACTTTTCAAATACAACAACTTGTTAGTAATAACACACATATAGACAATACGGGTTAGTAATTACACAATGTTTCAAGTAGTATTATTCTCCACTCTTCTTCAGGTGTTGCTGGGCTATATGCATAGTGACAATATTCACTTTGAAGGTGAACTCACACCAATAGATTCTTGAATTTTTAATTTAAGGCAAATGCTCTTCCAACTGAGCTATTCTGGGAAAGGCATCACATAGTAGAATTCTGATATATTTATATATGAAGGGTGATTCAAATCCTCCTGAGTCCTTCAATTTTTTTAACAAGGCTAATTAGTTTTTTCTAAGAGAAAGATTAATTAGAGGCCTGCATACATTTTGTATTGCCACACTGGGTTGACTTATATAATTATTTACCATTGTCATATGAGCAGCTTACTTGACTTTTCTTCTAGGCATTTTTTTCCTCTTTATCCAATATCTGTATTTTCCCACTTAAGCATAAGGTCATTAGAACATACATGATCTGCTATGGTAGACACATGTGTTTTTTAACCATTAGTTTGTGCTCTTTAATTCATGGTTCAACATGGTAACAGTTTAATAGTCCATCAGTGTACAGGGCACAGTCTTTCATCAGGGATTCTAAGCACTTTGTAGAATTAGTCAGAAACATGAAAATAGATAGAACTGAAATATTGGAAAGCTTTAATGTGGAAAGTCTGTTTACAAATGTATCATGTGATGAGGCTTTATCTATTGTAAGGAAAAGGTTATATGATGATAATAGTCTACAAATGAGAACAGCTCTACCTATTGATAGTATAATGGAATTATTAAGATTATGTGTAACAACAACATTCTTTCAATATAACTCAGAATTCTTCCAACAAAATCAAGGGATGGCCATGGGATCATCACTGTCACTCTTGATCAGCAACATTTACATGGAATAACTTGAAGCCACAACCATAAATACTACTCTATGTCCACTTAAAGCGTGGCTTCAATATTTTGAAGATACATTTGTGGTATCGCCATATGGTGATGTAAAATTACAGTCATTCTGGATGCACATTAACAACACATCTCCTACAAATAAATTCACAATGGAATAAAAACAGGAACAAAATTGGCATTATTGGATGTTCTTGTGAGAAGGCTCCTTCAGGGCAAAGTAGAAAACAACAGAGTATAATAAACAGACATACACTGGCAATACTTGGCATATACATCCAATCATACAAGAAGCACTAAATAAGGAAATGTATTATCACTAAGGGAACAGAGCATAAGAGGTTTGTTCAAAAACCAGTGATTTGAAAAAAGAAAAGATTCACATAGATACAATGCTTATGAAGACTGGTTATCTAACAGCAGTCATCAGGAAAATCTTCAATAGACAAAACAAAAAGACACCAAAAAAGAAAATGATTATTGGTATGATAGTGTATCCATACATACCATACATAGAAGACAAATTAAAGAAAATCTGCAGTGAATATAACATTATAATTGCTTTTCAAAGCCATACCACACTTTGAGGAATGCTTACTTCTAATAAGCCTAAACTGGAAATGCTGAACAATAAAAACTGCATCTATGAAATACCATGTGAATGTGGAAAGAAATACATTGGTGAGACCTTTCACCCTGATGAGCAATAATGAAAGAGAATAAACTAATGGTTAAAAGAGAAAAAACAGATAAGTCTACCATTGCAGATCATGTATGTATTAATGACCATTTTCTTAAGTGGGAAAATACAAATATATTGGATAAAGAGAAAAGAATGTATAGAAAAAAATTCAAAGAAGCTGCTCATATGACAATGGTAAGTAATCCTATAAGTCAATCCAGTGTTAATACACAATGTATGGAAGCTTCTAATTAATCTTGCTCTCAGGAAAAAAACTAATTAGCCTCATTAAAAAATTGAGAACTCAGAAAGATTTGAACCAAACCTCATATATAAATATATCAAATTTGTACTATGCATTGCCTTTGACAGAATAGTCAGTTAGTAGAATGTTTGCCTTAAATTTAATATTCAAGAATCTAAAGGTGGGAGTTCAACTTCTAAGCAAATATTGTCACTGTGTATATAGGCCAGCAACACCTGAAGAAGAGTGGAGAATAATACTACTCAAAACATTGTGTCATTATTAACCTGTATTGCTTATTTGTATGTTATTACTAACAAGTTCTTTGTATTTGGAAAGTTTAAAATTTTCTATACATTCAACACTCACTCATAAATGATTGAAATAGTCCAACATATCACATCTTAAACACTTGAAAAGTTTGTATTATATAAAAGTTTATAATTTCCAATGCTATGGGTACAGTCCATTATTGCAGTCCTTGATGCATCACCAATTCAAAGTTATTTTCATTTAATATTGTTCTAGGTGGAGACAAGTCCATTGCAGGCCAGTTTTTTGGAACCATCATATTCTGGAGGAAGCCACTTCTGGTGCAAATGTGGGAAATGTAATTCATTGTGTGACACCTACATTTTGAAAATCCACAATACACTTCTAAATATATTTAAATAAACCACAATTAGTGTGAGAAATCCCAATTTAAATCACAACTTCAATTTTTTTAGATATCTTTTGAATTCTTATCATCAATCTCCAGGATCAACCTTGCCTCATTTGGCACTGTTTTTTATTGTTGTTGATGACTTTCTCTGTGGACCATGTGTATTTTACATTGTTATTAGCCAGTTTTATTTAGAGCAGGAACTCAAAATTTTATCACTAGTAATTTGTTACTTTATCTTTTATGTGACTTTATGCCCAAGTGCCTGTGTCTATTACATCAATATCGAAAATCATTTTCATTCTAAGATTTAAAAAAAATAACTAATTTACAGCTTTTTTTAATGTTTATTTATTAAAACAATCTTTTTTTTAGATTTTTAAGTTTAAATTATATAAATAGTTTGCCCTCTACACATTATATATTGTAACATTTTTCGTTTTGCTAGGCCTCTACACGCTAATATAAACTCTGCGTGAGTTGATCAAATTATGTCAAAAAAGAAGAGTTATATTTCTATTCTAAAAACATAGCTATATTTCCTGATCAACTCGGCCTATTAATTGTTGAGAATTGTGCTATTGACGAAATCAGCTTTTAATTTATTTAATCTGGGCGCCAGAATTCCTAAGAATTCACTGAAATCGTCATATAACATCTCACAAATAAAAAAAAAAAACTTTTAAACTAATCGGTATTACATCATACCGTAACGAGAATTAATTTTTTAAGATTATTATTCCTGGGCTTATTCAAACATATTGGCAAAGGTAAATTACATTTTTAAATCTTATTAAACTACTAATAGATTTAATAATAAAAAATAATAACTATTATTAATAACGCACAAATGAAAATTGGTATTAGAAATATTTTTATTCTAATAGATAAAAAAAAAATATGAAATAAATTACTTATCGAGTAAATTAGAGAGAACACATTTCAGATGTGAATCAATTAATAAAAAAAACAATTTTACAATTACTGTTCATATCTAAATTTCTTCTAGAAATTTCCTTAAAAAAAATGGATGTCTCTTGTACAAGAAAATTAATGTCTCTATCGGGATTGTTTAAACATACTTTTAGAAATTGTTTGAAAACGTTTAATTTGGTCACAATCAGGAGGAATGAAGTATAACTTACCTTTTTTCTTTTGATACAGTTTGATCAACTCACGCGCAGTTTATATTAGCGTGTAAAGGCCTATCAAAACGGAAAACGTTACAATATATATATATAGTTGAGGGTGATTTTATATTTTTTACACTTTTATTTCAAAGTGATGTAATGGCATGTATTTATGCAGTTACAATATAAAACCTCAAATTCCATTAAATATTAATATCCAAATATTTTATCCGATTTTACTGTCATAATTTTTTCTTGGAAGTAATGGTTATTCCACATGTTATAATGCAAATATCCTTAAACTCATCACATATGTACATAAGCACTACATAATTTTAATAAAAGATTGCCAGAATACAGAAGATAAAATGACTAATAAATATCATCTTTCATATACTTATAGATGAGTGAGAAATCAAAATTTTACTTCAATATATAATTATCCAGTAGTTTTAAGCATTGATATTATCTTAATTACCTTAGTAATATATTTTTATTTCTTATATTTATGAAAATACAAATGTAATATGGTAAATTAGTATTATTCATGTTTTTAAATAAAAAATCATTGTTGAAATACTAATTTATTAATAAAGGCAGTTGACAAGGTGAGAACCTTTAAGATCACATGCAATTTATCAAATTAAAGGGAATGATATTCACTGAATGATTTAATATAGAATGGTAATATCACAATATATAGTGTGATATTCTGTAGAAAGCTTATGCAACTATAAATAGAAAAAAAGTAATTTATTGGAAAATTAAAGATTCAATCTTTTCAGCAATATCCTCACAAAAACTTATACTGTGTTTGATTTAAAAAAATAGTGTATAGAATAAAATCTATATTTTTGAACAATTTAATAAGGAAGCTTATTAGAGGAAATTTTTAATATTTCTTAAAAAACTAATTTCTAAGTTACTTAATTTGAATAAAATTTTTGGTTCTTATAATCTAATCAGGCTTGGCCACTTGATGGTGTTGTGGCTCACCAAAACAGCTAACAAATGCCATTTACAAGGCCTGACTTACAGCTATAGAAAACATCTATGTCTTAGCCATTATAAGGTCATTGATGATGATGTAACACAGAAATAATATGGCCTATTTCTGCTTTGTGACAGTTACTGTGAATCCACACCCTTATCTTTCATGTACAGTTTGATATATATGTGTGTGTAGTTTGATTAGTCAAATTTTTACAATATACATTACACAATCTTTGTATTTGTAATGAATTTAAGAAACCTGACTTTATAGTAATTTTCCAAATGGCCACACCCTTATTTAGAGAAGGTGTAATGTGTAAAAGCTTGCTGAGGGTACGTCAAAACGAATTCGGCCGAGTTCGATGTGAAATCTCATTTTCACATGCAATACCACGTAGTTCATAAAATGGCTGGTGATCGCATAACTTTTTCCACAGTTGCCGACAACAGAACCTGAGTATTTCTGCTGTCCAATAAAAATATACATGATTTTTTGTAAATTTCATAGAAAGCACATATTATAAACATGTTTAATAAATAAAGAAGACATTTATATGTGTTTGTTGGTGTTTAAAAAACTTTGAGTTTTTTTCTTTTGTTCGACTATGGTTATGATTATGATATTTTTTTATTTTAGCATTACCCTAACCCTAAAACTAACCCTAAACTAACCCTAAAACTAACTTTGAACCTAACCCTAAAACTAACCCTAAACCTAACCCTAAACTAACCCTAAAACTAACACTAAACCTAACCCTAAAACTAACCCTAAAAATAACCCTAAACTAACCCTAAAACTAACCCTAAACCTAACCCTAACCCTACACAGTTGTTTTGTTATGTAGAAAGCAATAATTAAGCAAAAGACATTGCTAAATAGACATCGCAGAGTAGCAGCAATCAATGAATTGATCTCCTAAACCCACCCCTCCCCCAAAAAAAGTTTAAATGTATGTTTAAAAAATGCAAAAAGGTTGTTGTTTGTAAAGACAAAATTAAAATTAAACATTTTATTTTTAAAAAAGACAGGGAAAATTTTTTTTAGCAATCAATCAATTAATAACTAAAAAGGAGGAATGATGATAATTTGTTCAAAAACAGCAATTTAAAAATGAAAAAAAAAGATTGTCGTTTACTAAATACAAAATTAAAATTAAAAAGGCATGAAAAAAGGTTATAGCAATCAATAAATTAATAACCAAAAAAAACAGCAATTTAAAAATCACATGGACCCAAAAACCATACATTGTATTGTTTTTGACTGCCAACAATGCCATCAAGTGGCCAAGCCTGATTACATTATAATTACCAAATTTTTGTATTCCATAAAGATTGTTTTAGTTGGAGTTCTAAATATAAAGATTGTTTTAAAAAAAATGTTTTACAAAAACTTCAAGTAAATTAAATTAATGAACTTTACAGTATAACAAGAATGCAAAGTGAATAGTAGACCAGTTTTATTGTAGAATATACAAAATGTGCTTGTCTAGTCATATATATATATATTTTATCTAACTGAAGTTTCACTTAGTTCCAAAAGGTGCCCAAGGTTATCTTAGTTTAACCTTTTGTTTGGAATTTCGGATTTTAAAAAAAAATAATAATGATAAAAATGGAAATTAACTTAGTTAATAACTAAAATAGGATAATCTTGTATTGATTGTAATAATTATTGTATATTGTGGAATTATGTCTAAATATTTCAAAGGTATAAGTGAGTTAGTTTGATAAGGGATGCTAGATAATAATTTGAATTAAAATAAATATTAGAAATAGTTGTGAATAGATAAGTAATATTAAATGTATTTTTAAATAACTATTATATAATTCATTTTAATGTCTAAATGATAATAATTAGACATTGTAAATAAATGGGAATGGATAGTATTAAAAAATATTAAGTAATAAGTTTAAAAATAATCTGTAAATCTTCATTAAAAGAGTAGTAATATTTATTAGCTGTAATTTAATATAGCATTTCATTTATAAAGTTATTTTGAATTAGATGTTCATTAATACTTTATTATTGTAGTTTTAAAAATAACTTTTAAACAATTAGTGTGCATTCATATCACCCTGTGTAAGAATATGTTTGTGCATGCAAGAATGACATAAATATAAAAATAAAGAAATAATTTATTTCTAGTATTGATTTAGAAAAATAAATCAAATGAATGAATAAAGTTATTTAAAATAAAATATTTAAAAGTTTAATAAAGAGGGATAGCTCTGAATTTTATATTTATTACTATTATGTTTATAAAATATTATCACTAAAAATATTACATAATATTTGTTAATAATGAACTTTTGACTTTGCAGCTGTGAGCCATGTGGTTTGGTAGTATTAGATTGATTACATCAGTAAATGAATTCCACAGCTAAATTGTCAAGAATGGTAAAGTTTAATAAAAATAATTTTATTGGTTTTAAATGAATTGATCAAAAATGGGTGTATTAAAGATTATTAGATATAAATACTAATTCAGTATTCATTCAGGGATCTTATCTGATTTTTAATTCTACCTGTGGCTGGATCTTGAAATTTTTCTTTAATAAAAGTTGTAATTTTATTTAAATATTTTATTTTTAAAAGTAAAAGTGTTTTTTAAAACAATTATTTAAAATCGTCTTGTAGACATGAACTGCTGAAGTTACAAAGGTAATCCATTTACTGAAAATTTAAATTCCAGTTGAAACATAAGATTATAGTAAACAATGTTTGAAGGAAAGTTAGCATCCCTTATCCCAACTACATTTTATTTATTCGTTTTTTTTTATTTGAAAATGAAAATATTATTAAAGCCTAAATTATATATATATATATATGGCTAAACATGTTCTTGCAATACATTATTAAATCAGTAGGATAATCATTATATATCCTATTAAATTAAAAATATATATAAGGAAGAAATTAAAAGACATTAAAAATTTTAAAATATTATGATGAAAATGCATCAGCATCTTTGTAAATTAGAAATGACTTTAAATTTAATACATCATTATTAATACATGATACATACATGTAAATATGCTTTTAACAGAATAATGTTTATGAGGAAAATATTTATTTTAAAATAATACTTCTCGTTTGTGCTCAGTAGTATGAAAAAGAATTTATTTAGAAGTAAAACTTTAAAATAATCTATAAATATTAATGATGAATTTGTGTCTATCAAATATATAACGAATTGCTATATTTGTCATTACTTATAATAAATTTATGATGGCTCATCTTAGTTCATAAACCAAGGATTGTCCTTAATTATAAACAAAGTCTACTCTTATGTTTAAAAAGTAAAATGAAATTTATTTAAAAGAAAAATACATTTTGAAATATTAAAAATAATAAGTTTAAAAAAAAGCTTTATTTTTAAAAAAATGTGTTTATATAAAGGAGAACAGTAAAAGTTAATTAAAACTATATATTATAATTATTCTGCATTTGAACCAAGAATGATAAATATAAAAAAAATGTACTCAGTTGAAGAATTTATTTTCCAATGCCAGCTTATGCTTAGGCTTACGCTATTTTATTAATTTAATATTTAAAATTATCTTTAAAGATAAAAGAAAGTGAAAGTGTTTATTTAAAGAACTATGGAACATTTTTGTTTTGGAAATCATTACCATGTGGATAAATATTTTGACTGAAGCTTCAAATTCAGATAGATAACTTAACCTGAATAAATTATCTATATATTTTTAAATGGGAAAACCATTACAGAGCTGAAATATAAACTTAAGTTAATGTATTATTATTTTTATTATTGTCTGTTTTATTGGTTTCTTTAAAAAAAAGAAACCATAAAAATATTTATGCTATATATTTTGTGCATCACTTTTTGCATAAATATGCCAGGTAAATTAGGATTATAATTTTAAAGCTTAATGGGTTTATTAGAATGAGCAAATATTTTGCCATTCTTAGGTCAATTTAGTTTATTTATTAAGCATTACACCAGCTAGTTTCTAGTTAATAATTTAATTTAGAGATTTAAATATCACAGTCTTAATTTATTATAAATGGAATGTTTCACTCAGTTTTATTTTAAACCAGCCAAAGAAGTTTATCAGATAATTTCCATTCATTTGTTTTATGAATGTTATAGTAATAGTAACTGCAAATATTTTTTATATATGCATTGAGAATTAATATTCTCGCATTTAATTTGCAATGTTTTTAAAACAGTCCACTATTCATTATATTTTAGTTTTGAAAATTTTGTTATGTGTGTATTGTGCCTTGCCTAGAATTTTATATGCATTTAATTTTAAAGTATTTCTCATAATAGCCACTTTACATTGCATTTTGTTGGTTCGAACATTGAATATATGTTTTGTATTTTCAAACTTTGTAGGAATAACTTAGTTAATTCAGGTGATGTATATATCTTGATATTAGTTCGTAATTGTTAGCCTCATAGAGTTAGGCTTAGTTAATAAATTTTGAATATGCTTTATGGAATAGATAAAGTCCTCCATCCTTATTGTATTGTATTTCTATGATTTGATAGTGCTTGTTCCCATAAGAGGGTTATTGTATTGTATTTTTCAGTGAGGATGATCACATTTATAAGCATTGGAAATGCCATGAGAGGATCATGCTTTACTTGGTGCATTTTTCTGTTCCTATATGTGCTGTAGATAAGTTCCAGACATCTTAGTTTCTGCCTCAAAGTTAGGTATTTTTGAAAGCCACCATATTCTTTTCCAGCTCTGAGGAGCCTATATGTTCTTATATTTTTGCCTATCATTCATGAGGACTTAATGCTAATTCCACCACAGTAGGTGATGTTGCATTTGGTTTAGATTAGTGATGACAAGATATATGTGTTTGAGGAACTTTGTTCTTTAGGTAGTAATAGCTATTTTTTAATGCTTGTAGGTATATTAATGTTTGAATTGTGTTGATATGATAGTTTTATCATTCACAAGCTAACCAACAATAAGTTATATTTATTTTTTAAAATGTTAAATATATGCATATGGTATAAGTGGCAATTCACACATACGAATTTTAATATTTTCATCCAGAATTTCGTTTCTGGATTTGTAAGTCTGTTACATTGTTAAATTTTAAAACATTGAGGGTAATAATTTTATGTGGACTAAATTTATTTAAAAGAGTATAACTGATCTCTAATGAGTGAATGCCCCATACATCTAATTTAGTTTAATTTTAAAATTGGCTTAATTTGTTTTAAATATATCACTAGCTATAATATGTTATGTCAGTGTAACTAGTGGTGATATTTTTCAAAAATATGCTGAGTATGCTTATTACAGCTTAGCGTTTGTTAAGCTCAGAATTATAAAGTTAAGCTTAGGGGTTCAAATACAAACCTAGTTGTGTATGTTATTCTGATTACTAGATGACCACAATATTTATAAATTATTCTAATTTAAAAAAGTAGTAGTGTACTTATTAGATACAAACATTACAATTAAAGTTTAAAGTTTTTCTTTTAAAAAAAATCTCTAATTGTTAAAAGAGATTAAAATTGAATAGCCTTTGCCTGCTATTATGTATAACTATTATTTGATTGATTTATTTATCAGAATAAACAAGGTAAAAAAGTTTTAAGAGGGACAATCAAAAATAGTACTTAAAGAAGTTGTATACTATTGTAAACCTAATAAAATTGTTAAAAGTCAAAATGCTTGTATTAAGTCCCAGTGCGATATTGGCAATGTTTGTATTCCATTTAATTTGTAAGCTTTTCTTATTATTCTTAATAAACCAAATTAGTATTATTTAAGAAAGTTTTGTTTTGTTTGATTTACTTTTATATGAAAATATTATTGTCTTCGGTTTCCAGTTCACAAAATCTTAAGTTTCCAAAGTTTATTAAATCTTTAATTCAAAAGTTCACAAATATATCATAAAGTTAATTAAATATATGTGATATTAATTTTAAAATTCTAAAGCCATGCTAAAATATGTGATTCTTAGAATGAATCACAGTAACAGATAATTGCATTATATCAGATACTTAATTAAATGCTTAATTAAAAGTTTATTTTTAAGTTATCAGTATATCTTCTCAGAATAAAGATTATGCAATATGAGATTAAGAATAGTATTTAAAAGCTGCATATTACCTTATATTAACTGCACATTATCTATCATTATTTTAAACCTTATATGTTTAAAGAATTGTAATCAATCTGTATTTAAGATCTTGAATAGGTTGTCTGTGAGTAGGAGGCATAAAAATTACCCTTGTCCTTTTCTTTTCTTGAGTAATCTCTTCGATAATAGGCATTATTTGTTTAAATTTAAATTGATTCATTAAGTTTGTGAATTAATATTTGTTTTCTTTATTATTTTAAGATTGAATATAATATAGTTATTCTATGGTCAGCTAAGATATCACCTGTTTGTTTTATTCACCCAGCAATTATTTTATAGGCAACTTAAACTTTAAATTTGCACAAGAGTTTTAGTTTTAGAATCTCTGTGGTTATTTACTCTTGTCGCTTGTTAGATATAATTTAATAAGAGAATCTTCAACAATTAAGGTATCATTATTCTTATTCAGAATGTGTGTGATCTGTAGATAGGACTATTCTAATCACTATTAATTAATGATTTTAAATAATCTTTTCTATGGTTTAGTAATAGAGTATTAGTATGCCCTAATAGTTATAGTTGCATTAGTATTGCATTTGGTTTCTATCTCATTATACATCTCTGAATCATCATCATCTCTTTTCTTAAATTTTATTGTAACCTCACTGAGCCGAGTCATTAAGAGTCTCATTTCGTTTCTTTTCATATCATTTTTCATCTCTCTTTCACATATTTTCTATCATCTCATCCATTTCATTATCATTTCCAAATCATTTCATTTTTTTCTTCTCCCATCTCTTTCACCTACATATCATTTCTATTTCATTTCATTTCTTTTCCTTCTTTTCTTTTCTCTCTCTCTATCTCTTTCATTTTTCATTTTTTTCTTCTCTCTCTTTCATTATCTAATCTTTCTCTAATTACATTTCTGTTTCTTTCATTTCTTTTCTTTTCTTCTAACACCCTTTCTTCTCTCTTCTTTTTTTTCTTTTTGGTAACAATATATATATATTCAATAGATGGCGTTTTACCAAAAACACCGACCAAGCATTTTGTTTACATAAATGATCAAAGAGTCAGAATTAACTATCTTTTTCATTTTAGCCCACTTTCAGATCAGCTGATTTCCAGCTGATTTGCTATGATCAGTGAAAGACAGAGCCAAGAAACTAGATCTAAACACTGACTCCTAGTGTTTATGCACAAAGTTTCTATCAGTTTGCAAGCATGAGATTTTTCAGACCGATAAAGTCTTCAAACTCAGCCAAACAAGCTAGATAGCTATATGGGTCTGATCTCAGTTCAGTTTCTCCACATCTAGCTTGTTTGTCTGATTTTGAAGACTTTATTGGTCTGAAAAATATCATGCTGGCAAACTGATAGAAACTTTGTGCATAAACACTTGGAGTCAGTGTTTAGATCTAGTTTCTTGGCTCTGTCTTTCACTGATGATAGCAAATCAGTTTGAAATCAGCTGATATGAAAGTGGGCAAAAATGAAAGAAATAGTTAATTCTGACTCTTTGATCATTTATGTAAACAAAATGCTTGGTCGGTGTTTTTGGTATAACGCCATTTATTGATCATAAATACAAGCAACAGCAGGTTTTAACGTGATTAAAACTTGTTTTTCTTTTTCATAAATCTACTTTTAATGTTTTCTGCAATGATATAGATTGCAGAGGCTTTGACTATGTGGAGAAACTGAACTGAGATCAGACCCATATAGCTATCTAGCTTGTTTGGCGGAGTTTGAAGACTTTATCGGTCTGTTTTATGCTTGCAAACTGATAGAAACTTTGTGCATAAACACTTGGAGTCAGTGTTTAGATCTAGTTTTTTGGCTCTGTCTTTCACTAATGATAGCAAATCAGATTGAAATCTGCTGATCTGAAAGTGGGCTAAAATGAAAGAGATAGGTAATTCTGACTCTTTGATCGTTTATGTAAACAAAATGCTTGGTCAGTGTTTTTGGTAAAACACCATCTATTGATCATAAATACAAGTGACAGCAGGTTTTAACGTGATTAAAACTTGTTTATATATATATATATAAATCTTATCCGATGTCTGTATTTTTAAAGCAATATACGTAATTATATAACTGAATATTTATTAATACAGTAACTAAATAATTAAAATTTTTATCCACTTAGAAGTGCTTTCAATTATCAGTAATCTTTGTCAACTAAAGCTTCGAAATGCTAACTTTCCCATACTTCCATGATCTTAATGTTTGCTGCTTGCCTGTTAATTAAGTCATGTTTGTATTTGTATATTAGCATAGCTTCCTTTATTTTTTTTATTGTTATTTTTTTTCATTTGCAATATTTTTACATTGTTAAAATTGAAGTCAAAACCATAAATACCCGATTTATTATGATCGTAAAAAAGAGATGCTGAAATATTATTATCTACTATGCAATTTTGTTTCAATTTCTGAACTCGTTTTAATAATAACAAGTGTTCTTTAGTTCTTTTTTCCAATGTACATCTACATTCACCTATATATCCACTGCCACACCTACATATCCATATATAAATGACACAATTTTTATTTATAAATAAGGTCTTATCTTTGGAGTTATTTATTAATTTGTTTAATGTAGGAGGTGTGCAAAATGCAATGTTACATATACCTGTAGAAATTTTCCTTATAAAATTTATTTGATCATTTGAAATATATGGGATTGATATCCATATTTTTTTATTAGCAGGAGAATCAATATTATTATTAAAATTTTTATTTTTATATTTCATATTAAAATCTCTAATAACATTATATATATGATTATAATTGTCGCCAACATTTAACAATTCATTCGAATATATTTCAATATTTTTGCCTTTAACTGATGAATATTTGCAAAGACTATTACACCTGGGTCTCATTTTATGTGGTAGATAAGTTCCACAGAAAACCCACATTAAAAAAAATTGCACAAAAATAGACATAACTTACCTTGAAAAATGGGGGATAGGGTCTGTAATTTTCAGAATTTGCATAAAAGTAAAGCAACAATGAAAAATTACTTTAAAATTCACATTAAAAAAATAAGGAAATAAAGTATGACTAATAAAAAATATCAAATATTTGAAAAAAATTGGTACAAGGCAAACTTTTTTTACTTTTTTTTATTAACATTTTTTTATTGACATTTTTTCATACGTATTTAAAATCATTATCACTATTTTCGAATGTGCAGTTCATTTGTAAACTGGTAAAAATCAGATTCATCAATGTGATGTTATGTAGCTTCTTCTTGAACAAAGACAAGAACCTCTCAGCAATTATACCCAGAGAAACTTGTTAGCCACTTTGTTTTCTATTCCCCACTCTAATTTTTACCATATTCTGCTCCATCCCATTTACACAACTAGTGCCAATTTCAGTCTTGTGCTGTGTTAATGTTTTTCTGTTGACAACTGATTTTTACTATTGAAACAAATTTTAAATGTTCACATTTTGTTTCTATATTAAAGTAATGAGAATTGCAATCAAAACAAAAATATTATATATTATCATTACAAATATTATTTTCAGTTTATAAAATCAATAAAATCTTAGTTATTTATTTTTAAAATCTACATTATTTATTTCTGTCATACCTAACAAAATACATTTTAAAAGTTTAAAAATTTTGAATATTTATTGTGATATTTTTATATATAAGTTTAAATCTATTATCATTATTTACTCATTAGTATAAGCAGGTTAATTATTCTAAATACAGCTTCAGGTCATATTCATGTTAGCTGCTAATATAATGTTATATTGTTGAAGAAAAAAAAGTATTTCAAGTTAAAATAAATTATTAATAATTTAAATTTTTTGATATCTAATAAATATAGTAAAATATGAAATATATTAAGAAGAAACATCAATCGCATAACTTCAAAATCACATTAAAATAATCCACATAAAATGAGACTCAGGTGTATTTCTAAATAAGGACTTCAAATCTGCCATTTTTTTTGACATTGCCAATCTTGATTTATATGGAATATAACCTCTTTTTTACTATTGGTTTAATGGTAACAATAATAAAATTTAAAATACTTATAGTCTTTTACCTAGAATGGTATTCAAATAATAGAAGGAAAAGGGTACAATTCATTTCCCTCCCTTATCCTAAACAACACAGATAAAACACTTAATTTACAACGTTTGAATTCTGATAATAAGTAAATAATATGCAGTCTGAATTATGGACAGATACATCCATTGCAATGCTTAATGAAAAAATATTAATTTGAAAATTTTCACTGGAAAAAAAATATTTATGTCATGTTATGTCATCAAATATTAGTGATTTTGGATTACAATAATAATAATTATCTGATTTGAAATTATAAATACTTTTAAAATTTATTTATTTTGTGGAATTGTGGAACTAAAAAAAAGTTTCATGAGTAAAAACCAAATTTTAATAATTTACAAAAAATACCTTTATTAAAAGCTAAACATTAAAAACAATTATTTACAGGGCACACTAATACAATGCCAGTGTGGAAATCATAGCTACTGGATGTACTTTTACATTTGATTCTGAGGAATCAGTAATTAGAAATCAACTGTATTCAAAGCCTATTCTCCTCTTGGTTGCCTAGTTTTAAAATTGCTAAATAAATTTTAGAACCATAAACTATTATGAGTAATCTCTAGAATATATAGTTGACACATCAAAATTTATTCTAGCTTAAAACAAGACATTAAACAAACATTTAATACAATTGAAAAATAACAACTATAATGGTTGACCAGCTTGCACCATAAGCTGATTAACATTTTCCATATATTTTATTGTAAAGCTCTTATTTATGATATCTTACTATTAATAAACTTATAATAACAAAAATAGAAAATTAAGTTCAATCAAACCTATTGCTGTTTCTAAATTAGATGGCTAATATGATGATGATAACTGTCATCATCACATCATAACTGATTGTTGCCTAGCACTATGTTACTCTTGAAACACTAAATGATAAATAAAAAGTATTCACCAGAAGTCATACATACCCTGATATTTAATTTACATAATGTCCACATAATATTAAATATCTAAATTTTAAGAAATATACAAAACACCTCTGTGAATTTCTCTATATGACAAATCTTAACAGCACTGTGTCTGTGTATTCCCATCATGCTATGCCTTAAACTAATCAATCAAAGCACTGAAAATTTATAAAATACAACTGATGAGATGACTACCTCAACAACGCATCTGTCATTGCCAAAACTTTCATAAATACAAGAATCTACACCTTCAGTAGTGGAAAATTTAATCTTTCAAACATCACGAGGGATAACATTACTAAAAATAAGCTTCTCAAAGTAAGACAACATGACTATAATAATGGTGGTTCCTAAGCCTATCTCTCAGGAATAAATGTATGTGTGGACACAGTCTCACTACCTAAGGAAAAATCTAAACACACCAAAAATAAATGTTTTGTTCCATGGGATCTAGATATCTAAGCTATACATAAAAATATTTTGAAAAACATGAAAAACATTGTCCTCTCATGGCAAATACATATATTAATGGGAAAGCATCTCCATCCAAAAAACATAAGTAGTATAATATCTGATAAAATCTAGAGCTATATAAAGCATAACTAATTCTAACAATGGCAAGATACAAATTTATCACTAATAATAAAAACTAATAGCTTATATCAACACTAAACTCCATGCTAAACTCCACATGTTAAACAATATCTAAAACACACAGAAAAGTATTAGTCAAATCGACTATAAACACATTAAAATAGCATAGTAAATATTTGCATAAGATAAGGAAATACACACACGAACAATGAGCATAGTAAATATGAATGAAATTATAGTGGACAGACTGACACAACAAATATATATTAATTAAATGGCTATAACGAATAATATTTGTTCTCAGAAAAATACGGAATGCTATTTCTGTTAAATAATAAACTTCTGATAAACACAGATATAATGGTTGTTGCCCTTAAAATTACAAAAGAATAGGTAGCTTAAAATTAAACACTTTGCCAATATATTTAAATTTATCTGTATGCAATAAAAATATCTACACACTTTATTGCAAATTCCTTGAGACAGCTTCAAATAATAAAGTAAGATATTTTGACATATAAAATAAAGCATTATATATATATTCTAACTAATTAATCCCTTCTTTGTTAAACGAGTAAGTTTTGGGCTAGGGGATCGATGTTTAATAGGCTTCCACGTTGTAGCCATTTCTAACTAACGAAAAACTTAAAAGAAAAATGAAGATGAAGAAGGTCAAGGTCATGTCTAACTAAATAAAAATTTAGAGAAATAAAGATTTCATAAAAATATAAATTAATCGACAGATGCACTTCTTAAATGCACTTCTTAAGTATCAATTAAATATGCAATGCATCAATTATATATTCTGGTATACTAGGTATAGATTAAACAATTTCTAAGTATAGATTTAATCTAATCATTTCTCCAATATAGTGCACAGACTAATATATTTCATACGTAAAAATTAAATATAACCTCCTTCGTGCGACCGCGTTACAGGCCAATTGTAACTATATAAAAACAATTCAAACAAATAAAAAGTTATTCTTTATTTTGTTAACTTTATATAAACTTATTAAAGTAACATGAAACGCATTTTGCAATCTCTCAATCGATCATCCCCAATGAATTTCAAACATAACTAAACGATTGGGAGAGCTCCCAATTATCATATGTATTATTGGATAGTTTAAGCTAATTATAACTTTATTATAACCAATGAGAATTTTATTCAAATGATCGCACATCCACGTTATGGATTAATTATATTATATTCAAACTATATGGCATTTACACATTTGCAGATAAATTGCATGCCAATTACAACATTTTAAGAATGGATCGATGGATACTTCATCATTCCCAGCTGACACTATTTCTAAGGCCTACTGAGATGATGATGATGATACAGAACATTTATAAGCTTATTTGCCAGGGCGCCAAATTGCAGCTCCAATAAAATATAGAGGTGAAATCTCAATACAATACTCTTAGTAATAATATTTCATGAATGGGTTAATACATAATTAATTTGGAGAACACTGAGAACGCATTAAAATAGACAATATTAATATCTTTAAGAATTCCAGGCTATTCTCAGCATAATCCCATTCACCATGATTAAAGCTACAATTAAATTTTATTCTAATTATAAAGTTCTATATTCATCTCCACCTTTCTGATCCATCCCTTCATCAATTTCACGTCCATATGTCTACTACACTATTATTTATCTTATCATCAAATTTTACATCTTGCTAGCTCATCTCCTCTCATTCTAATCTCTTCTCAGGGTTTTTCGAACAATTAGGTGTGGAAATCGAATAAGCTGCGATAGGTTATTGGTGATAAACATTCCTCTCTTGATCGCCTCCAAGGTGATCTCGGTTGTCTTTAATGCAATCTAATATCAATTTACATTAAAGCTGGAATATTTAAGCTTATTAAATCTTTATAAACACATCATAAAACATAGTCGCAATTATAATAACACCATATAAAATAAGATGCATCTAGAGAGGTTTGAATACAACGGATGGGGAAAGGATTTTATGCCCACCCTCTGCACTCGCTATCACTCAATACTATCTCTATTCGCGATTTATATTTAAACAATATTAAATTATTTGGCAAGCATTTAAAACTAACCTTTTAAACAATTTTACCAAATATTAATTACTACATGATAATTCAAATATTACTAATATGATATTGATGTATGATTGGATTGGAAATATCTAGATAATAATAACCCACAAAAACATGGAGACACACGCAAATTTTTATTTAAAACAAATAACAAATTTTATTTGACAAACTATAATTCAATCAATCCAAAAAAAAACCATATACATTACATTATATCTACACTTTCTTTTTACCTTAAATACAGTAAATACCAATTTCTTCCCGTTTTCAATGCTTTACCTTTTTACTACAGATATATTTTAGAAAATACGTAATCGATTTTTTTTCTTTTTTTTTTAATTTAAATTTGATAATTTTGTTTAATAAATCTAAAGGTAATATCCCCTTGCAAATTTCTTGATCTTATCCGATCATCCTGATTAAATATTCTTTGGCCCTAATCTTTACAACAGAGATATCTTAATAATAGTAAGACTAAGTTATTGCAAATAAATTGGCATTAAGATCAAACATCATCCTAGTGCACTCTCTATGTTCATGTTCTTATAACATAATAATATTTTAACAATACTACCTTTCCAGCGAAGTTCTCAGCTGGCCATGTAAATATTTATTAAATACATTTATATACGCATTGCTTATGCCCAATCATTCGTACGTTTTATTTAACCCTTAACAGTTATTAACCTAATTATTTGTGGCTCGTATGCTAAATCCAACTATAAAAACAATATTCAAATACACCAATTGCACATACATTATCTGCATTCATTCAGACATTGTTGAGTTTGCGACCTGGTATCCAATACTTATAATAATGCTCATCATGGCTATCCTCTCATACACCGTAAGGAATATCAAATATTAATATGAGGCAGGCAGTGACCCGAATAAGAGAGAACCTTTTCACTAAGGTTAAGATATGCTAGGATTTTTTTTATCGCTAGTCATATAAAAAACATAGGTATGCCAAATACCTCTGGCCATCAAAACAAGAAACCTTCTTACGGTGTAGAGCATACTTAAGTGGGAAAACTCTTCCACTGGGTTCAAATACTTTCTGAATATAGCATATATCTCAGTCAGTTAAACTTCACTGAATTTGTGGAGATCTTTGTCTATCCACACACACACACAGGTCGAAACATCAAATTATACAAGTAAAACTTTCACAACTTTAATATTCTTGCAAATTAGTGTACTGGAACATGAGCCCATAAATTTTCCAAGCATAAATCAGCTTGTTTCTGGCCTTAAATCTATGATAACAATAATAATAATAAGCAATAAGAAATGCGCACAAAATTCTCGAAACTATTTCCAGGCACTTTTATAAAAAACAATAAAAATGATGATGATACTCAATAAACAAGCAATTCATTTATAAATCTAATCATTCGATAATAACTTCTGATGCTAATAACCCTATCTCTCAATTGTTTTTTTTTTTTTAAATTGAGGGGAAAGAAAAAAAAACATTGTTTGTAAAGCATTTCAAATAAGGCATATCATTTCTACCCCAAATAACCACAATAGCGAAAGCATTTAAATAAACATATATAAAATCATATGAAAACAATTTCTACCCCCAAAATAATGCAATAGTGATTACATGAATCAATTTTTTTTTTTTTAAGGAAAAAAAAATGCTATACGTGATATACACTACAAAGAAAGAAAATCGTTTTTCCTTTCTATATATATTAAATGTCCTACACACATAAAAAGCGATCATAATAATAATAATAAAAATTATACTTATACAAGTCTTTTAGCAGGTGTTCTTCCAGGTTCCTGATTTCTCCTTTTTTCCTTTTTTTCTTGACCGGTTTATGAGAGCATATAAAGTCCTTGTTGTAAAAAGTTCTTTTGATAGAGTTCGATTCCTTTTCTCTCATATATACAGTTTCCATTTTGCTGAATGAGTTCCTCATTTCCATATCTAAGTAGATTATCTTTAAACTTTGTAATTTTCTGCAAGTTTCAGTTAAATAGCCTTCATTTAACTTTTTCACAATATCAGTCTGTTTTGGATTGCCCTTTTCCAATTTTACTTTCATTCTGTAGATTTAAATTGACTTATATATGCATTAAAACTTTTGAGTCTTAAATTTTACTATTTGCATATATATATAAACGATATCAAACTCAAGTTTTAACTTCTGCAGTTTAAATTTTTATTACATCTGTTGAATAGTCAACTTCTGGAAGGTTCCAAGTGTGTGCCCCCTTAAAATTTACTCACTATACATTGTTATATTTAGTCGAATTACTCTGAAGAGACAAAGTATAATAAATATGATTTTCAATTTTATAACACAGTTTTCTTTTATTCAATCAAGGAAAACTGCAACAGATAAGTTTTAAAAATACAAGCAAGTCCCCTTTTTTTTTCCTCTAACACAGCTTTTATAGAGACGTCCTTTATCTCTATAATTAATTGACATTTCCACCCCCTCTCAATTAAATCTAACCTGTTGCCCCTTCAGAAAAACCAGGCATAAATTTCAAGTCAAATAGACAGATTAATTTTACAATCTAACATTTAATTGCCAATTAATTTTTTACACTTTGACAGACCAGAATTGACCATTCACCGTTAATGGCCTAAATTAATGGTCCCTTTAAATTCCTTAGTAGGATCTGTGTATTTTAAGGAATGATAATTAACTGAGTAAGATAATACACACTAAAATAATCTTACTTTTCCCTTTAATAGTGAAACACAATATATTGCAGCTGTTTCAAACTCAGACTTGACATTAAATTTGACTGCTAATATTAAACTTATTTAAAAGATTTTAATTTCTTATTTAAAATTGCTTTACATCATGTAAGAAATGATTATTAATTTTACATTGTACCATCAAGATCTACAATTAAATTATATATACACACACATCGCAGGTATATACTTTTCTTTAAACTTAGATTTTTAATGCCTTAATCTTTATTTATTACAACTATTCTACCTATATTATTATTTATTTACTTCCATAAATTATTTATTTCTAACCTAGCTTAAAATAATGACTATTCATCATCACTATCCCAATGTAGTTTTCAATAGTCACACATCTTCCTCTTCTCAGTTAACCTACCAACAAATATATAAATCCTGCTTTTCTAATATTTTTTTAATATCAATTTAACTCATAAATTAAAATAAAATAATCCTCTGGTTATAAACACATTAACAATAAATTTTTAGATTGCTCATTAGTCAAACATATGCAATCCCTTATAAATATGGGTTCAAACTCTGTCTTGGCTTAAATTTTCTTATTACACAGAAAAAAAAATACATATATTATGAGGAAAATTTGGATAGAACCTTCTCTTTCACAGCTAACTTAAAAAAATGGAGCCTTGGACAAATCCAAGGGCTACAATATATATATATATATATATATGACTATTATGTTACCTTTTTTTAAATAAAATAAAAATAACAATAATGATAATAATAATAGTGATAAACTTAGTTCAATAATAAAGCTTCATCAGCATTAGGCAAACTATTACAGTGTGAAGTCCCACATCATTTGCTGTATGCATAATATCAATACATTCATACTTTACAAACCAATATTGTTTTTTTTAAAACAACAAAGCAACTACAACTTTCACTATGATACATGATATGTACATGAATAAGATATTTTACATTAAACATGAACAGGTTTGGATCACTATACAAAGACACAATATAAAACATAAGCTAGCTAGTTTTAAAATATGACACTTAATTGTGTAAATTTATTAATAAATGTAGAATTCTAGTGACTATCTACAGTTTCACTAAATATCCATTATTATCACTTATCAACCTTTCTTTCATTTTATTCTGAGTTATTTAATTTTATTTCTTAACAACAATCTTTTTTTAAAGTCTCTCTGCAAATGCAAAAGAACAATGAACATTTTGTCATAAAAATGATATTTTATTTTCTTAATAAAACTTAAATTTCCAAAGGCAGTTTTAAATTTGCAGATTTTTTAGAAATCATTTGGGCATTTCTTTGTTTTAAAAGTTAATAGTTAATAATGAAGCATTTATTCAATCAGTTTAATTTTGAACAATTCTTAACTTATTCTTTTTTTAAAAACTTGGTTTTAAATTTGCAGCCCAAAAAAAAATTAAGTAATAAACAAGGAGTATTATGAAATTTAGAAAGTTTTAGCAAAATAAACATGAAACTGGTATCTTAATTCCTTTAGCCGTTCATCCTAAGTTAACCATTTTAAAGAAATACTCTTTAACACTTGTTTTATAAAAATAAAAACTTAGAAAAATTATACTATTTAAATTTAATCAATAACAGACAGAAGTAAGTGATAAAAAATCAATCAGAAGCCCCTTTGTCTTAATTTCTTCTAAAAAAAAATCACGTCAGTGTTCTCTGTTCTGCATTCCAATTTTAAGGTTAATAACAAGTTAAATAATTTACATGAATAAATTTTTTTAGATAATAATAAAAAAATAAATATAATAATTTACTGATTCTCATATTTTAAATCTAATAATATTGTTAATGTTACCATGAATTTGTTTATATTAAAAGTTTAAATTAATAATTGTAACAATTTTATTTGCCAACTTTATAATATATTTTACTTTTAAAGTTAATAAATAAATTAAATATTTTAATGAATAGAATGAAAGACTTAAAAGTCAATAAGTAAATACATGCATGCACACACTTATAAGAACCCAAACTAATTTTATTTAAGACAAGCTTATTTTAATAATAAATCTAAATTTTGAATAACTATAATGATATTAATTATTTGGTACTTTTTTCTCGCACAAAACAAGCAACCAGGTGACACTGCAGATTCACTAAGAAGCCTGTAAGTGATACATTTCTATACAAAAGTGGCTCAAAATCACTGAAATTGAAATTTAAAATGCCTGAGGTGAGAAATGCAAAATCGCTGAAGTCTATGAAAAATTAAAATGCAAAAATCACCGAATAAATTGAAATTTAAAATGCTTGAAAAATCAATGGAAAAATAAAATGCAATAGTATTGCTGAAATGTATGGAAAATTAGAATGCCTGATGTGAGAAATGGTTAGGAACCCCCACCAAATGAAGAGTTAAATGAAAAATAAGTAAAGTGCAAATTATGAATGCTATTTTCAAAATCCTATGAAATAAATGAAAAACACATCTGATGAAAGCCCAACAAAAACATACTAAATCTCAAAAAAAAAAACTATAATAAAACCCTATGAAATTAAAAACATACTAAATCTCAAAAAAAATTAACAATGACAAATTAATGGTGGTAAAACAGTACATTTGAAAGAAAATTACTCTGACTTTTAACACTATAATGATGAGGAGTGTAATAATTCATGTTAAATATAGATAATAATGAGCTCAAAGTGATTTAAAAAATAAAAATACACCTGGGTCTTGTTATATGTGGTAGATAGGTTCCTCAGAAAATGTGCACAAAAGAAATCATGCAAAAATAGACTTAACTTACCTTGAAAAATGGGGGATAGGTGCTGTAATTTTCCAAAAATCACATAAAAGCAAAGCAACAATGTAAAATTACTTTAAAATTCACACACAAAAAAAATAAGAAAGTAAAATATGACTAATAAAAAATTTCAAATTTGAAAAAAAATTGTTACAAGAGAAATTTTTTTTACTTATTTATTAAATACAGCATTTAATTTTAGTCAAAACAATATATTTTATGCGTAATTTACAGTATTTTTCTTTTTTTCATACATGCAGAGTATTTTAATTATTATCGTAATTTGATGATAAGTAAGTTCGTTTGTAAACTACTAAGACATCAGATTTGTCACAAGAGAAAATACAACTAGTGCCAATTTCATTTTTTCAATTGCTCTTATCATGGACTCGCCTAAACTAAATGTTTTCCAATCACTGTTGATCCTTCTGATTGCACTAAGTGATCTAAAATTGAAATTTTTGTTTCCAAAGAAATTCATTTTGTTGGGTGTTTTTTTCTTCTCCGTTAGATAATACTAAAAGTTTAAAATAAAAATAAGAACTTACTTACAATAATAAAAAGACACCAACTCAACACTGTTCGGCAAAATTTAATTAAAACTAACAATTAAAAATTAAATTCTTATTTTTGTCTTTAATTTTCAATTCCATTTAAAAATGAAATTTCATTGTTTTGCGTCACATTATTTTCAGATCACATTACATAATTTTAAGTTGTTAATTATAATTAAAAATCAGATTTTAGTTGTCAAATTTTATTGTGCCCATTGCTATAAGTAATCTTTTAAAAATAAACTTGTGAACACTAAATGATTAATTGACTACATACTCTTTTTTTAAAAAGCAAAAATATAACGTGATTTAAAATACAAAAAAAAAAAGCAATATGCATAATATAGGCATCTATAACGTTTGAACATATTTACATTATAATCTTGTAAAATTTAATGTGTGTATATAAAATAGGGAAATCTTGATTTTAAGTGAATTATGAACTTCTTTATTGCATAAAATCTATTACAGTACACCCAGGTCTCTTTTTACGCGGACTTATTTACCACAATTTTGAAGTTACGCGTTTCGTGTTTCACCAGAAGTCAAACTCCGATAATGCGCTATTATTTTAAATAATAAATTTCACGCACTTACATTATATTGAAAGTAATAGCACATTATTGGAATTCAACTTTCATCTTAGTAATTTCAATATTTTCAATGCTTTATAATAGTAAGATTTTATGCAATAATGAAATTAAAATCATGATTTTCACATTTTATGTATACACATATTAAATTTTACAAGATTATAATGTAAATTTGTTCAAACATTGTGCGTGTTAATTTTGCATCTTAAATCACATTCTGTTTTTGCTTTTTAAAAAAGAACGCAATCAATTATTATTTTCTTATTAATGACACTAATCATTAACGTGCTCTGAAATTCCAATGAGAGCTAAATGGTTGTATGTCTGGATATCGCAAGCTTCATAAACAATTAATAAAATCATCATCTCAAAGATTAATTACTAATTATGTTGTCATCAGAAAATCAACACAACATGAGAGTGAAGTTGGTGCTAGGTGTATTTCCTCTTGAGAAAAATCTGATTTTTTATCAGTTTGCAAACGAACTTGTTTATCGATAATAATTAAAATGTGTATTAAAAAAATGTAAATTACTGTACAGTAAATTATGCATAAAAATATATTATTTTGAATAAAATTAAATATTATCATTAAATAAAGTTTGTCTTTTATCAATTTTTTTCAAATTTGAAATTTTTTATTAGTCATATTTTTTCCTTATTTTTTTTTTGTGCGAATTTTAAAATAATTTTATGTGGTGCTTTGCTTTTATGCGAATTTTGAAAAATCATAGACCGCATTCCCCCTTTTTCAATGTAAGTTACATCTATTTTTGCCCAATTTTGTTTGGGTGTGTTTTCTGAGGAACCTCACGTAAAATGAGACCCAGGTGTACTATTATAAAGCACTGAAAATATTGAAATTATTAGAGAGAAGTCAAACTCCAATAATGTGCTATTACTTTAAATATGATGTGGTGCGTGAAATTTATAATATTTAAAGTAATAGTGCATTATCGGAGCTCGGCTTCTGATCTAATAATTTTTATCGCATAAAAGAAAACTGCATACAAAGATATTAAGAAGAAACATGAACCACACAACTTCAAAATCACATTAAATAAATCCTCATAAAATGAGACCCAGGTGTAGTTATAAAATGCTAAAACAACAGCAAGATAATTTAAACAAAAAATTTGTTAAAAAATCACTCTGAGTTATCTAACTAACAGATATAATAATAATTCAAACCTTAAAAACAGACTAATACATATTAAGTAATCAATGTTCATATTAACCTATAATTATTACAGTCTTCGCCTTGAAATTTATTACAGAATATCATTTATTATTACAGAATATCATCAATAGCATCATTAGAGTTTAAATTAAGTTAATATGTTACTCTATTACTAGTTTATATCAAAATTATTGCAAATACTCGGATTAAATTGCAAATATATAAAATCAACAAAACAGAAATAAAATAATCAGAATAGAAAATATAATTTCAAAGTAATTTAAATAGCATACCAATTTCCCTCTTGAATGAGTTGACCATTCAGTGACATTGTTTTTCATCCTTACAAAATCAAATTTGGGCATTCTAGATCTCTCCATTAATGACAATATATGGGATTTATATATTAAATTTTTCCCATTTATTGATCATGTTTTCTTTCACTTAAAGTTTGTTATTTTTAAAATAACTTATGTACAATTTTGAAATTTAGATACAAACTGAAAAAATAGCGTAAACATTTTTGGTACTATTTTTTCATAAATAAATTTCCAGAACTTGGGTCATGTGACAGATTGATGATACTAGTTTTGCAGCAAGGAAATTAATCTCTATGTTTTTAAAATCAAGGAGTGTATTTTTTTTAGATTATCACTGACTAAAAAGTAAAAAAAAAATGAAATATTTTTTTTAAAAAGGAAAATAATACATTTTCTCATTTTTTAATTATAAATCACTAATATCAACAAATTAAAAATCCTCCTTTTTTTTTTTTCAAAAAATTATTTTCTTGTATCAACATTGAACATATTGATAATACAAAATCCCAAAACTTCAACTTTTTTTATCTTCTTACAGTCATTTTTGGAGTTTTGGATTATATAAATGTGTTCAGTATTGATATAAGAAAACAATGGTTTTCGAAAAAAAAAGGATTTTTAATTTGTTGATATTATTGGAGAACATATATACATTTTAAAAGAAAAAGTGATTGTCTATTTGCTGTATTATAATACATGATTATATATATATATTTAATGTAGCTAAAAATCTTTTCTCTAGAGCTTATAATTTATCTGATAAAGAACATCTTTCTCAAGAAATAGAATTTACAAAAAAGTATTCTGCTTTCTAATAATTATAATAAAAACATCATATGTAGGGCTTTATATAACATTAATACTAAAAAGAAAGAAGAGGATAGAATTGATAATTCCTCTTTTAATATAGTAATTTTGCCTTATATTAGGGGATTACTGATAAAATCAGTAGAAGACTATCTTCTTTTAATATAAAGATCACTTTTTCTACTGGCAAAAAAATTGGTGATTTTTTGTATAAACCCAAAGACAGATTATTTTTGGAACACCAAGGAGTTTATAAAATTCTGGGTTTCCAGTGCTCAAGAGGCTATGTGGGTCAGTCTAATAGAAGATTTAATGTCAGAATTAAGGATCATAAAAATGCTTTTCATCAAAAAATTAGCACATCAGTTTTTACTTCCCATTATTTAGAAACTGGTCACAAACCTAATTTTGACAATACAAAAAATACTTGCTAATTTGGAAAGATATGATTTAAGAACCAAGAGAGAGTCAATTGAAATATTAAAGAGACCTACTGGTTTAAATAGAACTGATGAAGCACAATGTACTTCAGCTAAGTGGAAACCTCTCATTTTATCCAATATTAACTTAAAATTAATAGGTAAAAATACTGAGGGAAATAGACATTTTGATAAGCCTCATATTGTGAATGCTGAACTTAAATCTCATTTCTCATCTCACACACAGTCACATTATTTGTTAAGATCTAACGGTTTTTCTTTCAAAAGTTAACTTTGATAATGGCAGTTGCTATTCAATCAAAATATTGGTGTTTAATGGAAAACAATACACGGTATAGCCGAAAAAGTTATTATATATATATATGCATTTTCTCAGTGGTTATTGATAATGAATACATTTTTGTAAACTAGGCAGAAAACATCATCAACCATTATAAATCCACTGCAACATGAAGGTCTCTCCAAATTCAATTAATCTTCTCTGATCTTTAATTTCTTTTCTCCATATCACCCCTGCACACTGTCTTATTTCATTGATCCATCTCACTTGTGGTCACTTTCTGGCTCGTTTACAATCTCTTGGAATCCAGATTTAAGATTTCAATTGTCCATCTATTATTATCTCATTTACAAATATATCCAAGAGATTGTAAAAGACCCAGAAAGAGACAACTTCTCATTTTACATTTCTTAACCCTGGACAAGCTGCTTGATGGCACTGTTTCCATGTAAACAAAAGAAATATAAAGTTCTGGGCTGGCATAGTATTTTTGTTTGACATATTTTTGTGATATATTTGTTTGGAAGCTTTTTTTTAATTTGTTTTTTCTGTGTTATTTTTTGGATTTCATACATTTGTTGTTGCTTTTTTTTAAAAAAAATAATATTTATTACTTTTTATTTATTGCTTAAAATATGGCCTACCAAAACGTCAGTTGATTGGCTTTATTATTTCTTTGTTGTTGTTTTTTTTATAAAATTGGATTTTTTGCATTTGAAATGAAAAAGAGAAAGACATTAATCCATTAAGCTTTTTGGGTTTTTATTTTTGGGGAGGGTCTTCCTCCATTATTACTTTTTATATGGCTTTGGGATGAAAGGAAGTAAAATAAAAACATTACTGTTATATTTAGTTTGTGCTTTAATGCAGACAAAACCTAACCCTAAGATATAATACTTTTTATTTATTGTTTGAAATGTGGGATTCCAAAAAGTTCGAATAAAAACTGCTGTACACATTCCATTCCATAAGTTTTAACGTTTATACAGCTTTTTTGGGCACACACACAACAAATAAAAATTAAAAGAAAACAACTAATAAACAGACATTTATTCAAAAATTGATAAGCAAACAAATGAAGGCAAAATGCTAGTGATTTTTTAGGTTATGTGTTTATTTATAATGAATAATAAATAAATTAAAAAAACAAAAATTCAAGATAAATTATCAAACTATTGAAGACTTTGTTGGAATGGCCATCTCAGCAAGTATGGCTCTGAACAAATCTTTCTTTTTGTGAAGGTGCCACCACATAAATTTGGAAATGTAGTCAGGGAAACTTTGGAAGTGTGCCACAATGTTTTATATTATGTTACTTTAACATTCTCCAAAGACACTCTATGTTCTGAGTGTGGGTACCTGTGCTGAAATCCACAAACTTGTAGTAGTGGTTCACTTTCATATGTGTGTATCCTGCAGTATCCAGCTCTGATGTCTTATACACCTTTCAACAGTCGGATTACACAACAGATCCAGCTTCAATGTTGTTGCATGTGGCCTGAGAAAGTGAAACTGCTGATTGAGAGGGGACAGCCACCACAAAGCATTGTCTGGTCTCCCAGAACAGACCTCCAAATATCCACTGCACAGATCTCCAAAGATCCACTGTTGTGTAAGAAATCTGCCCTGGTGGTTCTATCTTTTGGGTGAACATAGTCTCATCCAGCCCCACTATCAGGTGTGTTGTTGTGACTACAGGTTCTTGTTGCATATTTTTCTTATGCCTGTTGTCCAGTTGACAATAGCATTTAGTGAGAGTTCAAGATCTGTTAGAAAAATTTCTATGGTAAGCTCATCATGGCTCCAAAAATATACCAGATGCAAGGCTTTTAAAAATCTTATCCTTGAACCATCAAACCATGTCTGCTGGTGAATAGAGCTTCATCATTGGCAGAAGTGAGTGGGTCAGTGGAAGCTTGATAATTGATATAATGTTATTTGTTTGCCACAAACACATTGCTTTATAGCAGGAAAGATATTGTTGGCCTGCAGAAATGACACATCATCAGCCTCGGTAACAGGCAACTTCCAAACCATAATATTTTCAGCATCAGACATTTTGTTGTGCATGAGCTCTTGAGAATCATACTTGTGCATGCAAATTTTGAGATACAACTTGGCTTTTTATAAACATCTGTAGGACAAATTCTAACATTAAGTAAATAATTACAAATATCTTGGTCAGAATATTAAAATAGATGGAAACATAATGGATGAAATTAACAATAAAATTAAACTTGGTTGGAGTGCTTTTGGTAGGAATAACTTGATACTAAAAGGAAATATGCCTAAGTGTTTGAAATGGTAAATGTGTTTTAACAGTTTTTACTTATGAATCTGAGACTTGGACACTTAATAGAAGAGCAATACAGAGACTTCAGACCACCAAGTTAATAATATGATTAATTTCATCCATTATGTTTCCATGTGTATTAATAATCTGACCAAGGTATTAGTAATTGTTAACTTCTTCTAACTCATCATAATCTATATTTATTTTCATATTTTGAGAAAATGCATATATATATATATATATATATATAAATTGTATTTTGAGAAAATGCATATATATATAAATTGTGCCAAGGCCAAATTGGCACATGTATATAAAATAATTTTGTCTAAAAAAAAAAAATATTTATTATTAAAATCTTTCGTAAAAGAGTTTGAAAAAAAAAATAGAAATTAATTGATTTAAAAGGGGAGAGGGGGAGTTTTGTTTAGAAAAGATAAAACTAAGAGTTCATAAAAGTTAAAGAGTGTTATTATTATAAATTAAAAGCTTCAAAATATAAATCTCTTTTCATTCGAATTGAATAAAAAAAATAGTATTAAAACTAGTTTTGATGTGTAGAATAAAATTATATATGTGTGCAAGAATGTAAAATAAATGTATCAGTATTAAATATTATAAATAAATGAAAAATATATTTAAAAAACACAGCGGTGCGCTACTAATTAAAGATATGAAAACAACACATTTTGAAATAGCTACTACTAATTAAACAATCAATCAAAAAACACGTTGTCATAGGATTAGTTATCACTGAAATTTTGACAACACTCATTTTCCGGAGGATATTAAAACAAAAAAACACTTTGCAGATATAAATAGCTAGATTTTTATCGGATCAGTTTTATTCAGTCTAGTTTGCAGTGACAGTCTTGTTCAATTTCTATTATGTATCAAGAAACAAAAATGCATTGTTCAGCAGCTTTTGGAAAAACACTCTCATACTTCAGCCTTTTTAGTCCAACAAGATCATCAAAACCTGCCTGAGAAATAATGTCTGCATAACAACTCAAACATCCTCCGTCAAACGTTCAACTGTCTTCAAGAATAAGACCAATGGATTCACACAAAATCTCTTCAAGAAACATCCAAATCTAACCAGTTAGATATAATCCATCAGAAGCAGCAGAAGCAGTCAACAATAAGCAACCTCCACATTCCAAAAATCCTAGGTAAACATTTATTTATTATCATTTATACGTAGTAGCAACCGCTGTAATTCATAAATATTCAAGATTCAAATTATATGAACTCTATCATACATAAAATGAACTATTGATATGTGTGTTTAGGTTTCAAATGCTATTAATGCTTAATTATTATATCAGTGTTATTAGTTAAATTAGATAAATACCAGTGTTCTACTATTACAATCTACAAGAATATTTAAACTAGTTTAGAAATGTTACTTTAAAAATGTGCATGTGTTAAATCAGATTTATAAAAATGTTTAAATTTAGTCAATTAATGTTTGATAATCTTTAATCTTAATTAATGTTAATTAAAATAAAATGTCTTCAAACTTAAACTTTATTTGTCAGTCAATTCTTTTTACCAACCTTTTATTAACTCTTTCCACCACTAATTTTGTATAATTTTGTTATTGAATTAAAATTAGACTGAGCTAGTTTTACGGAATGATTTGAGCACTGAATTATGAGCCTACTGCCCGAATACATTAGTCTTCAGACTAGCTGGCACACCGAGGTTTACCTCGAAACAAATAAAGTATTCGGATAGTAGGGGTTTGAATTTAGCAGCCAAGATGGGCCATTGTTGATAGTTAAAGCTATCAATAAGATCTCCCATTTTGCTCAAATGTGCTGGTTCGTTCACATAACCTTTATAAAATTATAAATGTATTATGAAAGAGTTTGAATCTGGCCAAAACTTATATAAGTGTAAGTAAATGGTTTCAGCAGTTCGACCCAGTATATAAATGGCTTTTCCCAACGTTGGGGCTGGACCTAAAAAACAATAGTAAATAAATGATTTATTTTTTGTTTAAAAAAAGTTTTCTATACAAAAGCTAAATTATGTACGTTAAAGTGTTTTAATTTTTTTTTTTAACAAAAAAAAGAATTGACCAAAAACTTTGTATTCTTTAAATGAAGAGAGATTTATGCTATTTACATTGGTTAAAATAAATCATTATGTTAAATTAGAGACAGGTGGATGTTTGGGCGGAGTTAAAGCATTAAGATCGGGTGGAGAAAAATGGACAAAGGAGGGGCGGAGTCAGCGTGTATTTCCAGTTTAGAAATAAATAAATAAAATAGAAATTAGTAAACTTATGAGTGTGAATAAAATATAATATTAAAGAAAAATAATATAAAAAAGTAAAGTTTAAAATTATAAATATGACAAGAAATAAACCTAAAATGGAGACTCAAGGTAAAAAATCAGACAATGTTCCCAGCGAAGAACAAAATAAAACCTAAACTAGTGAAATAGAAAAGGTCCCCAGTGAAGAAAAAATAGAAACTCAAGTGAAAGAAGTAGAGAATGCTTCTAGTGAGGAACAAAAAGATAAAAACAAAAAAGAGGTTGAGCAAAAAGAAGAGAATAGGGTAGTCATAGCTTTATTAACTTGCATGTTTGAAAAACATAAAGAAACAGCCGAAGAATATAAAAAAATATCTGAAGAGCTTAAAAACCAAAATAATGAAATGAAGAGTAAATTGGAAGGGCAATCTGAAATGCTTGAAAAGTTAAAGGACCAGATCGAAATGGGCCAGAATAAAATAAAAAAAGAAATTAGGGAAGAAATAGAAGAGATTAAAATACAAGTAGAAAATCAAATAGAGACTGCTTAACAAGTAATTGAAAAAATTAAGATAGAAGATACAAAAGTAATTGAAGAGATAAAAGTCGGAATGATGGATTTAGCTTGGAAAGTAAATCAAAAGAATAGTAAAAATAGTTCACAAATGGAAATAAAACAGTGTGACCACTCGAGTGCAAACACGCACATTATAAACAATCCGGCAATCGTGAACCAGTTTTGAAAATATGGATATTTCTGGCCATCAAGGTGATGCTCCTATGGAACATTTAAATAGTTTGGAGCACTATTTCACTCTGTCTGAATCAATTAAGTGAGGAGGCTATGATCACAATAGCTTGTAGCCATTTACAAAGGGGGTCTCAATCTTGGTGGGACTCTATATAAAAAAACCCGTCAATTTTGCCGAATATAAAGTTGCTATTTTAGCTAGTTATTGGAGCGAAGATTATCAGGAAAATCTTCATCACCAGATTTCACAAGATAATGGTGACCTGGTGAACCGTTCATTTCTTTTTTTAGAAAGCAAATGGTGAAATTACGCTCTTTAACAGCAGACCCACTATCTGAACAACACATTGTCAGGATAGTCCGCCATAGTTTTCCTCATAATGTCGAGCAAATGCTCATAGGAACTGAAAGGAAAACAGTGGAACAAATGGAGGAATTGTTGAGCACTTTCAACAGAACTAGACCAACTTTTGACACGAGAGATAGGGGATTCAAATTCCAACTTAGAGAGCTGGCTGTAAACACCATAAGATATAGACATAGGTCAATTTCAGGGAGTACCCAGAGGAGACGTTATTTCAATAGTCCCTAGAGACCAAAATCTTTCAAAGAACTGACAGCGATCCTGATGTCTCTCATACTAGATTTAAGGAAAGGCCCAGGGGTGATTCTCAATCCCCCAGCATGAGTGGCTATATACAGAAAAAAATATAAGAAAGAACCGCCAGACAAAAATTAAAAATATGTAATCTGACAGATTCGCTGGCTTGACCTAGTTTATAATGACCATGGACTCAGAATAATGGAAAATGTTTAACAAAGTTTAAGGAAATAAATGTAAAAACGAGTATCAAGATAGTTTGAATAATTAAAAATGATTAAAGTTAGTCTTAGTAAAATAAAATAATGATCTTAGAGTTTAAAATGTCAAAGCATCTATAAAACAATTTATGTCAAAACCCTCAGTTATGTCTTATCGATTATATTGATATCCCAGCTCATAAGTCTAGAACATAGCGGAGCATGACACAAACAAAATAAATGTGTAAATCAAAATAGACCAGCAAAATGAAAATGTTTTTTTTTTTTAAAAAAGGGAGACTAAAATAATAAAACAATTTATGTCAAAACCCTCGATTATGTCTTATCGATTATATTGATATCCCAGCTCATAAATCTAGAACATACTGGAGCGTGATGCAAACAAAATAAATGTGTAAATCAAAAGAGACAAGCAAAATGAAAATGTTTTTTTTTTTAAAAAAAAAAAAGGGAGAGTAAAAATAATGCTTTAAAAATAAAAATGAAATAAATAAGTGTATAATGAAAGTATTAATGAAAATAAAACATTATCAAATAAAATTTAAAAAAAACGTGTATTAAATTAGGATTGAGGTGTGTGCGAGTATTTGGGCAAAGAAATTAAAAGTAAGTTTAAATCAGCACAAAATCTATCTGTGTGTTTGAATTGCCTTATACTTTGCTGCCTACTTCTCTTAACATTACATTTATTACCTAATGATGAAAATAAAAATGAAAAATGCACTCTAGAAAAATAAGAATTTGAAGTGGTCAATACTTGGGAAAAGTGATCAATGCACATGTTAATCAAGAAAAATGTTCGTAAATAAATAAGTAGGTCAAATAGTTAAAATAAAATCGATAAAATCAAGTTAAATAAATAAGCGTAAATAAATCTATAGTAAATAAGAATGAAGAATGACTCATAATAAAGTAATCGATTTTTTTTCATTGAATATACGCATGTTAAATAAAGATGTTCACAATGATTTACAAATAATATTATAAGATTAGTGTAAATAAATATTTTAAATAATGTTTCTTAAGGGTTATAAATAATATTGTAATATAAATAAATAGTGTAAGATATAGTTCATGCGAATTTAAAAATAAGGTTGTAAGATTAGTAATAAAAATATAAAGTCAATCTAAGGTGAATTAAGAGTGTGTAAGTATACATGGGTATACATGTGTACATACACTGGTAATATTCGGTAAATACGATATATCATGATGCGTATTTTAAATGGATTTATCTAGATATCTTTTTAGGTTATTTTCTTGGCACTGCTGCACCTTATGATGCATGCAAAACGGTATTTATTTATTATAGATTCTCTGTAAGCAAGTCCAGTAATAACTCGATATCTAGATTATTAGTAGGTGTAGAATTATGCTGCACATATACACATGTGTAGGAATTTATCTAGAGCAAAAGGGAATGAGGGTGGTATAGAAATAAGTTTAGTTAAAGATATGTTTAAAGCTGCCGACTGGATAAATTTTAGTACCCATAATGGACTTGTCAGGGATCATTCCTCTTTCCAAAAGATTCCTGTGCCACAAAATTAGTTTGTCCTGCTGGTCGTTATCCATGATTTAGATCATTGTGAGCAATGTATTCAGCATAGATAAAAGGAAAGGATAGTCAAAACAGATTGCCCTTTGTATGTTAAGTAAAAGATATTAAAAGCTAACTTAGAAAAATAATAAGTTAATAAATCTTTAGAGTCAAGAATTAAAATTGCAAGAGATAAAATGGTAAAAAATGACGCATTTTACTCTAAAACGGAGGGGGGTGTAATGTGCCGAGGCCAAATTGGCACATGTATATAAAATAATTTTGTCTAAAAAAAAAAAATTATTTATTATTAAAATCTTTCATAAAAGAGTTTGAAAAAAAAAATAGAAATTAATTGATTAAAAGGGGAGAGGGGGAGTTTTGTTTAGAAAAGGTAAAACTAAGAGTTCATAAAAGTTAAAGAGTGTTATTATTATAAATTAAAAGCTTCAAAATATAAATCTCTTTTAATTCGAATTGAATAAAAAAATAGTATTAAAACTAGTTTTGATGTGTAGAATAAAATTATATATGTGCGTGCGAATGTAAAATAAATGTATCAGTATTAAATATTATAAATAAATGAAAAATATATTTAAAAAAACACAGCAGTGTGCTACTAATTAAAGATATGAAAACATGTTTTGAAATAGCTACTACTAATTAAACAATCAATCAAAAAACATGTTGTCATAGGATTAGTTATCACTGAAATTTCATGCAACACTCATTTGCCGGAGGATATTAAAACAAAAAAACACTTTGCAGATATAAATAGCTAGATTTTTATCGGAGTTCAGTTTTATTCAGTCTAGTTTGCAGTGACAGTCTTGTGCAATTTCTATTATGTATCAAGAAACAAAAATGCATTGTTGAGCAGCTTTTGGAAATATACGCTCATACTTCAGCCTTTTTAGTCCAACAAGATCATCAAAACCTGCCTGAGAAATAATGTCTGTATAACAACTCAGAAATCCTCCGTCAAACGTTCAACTGTCTTCAAGAATAAGACCAATGGATTCACACAAAATCTCTTCAAGAAACATCCAAATCTAACTGGTTAGATATAATCCATCAGAAGCAGCAGAAGCAGCCAACATCAAGCAATATCCATGTTCCAAAAATCCTAGGTAAACATTTATTTGTTATCATTTATACATATTAGCCACTGCTGTAATTTGTAAATATTCAAGATTCAAATTATATGAACTCTATCACACATCAAATGAACTATTGATATGTGTGTTTAAGTTTCAAATGCTATTAATGCTTTATGATTATATCAGTGTTATTAGTTAAATTAAATAAATACCAGTGTTCTACTATTACAATCTACAAGAATATTTAAACTAGCTTAGAAATGTCACTTTAAAAATGTGCATGTGTTAAATCAGATTTATAAAGATGTTTAAATTTAGTCAATTAATGTTTGCTAATAAATTATCTTTAAACTTAATTAATGTTAATTAAAATAAAATGTCTTCAAACTTAAACTTTATTTGTCGGTCAATTCTTTTTACCAACCTTTTATTAACCCTTTCCGCCACTAATTTTGTATAATTTTGTTATTGAATTAAAATTAGACTGAGCTAGTTTTAGGGAATGTTTCGAGCACTGGATTATGAGCCTACTGCCTGAATATGTTAGTCTTCAGACTAGCATGCACCTCAGGGTTTATCCTGAAACAAATAAAGTATTTGGATAGTAAGGGTTTGAATCTAGCAGCTGAGATGGGCCATTGTTGATAGTTAAAGCTATCAATATGATCTCTCATTTTGCTCGAACATGCCAGTTCATTCATGTAACTTTATAAGATTATAAATGTATTATGAAGGAGTTTGAAACCGTCCAAAACTTATATACCTGTAAGTAAATGGTTTCAGTGGTTCGACCCGGTAAAATATATATATATAAAGTATTTGTTTTATAATCATATATTATAACAGCAAATATACAATCACTTTTTCTTTTAAAATATTCCAACCAACCTTAGCCATCTAAAATATTGGATTGTTTTTCTTTAATTAGCATGTAAAGATCAAATAAATAATAAGTTTTGCTAGAACACTTTTAAAAATATATAAATGTTTTTATAATTATAGCAGTGTACTAACTACATATTAAGTACTGGGAATAATGGGTAATTTACAGTAAAAAACACACACATATATATATATATTAGTAATAATATTCTAGTGTTTGGTAAAAAAAAATATAAACCTTGATAAGAAATCGTACAAATATATATATATGTTGATAATTGTATTGTGTTGATTATATTAAATATAGACAATGACTTAAATGATGAAAAAACATAGTTATAGCAATAAAAAATAAATAAAGTATTGTAATAACTAACTGAATATGAGAGAGAAATAATAATAATAATGTTAATATTTTATTATTTATTTTGATTTTTAAAATGAATAGATAATAAAAATATTTAAAAAAATGCAACAATAGGCAAATAGGCATGCACTAGGTTTAAACAATGGAAATAATGCCAGTATAAAAAGGAAATTAATTAAAAATTATTGTTCTTTATTATTCTGCATTTGATATAAAAAGCCAAGTTTGATTGAAGCAATTATTTTAATAATATTTTTTTGCAAAATGGACATTTTTTAAAACAGCATGTCAACAAATGTTAATGGTTTACTATTTATTTGCCATTCAAAAAAAAATTAAAGTAGCAAATAGAACATTCTTATTCTAGTTAAATAATCAGATAAGATAAAATACTTATGAATTTAATTTTTTTTAAAAAATATGATGATATTGTTTTGAAAGTGAAAAAAAAAATTAGAATGGTTTGTTCAGTTTAAAGTTTAAAAGTTTCTATAGCCACTATTACAAACAGTAAATAGCTGTATTCTATTGATAAATATATTTTTTATTAAATGCAAACTGCATATATATTTATATAAACCTGTGTATATAGTTAAATATGAAATACTTTGTCTAGAATTATTATCTTTCAGTGGAGCATTTTTCTATTATGGCCATGTAAAAATTAACATCTATTTGTCTACAATTTAAGTGCCTGATAAGCTGAATCCATCCAAGATGGAAATCTATGTGAGGAGTGCTCAAAGAAACCTACAGCCAATTTAAATAAGTTTAGAATGTGCTATTCAAAATCAATCAGGAGTTCTCAGTATCTATAATAAAAAATGCATAAATTGAAAGAACTGTTTGTTTAAGAAGGACTCCAAAAAATAATGATATCTAATCATATGAATTCATGAAATATTGTAAAATTATGTTTTATTTTCTTTTGTAATGATCTGTATTTTTTTGGTTTTATTGATTACTTCGGTATTATATTTGGGAAGTACTCATGATAATTCAACATGGAACAGTTCAAATAAGAAAGTATCAAGAGAGTAGGGATGAGGGAATATTGGAATGTTATTTTCTTTTTAATAAAATTTGGGTAATTTAATTTTTTGCCAAAATACTTGATTTTCATCTATGAATATGAAATTGAGTGCCCAAATAGTAAGAGTTTTTCTTTCTTAATGTCATTGAAATAACCAATACTGCAACATGACATGACTATTTATATTATATTTGTTACTAATAGTATTATTAAGATCTTTATAATGAATATGTGATTAATGCTTTTTAATTAATATTCTTTATAATTTTCTTTTCTATCATATCATGTGTTGTTTTATTATAATTATTTTTACATGATATCTAGATATGCAAGATGCTTCTTTTAGATTAATCAATTTCCACACTGAAAACTGCATAATGCATCTGAAGTTGCATTTAAATTTTCATTGAGTTATCAATCTCACTTTTAATTAATAACTTTTTCATTATTTTGGATATATAGATGTCTATATTATGGATGTCTACCATGGAAAGTAAATATTTTAAAATTGCTTAATTAACAAAATGATAGAAACTCATCATAGACATAAAACTTATAAATACAGAGGTATATATTCAAATAATTTAGTTGCACTTGTAAATATGTTTTTTTTAATTTTCTTTTCTACAGTGATTGATAATTTGTTTTATGTTTGAACATATTTTGTTTTTTTGTAAATAAATATTATAAAGTTTTGTTAATTGACAAGTTTTGTTGAACCAGCATTTACATTCAATCAAGTATTTACATTCAATTGTATAACTAATATTTTACACATGCACACACACATTATTGTTTGATAAGCATGAGAGAAATGTTATATAAAGGTTATTTCTTACTAATAGATAGGATAAGTTATTTTAGTTATTGATTGATATTTTGCATAGGTACAACTCTGTTAAGAGAATAAAATGTGAATTCTTCCTGAATTCAAATATCTGAGGCAACAGTTCTGAAAAAGAGTGTTGTGATGTTAGATGAACTGATTTAAATTACATGTGGATTTGATAGATAATGCTTAGGCTAGTCTAATAAAGATAGATGTAATCATGAGTCAGGTACTTCATCGTGTTATCTCTAGCATCCTATATGAAGACCCTAGGTCTGACAATAGTTAGATGTGATCTTGCTCTCTTTCTCCTATATACATGGATGGAATGGACCATTACATTTGGTGCTATCAACTGTAGGATATGAAAAATAGGTGTACCAGCACATATAAACTTGGTGTAAGTTGATTACACCTTGTGGTAACCAGCTGATTGTTGAAGTTGATCTATGTATTCAAATGTATTTTTGGACCATGACATCTGTGTATTCACCAACCATTACAATAAATTATTTGTTTTATAATCATATATTATAACACAGCAAATATACAATCACTTTTTTAAATAAATATATATGTTCTCCAATAATATCAACAAATTAAAAATTCTTATCCTTTTTGTTTTCAAAAACTTTATTTTTTTATATCAATACTGAACATATTTATATAATAGAAAACTCTAAACATGACTGTAAGAAGATAAAAACAGTTTAAACATTGAAGTTTTGTATTACATATATGTTCATTATTGATATAAAAAAATAAAGTTTTTGAAAAAAAAGGATTAAATTTTAATTGGTTGATATTATTCATTTATAATTTAAAATGAGAACATGTATTATTTTCCTTTTTTTAAAAATTATTTTATCTTTTTACTTTTTAGTCTGTGATAATCTTGAAAAAATACACTTGTTGATTTTAAAAATGTAGAGATTATGTTCCCTGCAGTAAAACTGGTACCATCAATCTGTCACATGACCTGATTTCTAAAAATGTATGTATAGTAAAAAATTGTGTGTAAATTATTTTAAAAATAACAAACTTTAAATGAAAGATAACATGATCAATAGATGGGGAAAAAATGGTATATAGATCCCATATTTTGTCATTACTGGAGAGATCTAGAATGCCCAAATTTGATTTTGTAAGTATGAAAAAACAATGTCACTGAACAATCAACTCACTCTTGAGAGAAATTGGTAATCTATTTTAATTACTTTAAAATTCTATTTCTATTCTGATTATTTTATTTCTATTTTCTTGATTTTATATAGTGCAATTTAATCCAAGGATTTGCAATAATTTTGATATAAACTAGTAATAGAGTAACACATTAACTTCATTTAAACATTAATGATGCTATTGATGATATTGTGTAATAATAAATGATATTCTGTAATAAATTTCAGGGCGAATGCTGTAATAATTATAGGTTAATACGAACATTGATTACTTAATATGTATTAGTCTGTTTTTAAGATTTGAATTATTATTGGATCTATTAGTTAGATAACTCAGAGTGATTCTTTATTAACAAATTTCCCACCATTTTTCATTTAATTTTTCATGCTGACTGACAGTTTAATTACTTTGATATTCTTTTATACACAGTTCTTTTATTAACAATTATAATTTCATTTTGAAGATATAGCTTATATATAATTTTAAAGGCATTTGGCAAAAGCTGTTATATATATAACTAGACAAGCACATTTTATATATATCCTACAATAAAACTGGTGTTCTATTCACTTTGCATTTTTCTTGTACTGTAAAGTTTATTAATTTAATTTACTTAAAGTTTTCGTAAAACGTTCTTTTTAAAATGATCTTTATATTTAGAACTCAAAGTAAAACGTTCTTTATGGAATACAAAAATTCTGTTCAAATTAAGTAAATTAGAAATTACTTTTTTTAAGAGATATTAGAAATTTTTTCTAATAAGCTTTCTTATTAAATCGTTCAAAAATATAGATTTTATCTTATACACTATTTTTTAAAATTGAACACATTATAAGTCCTTGCGAGGATATTGCTGAAAAGATCGAATCTTTAATCTTTCAATAAATTATTTGATTTTTTTTCTATTTATAGTTGCATGAGATTGCTATAGAATATCATATTATATATTGTGTATTAACATTCTATATTAAATCATTGAGTTAATTTCATTTCCTTTAAATCGATAAATTGCATGTGAACTTAAATGTTATCACCTTGTCAATTGTTTCTATTAATGGATTAATTTTCAACAATGGTTTTTCACTTTAAAGAATGGAAAATACTATGTTATATATTTATTTTCATAAATATAAAAATATAATATATACATATGTTGATTATATATATATATATGCATAATAAATTATACAAAACAATATATATATATATATATATATATATATATTGTTATATATATATATATATATATGCATGTGTGTACCCAGAAAATACTTCATATATGTATATATATATAATAAACTATTGCTTACTTATATTTTCACAGTCATTGCCTTGAAAACCACAAAGTGGTTCATTTCTTGGAACTTCTTCTAAAACCCAATTAATAGTATTCTCTGGAATGTCACGGAATTTTCTTTCATGTCCTATATATTCCAGTGACATCTATATATATATATATATATATATAGATGTCACTGGAATACATTTATGCTTGTAATGTAATGTTTATATATATATATATATATATATAAACATTACAAGCATAAAGCTAAACTAGTCAATATAAAATCAAAACTACCCCAAATCCAAAATTAAACCAGACCAGCATAAAAATAATATTAAAACACAACCTAAGGTTTCACTGCTACATGCAGACTTTTCAAGTGTAAAGAACTACAAAAACTACACAATATATATATATATATTAAAAACTACCCACAAATCCATTCACTTCCCATCCACCCTTAATATTAAAAGAACTCTTAAATAAGTTAATTGCTTCAGAATAATGAATTTTCAATAATAAAGACTCTTTAATTCTTCTTTTGATTTCATTTCTCTCCAAGAAGACAACCTTAGCTTCATCAAAATCAATAGTGTGGCCTGTATCTTTTTCATGGACATACAAAGCAGAACTAAGATATCTATTTTTAACTCTACTTTTATGAACCTTTATTCTTTCATTTAAACTCAAACTACTCTGACCTATGTAAACCTTCTTACAAAATAAACAAGGAATAAAATATACTACACCAGGAATAGTCTTTCTATCAAAAACTTCTTTTGTATTATTTAATAAATTATTCAATGTAACACCCCTTTTCCAAGCAATTTACTTGTTTCCAAACAATATACTATTTCTACACACAATTTCATAAGAAGACAATTTAAATGGCAAAGAAATAAAATCATATTTTTCTTTAACCTTTACATCCTTACAAATATTACTATTAAATAAAATACTTTTAACAAATTTATCAGAGTATCCAACACTCAAGTAATCTTTATAAAATTGATATTTCTGAAACAAAGCTAACCCACTAGAATTATTTAATTTAATATTTCTATGACAATAATTCCTTAAAGCAGCTACTTTATGAGATACAGACTGATAGCTATCAGGTTTAATTATAGATCTTAATTCTTTACTTTTAACTAAATGACTGCACAATAAACAATTAGTTTCTACATTTCTAATCACCAAAAGATCTAAAAATTTTATCTTACCAAAATCTAACCCCCTCTCCTTCTAACACAAATTTTATAGAAGGATCAAAACAATTAAACTCATTTACAAATTCCTTCAATGTATCATTCTCAACTACAAATAAACAATCATCAACATATCTGACAAATAATTTTACATATAAACAATTCTTTTTAATAATAATTTCCTCTTCCATAAAACTAATATAAACTGAACATACTAAAGGAGAAATAATATAACCTATTATCCAACCTTTCTTAATCTTATAAAAATTACCTTTATAAGTAAAATACATAGAATCTTCCAATAACAAAAGCAAATCTTTAATTACCTTAATTTTATTTTTTGATAAAGAACTTTTCTTAATCAATACAGACAAAAGAACATCAATACTGCTTAACCTATTAACAGACTGATACATATTTTCAATATCTAAACTTCAAATACCCAATTACTTTCCATTTTAAAATTATTAATCTTATCAAAAGCCTCAAAAGAAGAAGAAACTGTGTACTGACCAAAATCAACAAATTGTTTTAAAAAATTATTCAAGAACCTAGAAATACCCTCTACAACACTACCTGTAAAATCAAAAATAAATCTTAAAGGAAAACCATCTTTATGAGTTTTAATATTCACAAACATCTTAGCTGATGTAAAATCATTAGGATATCATTTTAAATAATATACTCTATTAAAATTTTTTAAATTAACCATTTTCTTCATAATATCTATCAATTTTCTTTTAATCAAATTACCTGGATCTTTATCTAACAACATATATTTACCATTATTTAATTCACTATCCATTTTCTCTTTGAATTCATCTCCTTTCATAATAACAAACCTACCAGCTTTGTCTTCACGAGAAATGATTACATCATTAGCAATTAACTTATTCTTAAGATGTTTAATCTAAGCAGGATTAATAACAAATTTTTCTTTCCTTTTTAAACTTTTAGTCAAAATCGATTGAATACCAACTTTCTGCTCATCACTCAAATTACTAGATTCAATAGACGAAATTGTATCAAAAACTATATTTTTTGAATGAAATGGAACAAAATTAGGGCCTTTACCAAGAATATCTAATTCTCTATAATTTAACTTCAAATCAGAAAGATTAACAACTCTATCCTCAGAAACATTATTCTCATACCATTTATCACTACAATAAATTTTATTAACTTTCCCAAACAACCACTTTAATTTTCTTTCATATTTTTTACAATAGAAATTTGACCTATTCTGTCTAAATTGTCTCATAAAAAAATTCAAAATTGAATAATTAAAATCTTGCCTCCTTTCTAAATAATATCTATTCCTTTTACATAGATAAATAAATTTATAAAACTTTACAAAAGTATCTTTTAAAAAACTATTCAATATATATGTTTGTAACTTAAAAGCTAAATTCCTATTTTGAAGCAACTTTTTATTTTTACTAAAATTAATAACATAGCACCTAGGAAAAACACTAAATTCCCTACATTTTTTAAGAAAAAAAATCTGCCATCGTAAAGACTCTATCCTATCACTCAATCTAGACAAATTTTTAATCCTTCTAATATCATTAAATGGAAAATTATTAAAAACTAAACTCCACAAACCCATACTAAAAAACCCAATTACCAATACCCTTATAAATTAAAACCCAATAAAAACATACACACACTTCTATATATATATATATATATAACTAAATAAACACAAATATATTATATACATACACATATATCTATATATATATATATATATAACTAAATAAACACAAATATATTCTTTCTACCCAAACTCAAACAACAAACATAATATACATAAATGACATTCAAATATATCAATAACTAAAAACAAAAATTATATCAATAATAAAATGTCAATAATTAATATGAATAATAAAATATCAATAATAAAAGAAAAAAAAATATTTACACTATATCAGCAAAACTACTCTTAAACGCAAAAAACTCATTAAAATGTAAACATTACCCTTTTTTTGCATACTAATTAATCAAAAACTGCATTAGGGAGGGGGGAGTAAATTAGATTGCAGTTTACCCACTAAAGTTAATAATTATAACAAACTATTATAATGAAAGCTTCTCTGGTGTCTTACAATTGCCTATTTTCAGAGTTTAAAGCAGCCATCTTTTTTTGTCTCAGATGATTTTTCACAGATACATTACTTTCAACAGGATCTTCAAAATAGTGATGTGCTACACCCTAAAATCCGATTTGTGAGAGTTACACAGTCTTGATGGAACAGTGATGACACTGTTAAAACTGTTAGAAGCTACAAATAGGTCAGTTCACATGCAAAAAAAAATTGAACTTGAAAAGTTCAATTGTTTAGACACAATGCAGTCAACACAACATCACACAATACTGTAGTGAAAATAGACAACCCAGCATTACAATAAAGTGCATAACACAAGCAACTAAAGCAGCCAATTATGGTATTTCTGTGTGCTTTTAGCATAGAAAAAAACCACAGTGGTAGCCAGTATGGAAGTAAGCAGATTTTTTCTGTGTTTTATCAAAAAAGAAGACTATCTGCTTAGCAGCTGCCACAAAAATGGCATATTTTTAGCAATTTAGCTAGAAATAGTGCCATCAAGTGGCTGACACAATAGAGCAGAACACTACCAGAATTTTTATCAGGATAACAAAATTGGATAACATTAAATAATTTTCTAAAAATTTGAAACAATCGTAAACCTCATTAAGTAGCAGTCAAGTAAATCTTTCACAATTAGTATTTCCTAAACCTTCAAAATGTCTCTAAAGTATTTTATCAGGATAACATTAAATAATTTGTTAAGAAATTTGAAACAATCATAAACCTCATCAAGTAGCAGTCAAGTAAATCTTTCACAAATAGTATTTCCTAAACCTTCAAAATGTCTCTAAAGTAACCATGTTTTAAAATTGCATATGAATGTAAATTTTGTTTTCAAACTATATGCATAGATTATGAAATGACATACTTACGACAAATTCAGTTGCATTTTCAGAAAGCAGACTAAATATTCCATAATTTATTTGTAGATCTCCATTACTATCAATAAACATTTTTGAGAATGGTCCTATATATATATATATATATATATATATATATATATATATATATATGTGTATATATATATATATATATATATATATGTGTGTGTGTGTGTGTGTGTGTGTGTAATTAATAAGTATATTTATTATAAAAACAGCCTAAAATATATTAACATACTTTTCAACTCAAATAAATTTTCACTTATATCAAGCTAAATATAAGTCCTATTATAAGTAAAATTTTAGCAATGTGTAAGTGGTTGGATATTTATGATTGTTTTTTGTCTCATGTACAGGACCTTTGCATTCATATAGAGGATTAACAACATATATCAGAACTAACTGATGTGGTAGGATGAGTGTGAATTTTGAGAGCAATTGATCGCAAACATGCTGCAGGCTCCTGTTCCCCAAAGACTCAATTGCTATCACTCAATTGCAGATAGCAATTGAGAAGTTGTACTAGATAAATGGTACTGTTAACTACTTTTGGTTAGTAACAATGCCATCAAGTGGGATGTGTTGTCATATATATCAGTACCATTATTTCTATTACTATTTCACCACAATGGTGGTAGGTATTGGTATTATAACTTCATGTTCAAATTCTCTGCTTAAAGTGATGCTGGTTGTTCAGCCAATTAGAAATTTTATCTGAATTCAGAGAAGTTTTGTTGGTTAATATGTATTTTTTTTATTAAAATGATGTTCTATTAAAGGTAATTTTTGATGACTTTGAATACCAACTTTGTGATTTTGATTTACATCATTAATACTGATTATTATTTACAGATAATTTGTTAATAACAATACAATTTATATTTGTTAAATCTTTTCTTAAAATATTCTTTTATTTCTTGCTTGTTTTTGCTCTCACTGTTGATATTTCACTTATATTATTGCATATATCAGAGTTACATCACACTTAATAATATAATTTTAATAAAGGTTAGTAGTAGTATATAACTTCACTTACTTTACCTCTTTTGATACTTGTTATACCACAGAGTTCAAACTCATGGAGAATGTACATTAACTCTATTTCAAAATATGATTATTACATATCTGATGTGTGCATTGGATATGTATATAGTGTGATTAATTGGAAAATAGAAAAATAAATAAATAAACAACTAAGTCAAATATGATTATTACATATCTGATGTGTGCATTGGATATGTATATAGTGTGATTAATTGGAAAATAGAAAAATAAATAAATAAACAACTAATTTGATTAACTATTTAATATTTAACAAATTAATTTTGATGTTATAACACTGTTAATAATTTTTATAGCAAGGTGGTGTATGAATTTAACATTTAATGATTGTTTATGCATGAACATCCTTCATATGTGTTCGTTAACTATTTACTAAGTCTTACATTTGATCACTATGAAGAATGGCCATTCCCCATTCTAATTTAATAACTTCAACTTTGCATGGAATACAATATAAAAAAGAAACATATATTTTAACAATTAGCTCTCCTAACTGAAAGTTCTACCATTAGTTGCTCATTAATATGCGATCTGTCTATCCATACTATATAATTTGTTGAAGGTGCTCATATATTCTGAACCCTTCAAAGGTTTAGTCATACATTCTAAATAACAAAAATTTAATAATTAAATTAATTGAACACATACATAAAATTATTTAGCTTTCAAAGTGGGAGTGCTTAATATTGAATAAAAGTAAAGCCCCACATTTCATATCAATAGACTAATGTATCAAATGGCAAGCAAGTTTGGGAGTCTGCACTTAAATTTTATGACTAAATTAAAAATTAAAAAAATAAAGTTGATGGCTCCCTTCCCTCTAAAATAATTTTGCGATTGGATGGATTGATTTTTTGTTTCAAAAGAAAGTAACCAATTTAACAAGTGAAATAAGAATAAGTAAAAAATATAATTTTGGATGTTAATCCAGCATAGTCTAGCCATAATTCAATGTCCTGTAGTTCACACTGTAAAATATCCAAGTATCCTTGGCCTTTAGGAAAGTTCATTTGCATGAATTGATGGTAGTCCATCAGATACCCTTCAGTTACCATCTGGATGTGCATGTTGTTGTCTCAGATTCTTTTATAGACTATCTTTCATATGCTCAAATAATTTATTTACTTGACTGCAGGCACATTGTAGATCTTTTGTTAAGATTGTAATTGTGGATCTTAATTTTATATGATAATCATATCAGAAAATCTTGGTTGTATGATAAGCACCTCCTTTACACGATGTTTTATCACTTCCTAGCCATGCATGACATTTTTTCTAACTTATAACTTGAGTTAAATATAAGCTTTATGGAATTAACATGTATTTTTAATCAACTTCCTCAAATTACAATTGTAGTGGTTTATGAATTTTAATATTGATGATAGTTAATATGACAAATAAATTTATGTTAAGAATTTATCAACTATCATTCTTGATGATGTAATTTATTTGCGTTCCTTTTTTTTCTTAAGAAGAAATAAAGTGTTCTATATTGCCTTATGTTTTATTTGTTGTTGCATGAGTTTCAAGTTCACGATTTGCTTTTATTGTTGATGTAATTTTGATTTTTAAATAATTTTATGCTGGATTAATAAACACACCAAAAATTTAACATTAATGATTTCTTTCTTTTGTTTTTCAAGATTTTTACTTGCTTTCTTTTAAGGATTTGGTGTACATATAAATCACTATTGTCAATAATATAATTTTAACTGACAATATTACACAAACTTATTAACTTATAATCACTAATATAATTTTGATAATTGTTGTTGGTAATTGTCGTGTGGTTGATTTAAATGTGCCCTTACAATACATCTATATGTATATAAACCTAATTGTGTGTTTATAATTTTATTTAAAAAATCAAAATAAAGTCAAAATTTATTGTGATAAAATCATTTTGAACTTGTAATCTATGTGATATAACTGAAGTTAATGTAAAACTGAAATATAAAAAAAAATATACTTTTCAATATTAAAATTATAATTACAATACCACAAGATATAAATTAAAATTTGGAAAAATGTAACTCTTATATTTTGATATGTAAAGAGAATTATATTTAACTTAAAATTATATACTTTTTACTAATAAACTCTATACCTTTTGAATGAAGAGAAATAAAAAAATATGTAGTGATATGTGTAAACATAGATAAAAAACAGCTTAAAAATAATCATAATATATCCACTTGTAGGGTAGGTGTGAATAGGAATATAGCATAGACCAAACCCAATTATTTATGAAACATACATAAATATCTATTATATACATACCATTCTGATTTATTTCATATATATATATATATATATATATTAATTCTAATGTTTTCACAGATAAAAGATGTCATATTATTATTACTATTTGCGGGATATTCCGTGTAGTGAAAAAGCTAAATGCTGACGTTTCAGTACAATATCAAGTACCTTCCTCAGAGCATCCTCTTTCTCAAATCATAAGAATGCATGTGAGATTTAAAATCGTTTTTATCGTTTTCTTTCTCCTCATATTTAAATTTTATTGGTTGAGAAGTTTTAAAATTTATTTTCTCTTCCAATAGTTTCTTCCAAATGTTGTTAATCTTCTTTAACTCACACCTTTCATTTATGCTCTTGGGCCTTTTAAAAATCTCTATAGCTTCTCTTAGCAATCTCTGGTCATATTGTTCAATTTTTGCTAAAATATTTGTTTTTTCAAAATTGATATCATGATTTATTAATTTAATATGAGAATAAATAGCTGATGAATTGGATTTTTCTCTCACTGCCAGAATGTGTTTTTCCTTTCTAATATTTATTCTACGATTAGTTTCTCCTATATATGTATGTGGACAGACCCTATATGGAATTTCATACACACCATGACACTCCAAAGCAATTTTATCTTTAGGAAGAGGAAATATTTCACTATTTTTTTTATAAGTAGTGGAAATTGTGTGAATATTATTATTCTTTAAAATGTTACCAATTCTATCAGTTACTCCTTTAATATATGGCAAAATTGTCTTAATTTTTGATGTATCAAAATCTTTTTTCTTTTGATATGTATAAGCCCTATTAATAATTTTGTAATTAAAACCATTATGAAGAAGCATTTTATTAGTAGCAAAAAGGTCCCGGTGAAAATGGCTATCATCAGAAAGTCTCTTTGTTCTATCCAATAATGTCTTTGCCACTGAAAATAGTTGTGCAGGATGGTGATGAGAGGAAAAATGCAGATATCTCCCAGTGTGTGTTGGTTTTTTATATATACCATGGGATAAAGAACCATCTTCCCTTCTTTCAATCAAAACATCTAAAAAAGGTAATTGATTATTATTTTCTATTTCCATGGTAAATTTAATATTGTTGTGAAGAGAGTTTAAAAAATTAAAAAAGTCATCACGAGCATGCTTACCATGAGGCCAAATAACAAAGGTATCATCAACATACCTCAGCCATATAGATGGTTTTTTAAGTGCTAAAGTCAAAATTCTATTTTCCAAATCTTCCATAAAAATAGAAGCTAATTCTGGAGAAACTGGTGAACCCATAGCTAGACCTGATGTTTGTTTATACATCTGCCCATCAAAAACAAAAAAATTTATTCGATAAGCAGTGTTCAATCAAAACCACAGCAAAATTAGGCAACTGAATATTTTTTAAAACTTGAATCGCTTCATTTACAGGTACACTAGTAAAAAGTGAAACAATGTCAAAACTTACCAAAATATCATTCTTAGTCAATTTAACATCCCGGATAAGCTCAAGAAAACGATTAGCATCTTTAACATATGATGACATCGTTGTTAAATGCGGTTGTGAAAAAGAAGTCAAAAAACGAGCTAGTGTCTGTGTAGGTGAACCAACTGCACTTACAATCGGTCTCAATGGAATATCTGGCTTGTGAACTTTTGGTAAACCATATAATTTTGGATAAAAAGAAGATTTTTCTCTGGGAGTAAGCTGTATCTTTGTTTCTAAATCTAGATCAGTAGAATAAATTAATGCTTTCGTTTTCTTTTCAAAATAAGTCATAGGATCTCTATAAATTTTTTTATAAATATTATCATTTAATAAATCATGTATTTTTTTAAAATAATCAGCCTTATTTAAAATTACTGTACTATTACCCTTATCTGCCGGAAGAATAGTAATAGATTTGTCATTTTTTTTAAAGCAAACAAAGCTCTTCTTTCATTAATTGATAATAATTTAATATTATAATAATTTAATAATAATTGATAATAATTTAATATTATAATAATAATAATTATAATTATAATTGATAATTATAATTATAATTGATAATAATAATTATAATTATAATTGATAATAATAATTATAATTGATAATAATGTAATATTATAGAGATCAGCTGTGCTGAATCCTCAGCAAGATCCATTTTGTGTGAGGGTGTTATATATGGTCTGGCACTATATATATATATATATGTCCACAGATGGCGTTCTACCAAAAACGCCCATCAAGCGTATGTTTTGTTTACATAAACGTCAGAGTAGTTAGTATTCACTATCTCTAACTATAATTCCACTTTCAGATCATGATTTCAAGCTATTTGCTATCGTCAGTGAAAGACAGGAATAAAGAAACTAGATCTAAATACAAACTCTGAGCGTTTATGAAACAATTTCTATTCAGCTTGCAAGTGTGAATTTTTTAGACACGTAATGTCTTCAAACTCAGCATAGCAAACCAGATAGCTATATGGGTCTGATCTCAGTTCAGCATCACCACATAGTAGAAGCCTCTGCAATCTATATCATTGCAAGAAAGACCTCAAAGGTAGATTTATGATAAACAAAAATGCAAGTTAAAAAACTTGCTAACGCTTGTATTTATGTCCACAGATGGCGTTCTACCAAAACTGCCCATCAAGCGTATGTTTTGTTTACATAAACGTCAGAGTAGTTAGTATTCACTATCTCTAACTATAATTCCACTTTCAGATCATGATTTCAAGCTATTTGCTATCGTCAGTGAAAGACAGGAATAAAGAAACTAGATCTAAATACAAACTCTGAGGGTTTATGAAACAATTTCTATTCAGCTTGCAAGCGTTAATTTTTTAGACACGTAATGTCTTCAAACTCAGCATAGCAAACCAGATAGCTATATGGGTCTGATCTCAGTTCAGCATCACCACATAGTAGAAGCCTCTGCAATCTATATCATTGCAAGAAAGACCTCAAAGGTACATTTATGATAAACAAAAATGCAAGTTAAAAAACTTGCTAACGCTTGTATTTATGTCCACAGATGGCGTTCTACCAAAAACGCCCATCAAGTGTATGTTTTGTTTACATAAACGTCAGAGTAGTTAGTATTCACTATCTCTAACTATAATTCCACTTTCAGATCATGATTTCAAGCTATTTGCTATCGTCAGTGAAAGACAGGAATAAAGAAACTAGATCTAAATACAAACTCTGAGCATTTATGAAACAATTTCTATTCAGCTTGCAAGCGTGAATTTTTTAGACACATAATGTCTTCAAACTCAGCATAGCAAACCAGATAGCTATATGGGTCTGATCTCAGTTCAGCATCACCACATAGTAGAAGCCTCTGCAATCTATATCATTGCAAGAAAGACCTCAAAGGTACATTTATGATAAACAAAAATGCAAGTTAAAAAACTTGCTAACGCTTGTATTTATGTCCACAGATGGCGTTCTACCAAAAACGCCCATCAAGCGTATGTTTTGTTTACATAAACGTCAGAGTAGTTAGTATTCACTATCTCTAACTATAATTCCACTTTCAGATCATGATTTCAAGCTATTTGCTATCGTCAGTGAAAGACAGGAATAAAGAAACTAGATCTAAATACAAACTCTGAGCGTTTATGAAACAATTTCTATTCAGCTTGCAAGCGTGAATTTTTTAGACACGTAATGTCTTCAAACTCAGCATAGCAAACCAGATAGCTATATGGGTCTGATCTCAGTTCAGCATCACCACATAGTAGAAGCCTCTGCAATCTATATCATTGCAAGAAAGACCTCAAAGGTACATTTATGATAAACAAAAATGCAAGTTAAAAAACTTGCTAACGCTTGTATTTATGTCCACAGATGGCGTTCTACCAAAAATGCTCATCAAGCGTATGTTTTGTTTACATAAATGTCAGAGTAGTATTCACTATCTCTAACTATAATTCCACTTTCAGATCATGATTTCAAGCTATTTGCTATCATCAGTGAAAGACAGGAATAAAGAAACTAGATCTAAACACAAACTCTGAGCGTCTATAAAACAATTTCTATTCAGCTTGCAAGCGTGAATTTTTTAGACACGTAATGTCTTCAAACTCAGCATAGCTTGATCGGTGTTTTTGGTAGAACGCCATCTGTGGACATAAATACAAGCGTTAGCAAGTTTTTTAACTTGCATTTTTGTTTATCATAAATGTACCTTTGAGATCTTTCTTGCAATGATATAGATTGCAGAGGCTTCTACTATGTGGTGATGCTGAACTGAGATCAGACCCATATAGCTATCTGGTTTGCTATGCTGAGTTTGAAGACATTACGTGTCTAAAAAATTCACGCTTGCAAGCTGAATAGAAATTGTTTCATAAATGCTCAGAGTTTGTATTTAGATCTAGTTTCTTTATTCCTGTCTTTCACTGACGATAGCAAATAGCTTGAAATCATGATCTGAAAGTGGAATTATAGTTAGAGATAGTGAATACTAACTACTCTGACGTTTATGTAAACAAAACATACGCTTGATGGGCGTTTTTGGTAGAACGCCATCTGTGGACATAAATACAAGCGTTAGCAAGTTTTTTAACTTGCATTTTTGTTTATCATATATATATATAATATACAAATCAATATATATATATATATATCAAAATACAGTACAATTTATATAAATTATATTCTTTTAGAAGTACTTTCGACTATACACTTTGTAGTCTTTATCAACTATATAACGTTGAATAATCAAAACGAGACAACCCTTAACAATACCCATAGTATACACTTTGTAGTCTTTATCAACTATATAACGTTGAATAATCAAAACGAGACAACCCTTAACAATACCCATAGTAAATCTGAATTGAACTATGGGTATTGTTAAGGGTTGTCTCGTTTTGATTATTCAACGTTATATAGTTGATAAAGACTACAAAGTGTATAGTCGAAAGTACTTCTAAAAGAATATAATTTATATAAATTGTACTGTATTTTGATATATATATATATTGATTTGTATATTACATATATTATGAAACGAATACAGATATCAAACTTTATTTATTATATATATATATATATGAGTGGGTGTATTGTAACAGTAAGTGCTTTAATGAGCAATTGGTATTAAAACCAAACAAGTCAAGAATGCAATAAGATATTTTGGAATTAAATTTTTATCTAGGAAAATATAAAAACAGCTAATGCATGACTGTTTACATGGTGGAGTGACAAGTAGTTCTTAGTAATGAGTAGTGATTAAACTGAGTAGACATAAAAACAAGTTTTTGTACAAATTCAATTATATTTCCTGATCATTTATTCCTCTCCACTTAATAAGTTATTACTTTTAATGAATAAATAATTAGCTTGGTTCATATGAAGAATGTCAAACACAAAATTATTTATAATAAACAATAACTTTAATTAAATACTGATAATAATTATGATAATAAAAAGTTATTATATGTTTACAAATTAATAGACTTATATGGTGATCACATGTAAGAGGAAAAAACATGTTATAATTTAAAATCTCTTAGAGGATTACTTCTATAGAAAGTTCAGTTGATTTACTTTAATGCCTTTGTGAACTCACATGAGCATTATGTATCTGTAAACCATAAAATATCATTAAATTGTAATGTTTTATGGAAATATAAATTTTAGCATCTTTTGGTTCCTTCAGAGGTAGTTATTTGATGAGAATGTTCTTTTTATTGCAAATTTCTTCTGAACATTTTAAAATAAGTAGATTGACATGTCGATTATAGAAATACATTTTCATAGTTTAGTAACATTATATGACCAATTTCTTTTTTATCAGCAAGGAAATAGATATTATCGATGAATAGATTGGTTATATTCAAGATTAAATTTTACAAAATATTGTTTGCCTCCAGCTCTAGATGCAGCTACATGTCTGGAAAGGTTAGTAAAGCATCCTGAAAGCTTTTCTTCTTCATGATATACATGATATATTAATTAAAAATATTTATAAATTTTCTTGACATCTTGATACTAAGAGATATATAATGGTGCAGTGGTATTACACACCTTTCCTTTGTTTCTTGAAGATAGACAGGTTTTAAAAACTTCTTGTTACCATAACAAAATTTTTGTTTCAAAAGAAAAAAAAAATCTTTATTTTTAAAGAATAAAGTAATAATATATTTTATTTTTACATTTATTTCATTTTAATATTATAAGAACATATATAAAATGTATTCTTTATACATGTTTTTTAATATTTTATTATATATAATAACAAAAAAATATTTTCACAAAAGCAATGTCTATAAACTTAGATGTGATATATATATATATATATATATATATATATATATATATATATGATATATATATATATATATATATATCATTATCTAATAATAAAATAGAATCCATTTAGCCATAAATATCACTTGATTTTATTTCTACTCAAAAAGACAATTTCATTCAAGTTTTCAAAAATGTTGCACTTAGCCGTACTTCTTTGCTGGCAGACTTATATCCTAATATGAACATAACAAATAATGTCATCTTTAAACATCTAGTACATAAGTATTCATATAAAAAAAACTGTTTTATTAATTAAATCAAAATTATATATTAGATCTGATTATTTTCCTGCAATATTGAGATGAACAAAAATGTCCCACTTACATTAAGTGTATCATGCAATATGAATGCTAAGAGAGGTATCTTGAGCCTAAATATAATATCAATTAAATCATATAGTGGCCAAAACCATTTAACTAAAGCCTTACTGTCCTATGAGCTTTAGAGGCTGACAAATATATGACTATGCATGATCACGTTGGAGACTTAGAGACTGATAAATATAAAAATAACATGGATTGGAAACATGCTGAGATAAGATCTCTGAAATATCAAACAACATGACAATCTCAAAAAATAATAAAAGCTCTCCATTCATCACCATGACATGAAGCAACTTGAGCAACTATTAATGAATGTATAAAACTGATTTTTAACCATATAGTGTTTCCTATGAATGCTTAATCAACAATGCAAAGAATAGAGTGACAGCACTTAAACTTTAACCTCTAAAATATTTTTCTTTATTCATTTATTGGTTTTGTTAGAAAAAAGAGTATGAAATTTGCATTTAAATATTTAAGTATGATCTAAATATGGTGCAAATAATTCTGACCTTTCAGACATTTAGAGTATCAATGCAGTACTTCAATATTTTTTCCATTTGTTTAACAGCCCTTCAATATTGAATAGAAGATCATTATTATATCTAGTTCATTTGCCATAACTTTTTCTTAACTATCGTTTAAAATTTTTTTTTAAATATTGCAATTCATTTTTCATTTAAAACTAGTCATTTATTTCAATGCTCAGCAATATCTACCTCTTTGTCTGCAAAAAACTTTAAAAAACATAATTTGTATATTTTATTCTCCATTTTTCCATCTGCTATCACAAATTAGAACATAAGGAACCTCATAAATATTTTGCTGGGTGTTTTACAGGTCTAACTTGAATCATCACTTTATCCCCAACATGAAAGATCATTATTTCATGTTTTTATTGGTGTTTTCTAATTTCACCCATTTTTATTAATTTGTTCAAAGCATCAGCTTTATTCTGCTCAGGATAATAGATCTAATCTGTTATAACAGGTAGTTGGCCTTGAATAAATATTGCTCAGACTTGTCATAATGTAGTTATATAGGTTAAAATCCAGCAAGTAGATTTATTCAAAGTTCAATTTAAGAAATTCACCACCTGTCTAATTTGGCTCTCCAAACTATGATGATAATTATTTGTATCAATGTAAACTGTAAGTAGTAACCTCAATTATTGCATTATGCAATCACATGAGTTTGACTGAGGTTTCAAAATGAAGTCAGAATATGCTTGATTCCTTTTTCTTCCACCCACTTCTGCCATTAAACTGATATAAATGGAGCTTGACATTTTATAAAAATAACTTCAGGTATTTCCACAGCTTTCACATCCTGGGTTTATAACAAATCTACAGTGTGTTTAGTGCTTTCTTGTGACATAGGGTATGCAACTACAAATATTTTTTTATATTCAATTTTACAAAATGGAGGCAATGCACCATAAAAGTCAAGGGCCAAGGTTTCATTTGGCTTCGGGAAAAGTATAAGGTTTAAACGCTCTCTGTGTCACCTATTTAATGAATGTTTGCTGACATGTTATACTTTCCCAATACAGACCAACTACTATGGTACATTTTGTCCAGTAAACCAATTCTTTAATAGCTTCCCTAATTTCTTAGTACCAAAATGAGCACATAAGAATTGTGTATACTTAATTAACTCATTTTTATAGAAACTTTCACCACAATAGGCAATATGCCACTAGTTAGGGTTAATATTTTTTGTACCGAAGTATACACCCTATCAACTTATATTTTGCCTTAAAATTCCACTTCAATTTGTACCTACCTCATTACCAGTTTGATCATTAATATATTTCATTATTTGAGAACAACTTGTATTTTTCTTTTGTAGTTAACCAATTTTTGCAGGCCACCTTATAAAAGTTGATTAACACACACCTCTTATGAGGCTATGTACACATTATTGGTACATAAGGGCTGTTGATTACATGAAATTCGATCATGACTTGATATCAGCTACTATATTTTCTGACCCCTTCCAATAATGGACTGAATAGTTAAGCTCCTGCAGAAATAAACTCCATTGGAATAATCTACAATTAATCAAATAACTAGGGTTTATAATTTCCAAACTTGTATGATCAGTAATCACTATTCCAATCCTAATAAAAATGTGATATTTTTGAAAGGCCCATACTATATCAAGAAATTCCTTCTCTGTTACAGTATAATTTATTTTTGGCTCTTTTAGTAGATGACCAAAAATATAATACCCTTGGCTGATCATATTCTTGGATTTCAAACAACTTAGCTTTCTATCCATAGCCAGTATTATCAGTCAGTTGATAAAAAGGACTTTTAAAGACATGGTATGACAATGTAATTTTGACAAGAAACCTATGTTTTACAGCTAGAATGCTTTTATTATGACAAGTAGACCATTTCCAAGGAGCATTCTTTTCTAAAATTTGCAATGCAGATTTTATTTCAATTATAAAATTCTTGCAAAACAGACCATAAAATCATCCTAAACATGGTCTAGCATCCATTTTCGATTCCGGAATAGGAAATTCTTGAATTTCTTTTTCATTCTCCAATTATATGGCTTAAAAATGTAAATTCCTTAGTACCTATAGTTCCCTTTCTAATATTGATCCTAATATTATGTTTATCACATTCAGAAAAAAATAATTTAAAGTGGTTAATGTGATCTACCATGTTGTCTGAAGTGATGAAAAGGCATCAACATACATGAATAATGTCTTCTTGATATCCTCTTACAGTACTTGATTCAAACATTGTAATAATTCTGCACCACTATTGTAAGGCCAAATGGCAGTCTATTAAAATGATAACAATACCCATTACATCTAAAATCAGTGAACTGTTGATCAGCAAGAACTAGCCTTAACTACCAATAAGTGCCATTCGAGTCAAATATTAAAAAAATCCTTGTATTTATAAACTTGACTAATGTCTCATAAATAGATAGTGGCACATTGTGATCTGGCATCATAATATTATTCAACTGATGAGTATCTAAACACAAATGGATAGATCTATTTTTAGCTACGACAATAGACTAATTGAATCATTATACGACCATTTTATCTTATCCTATAGTATATTCATTGTTATTTTCTACTGTCAATTAAAGCATTATTTAATTATTATTTTTTTGCCAAGGAGGAGTCTTCATTTTGGACCAACTGATGCTCTTTACAATTTTATGAGTCAATTGTACTTGTAGATATAAACTATTGTAAAGACATTTGTGATCAACTCATTTGTTAATTAGTTATATTTTAATTTGTTTCTATATGACATTTACTCATATATTTAAATTGTTCATATATGTAATATATAAGTGAAGAAAACCACTTGGTTTATAATTATATTCATTACATGTAATTGCCCAAATATGTGATCGATTTTGCACACCAACTAGCCCTGCTCCATTATAGTATTATAATTACATTTGCGGTTATCTAATTTGAGAACATCTACTGATAGTCAGTCCCATTTATAATATTAGTTGTTTAGTGTAATAAGCAGTCTATTATTTTATATTATCCATTATAAATTTTTACTTGTCAAAAAGAATATATTTGATTCATGAGACAGTATCCAAATCTGTAAGCAGTTCGGAACATCTGTTTTTTTTTTTTCATTTTCAATTTATTTTATTCATTATTAATATATATATATATAAAATAACGATATTAAATTTTTAATTATTTAAAATAAAAACTTAAAACCAAATAAAAAAAAACTAAACCTAAAATTAAAAATTTTAATATAATTCACACAATGTTAAATTTAAAAATATTTTTTCATAAACAAAAAAAAATTTAATTATTTTTTAAATAAAAAATAAAATTAAATATAAAAATATTTTAATAAAAAAAATAATAAGTTAAAATAAAACAGTATTAATTAATTCTTAATCTATAAAAAAATTTTATAATTATCTAAATTTAATAAAAATCAGATAAATTAATAAAAAAAAATTTATAAAATAACACTAATGGCGACATAACAAAAAACAATTACTTTTTCAAATTTTGATAAAAAAAAAAAATATTAGTTAAATTTTCAATTTAAAATAAAGACATTACCCCCCACTACTCAAATAAATATGATACATAACACAAATCACCTCCTGAACATTAGATCGATCTTTCAATTAAAATCCGGATTGACACCAGAACATTTACCTAACTATAGGAAAGGAACAATTCTTAAAATCAATCAAAATTTCAATTAACAAATTAATAAAAACATTATTTAAATACTCTTATCTATTTTGTAAGTTTTAAATCAAATTAATATGTTAATTTTATATCTTCATTTTAAAGAATATTTCCCTTTTAATATTTTTTATAGTAATATTTTATTGTAGAAATTATTAAATATTAATTTAATTTCTATACCATACGTTTGTTAATTAGATTTTTTTATATTTATCAAAATATATACATCATAAATAAATACCTTCAGTATATCTAAAATTATTTATTATCTTTTAAGTATGGACAACAATATCTTATGGTGAATACTATTGTACTTATAAGTTTCCCTCGATTCGGTACAATAATTTTTATTTTATTTTATGTTTATTTTGAAATGTTTTTGACTGTGGAATCTGTGTAATCGATCTATACCCAACATTTTTAAATAATCCAATAAATGTTAAAATTAGGGGGCGAAGGCTATATAGTTTTGTAAAGTTGTATTAGGGAGGGTAATCTTAGGTTATTCATTTCGTAGTTGAATTGGTTCAATGGATTGGATATATTTGTGTAATTAGAGATGTAGTAGAGATCGCTACGGGCGGATTATAGATATAGACACCCCTCGTTCAGGAGGGTTTGTAGTGGCGAAGAGGCATTCCTTGGGTTTTTGTTTATTGATCTGCACAAGTCACATTCCTGTTGGTGGGGCAGCTCTTTCCTTTTGTTCGTGTCCGACAAAGATTTTGTGTTGGTTCCTGAACGACGGGTGGCCGTTGTTGCATTGTTGCCTAAACATACTGATATTTCGATGATCTAGCATCCACCATTGTCAAAGTTAACTTTTGCTTTAGTTAACATTGATAATTGCAGATGCTAGTTCATCGAAATTTCAGTATGTAATGGAAAATAAATACGGTTTCACACAAAATATAATTTATCTATGTCATATAACCGTGAAAACATTTAGTTTTAATGTTTCCTCTATGCTTACTAATATTCCAGTTGAAGAAGCATTATTTATAATAGCTCAATACAATGATTTGCCTGATTTTATTATTCCATTAGCGAAGCATTGCCTTGAAAATACATTTTTTATTCATGATTCCCAAAAGTTTAAACAAATTAAAGGACTTTCTCTGGGATCTCCATTGTCATCTGTAATTGCTGATCTTTTCATGGATAATTTTAAAAAGTCGAGTATTAAATGCAGCTACCAAGAAACCTTCTATTTGGCTAAGATATGTGAGTGATATATTTGTTATATGGCCTCATGGCATTGATGCATTAAATTTTTTTCTTGTTTTTCTAAATAATTGGCATCCTAATATTAAACTTAGTATGGAAGTAGAAAATAAGTCGCTTTCTTTTCTAGATCTTTGTCAATATCAGTTTAAGGAAATCCACTCATACAAACATATATCTTAATTTTAATTATCATCATCCTGCTCAAATATTTTCTGTAACAAAAAATCTTTTGACTAGAGCTTATAGTTTGTCTGATAAAGATCATCTTGTTCAAGAAATAGAACTTACAAAAAATATTCTACTTTCTTATAATTACAATAGAAACATTATATGTAAGGCTTTACATAGCATTGATGCTAAAGAGACAAAAGAGGATATAATTGACAATTCATATTATAATAGAGTGGTTTTGCCTTATATTAAAGGAGTTACTGAAAAGATCAGTAGAAAACCATCTAGTTTTAGTATAAAGAAAACCATTTTCTACTGGTAAGAAAATTGGTGATTTTTTACACAAACCTAAAGACAGATTATTTTTGGAACACCAGGGGATTGATGAAATTCCATGTTTTCAGTGTTCAAAAAGCTATAAGGCTAGTCTCATAGACAAATAAATGTCAGAATTAAGGAACATATAAATTCTTTTAATCAGAAATTTAAGACATGAGTTTTTATTTCCCATTTTTTTTAAAAATTGTTCACAACCTGATGTTGACAATACAAAAATACTTGCTACTTTGGAAAGGTATGATAGAAAAACCATGATAGACTCAATTGAAATATTAAAGAGACTTATTGGTTTGAATAGGGCTGACGAAGCACAACATATTCCAGCTATGTGGAAACATCTCATTTTATCTATGTCTTCTAATATTAACTTAAAATTAATAGGTGAAAAAACTGAGAGAAATAAACATTTTGTTAAGCCTCATATTGTGAATACTGAACTACTTCAAGTTGAATCTCATCTCTCATCTCGCACTCAGTCACATTACTGTTGGAATCTAATGATTTTTCTTCTAAAAGTCTACCTTGACAATGGCAGTTGCTAGTTTGTTGAAATATTGGTTTGTAATGCAAAATAATAAACGGTTTAGTCCCAAAAATTATATATATATTGTGAATGTTCAAATTGATGATCCAGGTATATATATATATATAAAAAAATATAAATAATATCCATATATATATATATATATATATATAAAATAAACAATTCAGTACAATATAAGTTTAACTAAATAGGATCGATATTATTTTATATATTTCATATATGAATGCAGTCACCATAGTAACATTATTACATACAGTTCAATGTTTTTTATGTTGAGTATATGTGTTTATAAATTAATTTAAAAAAAATATTATTATTAAAAAAATATAGATATGTGTAAATTATTGATGTTTATCAATAATTTAAAAGGTTATTATATCAATTTTGTATTTTGGTTTGTAAAATAATAAAAAAATTGTAATCGAATTTGGATTTAATCTTCATGTATCTTTTTATCCGAACCTACCCCAAAACCGCGCAAAAAGAAACTATAAGAAAATTGATAGAATTGAGTTTTTAATTGAGTGATATTGTATGGTCGTCAAGATACGAAAAACGTCAGAAAGAGAACATATAAAAAAGACGCGACAGAATATAACAGGACTCTTTATCATTTTGCAATAGTAAAGGATAGATCTATTTTCTGTGTCTTAAATAAATTTTTTCAATATTTTTTCTTTGTGTGTAAAACCATAAAACATGGAAAAATAGTGGAATTATCTGCCCGTTCAATCATTTAGCGGGCAGTTGCGAAAAGTTTCCGGGGAAGCGACAGCAAAGTAAAAAAAAAAAAAACCTATGAAATAAAAAAAAAAAAATGCTTTATAAAAAAAAATGGATTGGCGTAAACATCGTCTCACGAGCAAAGGAACAAGACCCAACTGGATCAATTCACATCATAATAGGGATAATCAAAGTGCACTCACCTCTTCGGATGAAAAAAAAAAAAGAAAACTTTTAATGAAGTAGTGTAAAGTTTACGATTATTATTTCTGACGGAGAAACTTCTCTTTACACTATAACTGAAGTCAATCGATAGACCAATAAATAGTGAACGAACAGACTTATATATATATGGTATGATTTTTTTTTATATGAAATGAGTGTGTATTAATTTTTTTTTATGTAATAAAATGGGATGATTTTTTTTTAATTATCTCTAAAAGTAATATAATTTATTAAATGAAAATGATCGGAAAGACTCAAATATATTTATTATTTCATATTCATTTATCCGTAATTATTTTGATAAACAAATAGATTTTGATACCCTCCTATTTCACATTTTGGTATCGGTTATATGTAAATTTTTTAGTAAAATATCTAAGAGCCTTTCCCGTCATTTACTCATTCATTTTTTTTTTTTTGTCGTTATCGTTATTGCAACATATATAGAGATACACATAGCAATTTGATCATTTTATTTAGTCAACCAATCTAAAATATAAAGTCATTTCGGATATATTTTATCATTAATATTGCCAATTTTCTTTTCTATAATCTAATAAATTGAGTTAATTTAAATATCAATACTAGTTTAATTATTTTGTTTTATTTGGATTGCGTAAGACGGCGTAGCTATTTAAGTAACAGGATTCAAACTCAGCTTGGTAAGTGAATTGGAATATAAGATAAGGTATGTTTTGCTTATTAGTATTTTATTTTGTTTCTATATGAATTTCATATTTATATTTGCATTCGAATATTATATATACATATTATCATTTATCTTAGTTAATATTACAAAGTCAATCATTTCATGTTTGTCTGATTCCGTCATAAAAATCTAAATAGATTATACTTTATCGTTTGGTTCAGAATAATTCGTCTTGGATATTTTTCTTAAACTCCTATAAAATGAAGAGAATAAACTTCATTGACCGATTTAATTGAATATTGTTTTGATTTGTATAAATATTAATTATAATCATATGTTGCCAGTCAATTTTTATTCAATTGTTTAAAATTTCAAACAAGTTGTATTAATAATCACAGGTGAATAAACATCCAATAGAAGCTCGATATATCTTTTATGTAATGTGGTTGGACATTGTAAAGTTAGAGATGAGCTAATAGAGTGTTGATATTAAACTCCAGTGAAGTATTCTATTTTAAAACCTAAACGAAGCACTAATTAAGCATCATTTTATTGGAAGATATTTGTGAATTATTTATAAATTATTTTGTAGCTTCTTAGTAAACCATCGACGTCTATTAATTTGTTTAAACATTTAAGTGAGCGCATAAATTTTCAAAGTGTTTATAAAATTATAATAAAACCACTTGATACCCACAGAAAATTATTAATTAGAGATTGAAGTAGAAAGAATTGTATATCGCTTATTGACACGAGTGTTTATCTTTCTATTTAGCGTTTATTAAAATAGATATATGTATATTTGGGTTCAAGTATTATTTTGTTTTGATATTTAAATAATGTCTATATGTAAACAAATGTTTTGTAAAGTACTATTACGGATACTTAGAAGCTTATCCATTAAGTTAAAAAGGCAGCATCTTTAAATAATAAAGTAGATTTAACCCCTTGTGACCTGAACGGCCATTTTGAATTCACAGAAAAAATTACAGGACATACAATTTTAAATGAAATGTCTAATTTATTACAATAAATAACAAATATATATACATTTTTAGAAAGTGCAAATATGAAAGAATGTAATGAAGCTGATAAAATAGTCATTACCACAAAAAAATAATTAAAGAAAGGAGATTTTTCACATTTTATATATCTTTATTTTTACATTGGTTCACAAACTCTCAATTTTGAAAGATATAGCCTAAAATGACAATTTTATAGACAGCTTCATCACATTCGTCATAAAATGCAGAAAAAAATAATATATAACATGACCTACCTGAGTTACAGATTGTTGGTGTAATGTGGCAAAAGGTGACCATTTCAATTTCTTTTTTCTGCTTGACACTCTATGTGTTCTATTTTTGCAAGCAGTTGTTTTTCTAGGCCCTCTATGCGGGATATCTATTAGAAATGCAAGGTTTTAGTGAGGATCAAAAAAAAAAAATAACAGTAATAACTTTAGTAAATTCTAAGTTATGGGGGTAAAAAATAATGACTATATTATTGAAAAATCAGGGGGTGGGGCGAGATAAATTATGCATTATTTCATGGCAGATCATAATTGCCAAATATGCAAATAAATAATTTAAAAATTTGTTTCTAAAATAAAATGAATAACAACATAGTAAATAAAATAAAATAAATAATCAAAAGGAATTATAAGCAATTATTATATATGAGTGGGAGATGATGATGACTGTTGATTCAGCATTGTGAGGTATTTATTTTTTTCACCTTGTTAGTTTCACAGAACAGAGTGGATAGTTTGAAGACAGTTTGCAAATTGTTGAAAATATAAATGCATGAGCAAAATCAATTTCAAAATAACTGATGATGATGATGTGGAGCAACTGGTAAGGGTGAGCTAAATTATGCATTATTACATAGCAAACCATAATAGCAAAGTATGCTATCAAATAAATAAAAAGTTATCTGCAAAGTATGCTATAAAATGAATAATAAGTTATCTACAATGAAATGAATAAAAACGTAGTAAATTCTAAGTTATGCATGTAAAAAATAATTACTACATTATTGGAATATCATGAGGGTAAGAGTGAGCTAAATTATGCATTATTACATAGCAAACCATAATAGCAAAGTATGCTATCAAATAAATAAAAAGTTATCTATAATGAAACGAATAAAAATGTAGTAAATTCTAAGTTATGCATGTAAAAAATAATTACTACATTATTGGAATATCATGAGGGTAAGAGTGAGCTAAATTATGCATTATTACATAGCAAACCATAATAGCAAAGTATGCTATCAAATAAATAAAAAGTTATCTATAATGAAACGAATAAAAATGTAGTAAATTCTAAGTTATGCATGTAAAAAATAATTACTACATTATTGGAATATCATGAGGGTAAGAGTGAGCTAAATTATGCATTATTACATAGCAAACCATAATAGCAAAGTATGCTATCAAATGAATAAAAAGTTATCTGCAAAGTATGCTATAAAATGAATAAAAAGTTATCTACAATGAAATGAATAAAAACGTAGTAAATTCTAAGTTATGCATGTAAAAAATAATTACTACATTATTGGAATATCATGAGGGTAAGAGTGAGTTAAATTATGCATTATTATATAGCAAACCATAATAGCAAATTATGCTATAAAATGAATAAAAACTTATCTACAATGAAATGTATAAAAACAGTAAATAAAATAAAATAAATAACCCAAAGGAATTACAAGCAATTATTATATATTAGTGGGAGATGATGATGATGAATGTTGAATACTTACAGGTAATGGGGAATACGAAACCTCAAAATCAAACACATCAACAGAAAAGTTTGTTATAAACGTAATTACGTTTAGCGGTGAAAATAATTGTTTTCTCCGTATATTTTTTTTATCGGTTGATAAAATCTAGAAAGATAAAAAAAATTACAAAATTTTAATAATGTACTTTACAAAAATTGCTATAAAAAATCTAATTTTCATCGCACAAAAAAAATTTTTAGACGTACAAAAAGATAGAAAAATGGCGGAGAGAAAGAAAAAAAAGCGTGACTGTGACGTATACGGTTTGCACGCTATTGCGGTCGAAATTGTAAACTTTTTTTAATGCGTAAACAAGCGGTTTACGGTCTCAAAGGGTTTTAAATTACTATAACAGTAACAGGCTAATAAAATATATATTGGAATCTGTTTTAGTTATTAATTGGATTTGATTTTGATTAGATTGCCAATCTAGTAGTTAGCCTAATCCTATATTATTGTTTAGGGCAATAGTAGTTGATTTCACTGCTCTTTGCAATTTATGTTGTAATTGTGACGGATTTGTTGATGTCTGGAGCAGATAGTCTCATTATTTCTTCATTTCACATATAACTTAAGTAAATTAAACTTTAAGAGAGATTATTTGTGCTTTGTGATGGTTTATTACATAACGGCGACCCGATTGATCTAGACCAGATTAATTTAAATTAGATTTTTAGATTTTTTTTATCAGATCAGATTGATCATCCTAACCATCACCTTCATCCATCAATTCAATCAATTACAAATTGGCACCAACATTTTGGGCCTTCTTTCTTCAATTTAAATGGAATACAGCATTCAACAATTCTGACGGTTACAAAATGGCGCGCCAACTCGGGCCGAAATAACCAATTAAAGACCCAAGTTTGAGTCTCATATAGATGCTAAAACATGGTATTATTTTTATATGCATTGGTGGAGTTATATAGCTGATTATATTGTGTCATAGGTTTAAATAAGATATTAGAATATTTGTTGTTGTCGTTCTTTGGGGATTTTATTCGCAGCTGCAGGATTGAACGGATAGATATGTTTTATGTAAGAATAAATAAAAGTAAAGTATTTCGCAATTTATTTAAAATAGAGATATTATATTTGACATAAATAGAAAATAAAAATGGAAAGCAATAAGAAAGAAAAATTATCAAAACCTGAAGGAGATTTGTATCCAATTCTGAAAGAATTAATGGAAAAGATGGGTGATATGAAAAGTGATATAAATAAAAAATTTTGTGATATGAATAGTGAAATAAATAATAAATTTTGTGATATGAATAGTGATATAAATAATAAATTTAGTGACATGAGCAGAGAAAATAATAAATTAAGAGAAGATATAGGTAGTGATATGAATAACAAATTTGAAGGTGTGAACAATAAATTGAGTGATATTATTAGAGAGAATAAAGAACTTAGAGAGGAGGTAAATATTAAAATTGGCTTATGCAAAATCGAGTTAAATGCTACCAATGCCAAGTTTGAGGAATTTAAATATGACTTAGATGCTCAGTTAAAAAAATCTGATAGTAAATGTGATAGCAGATTTAATGAGTTAAGGGACCAGTTAAATAAATCACAAGAAAGATTAGAAAATAGATTTGAAAACTTGAGTGAGGAAGTTAAAAATTGTAAAGTTGGGCACAAAGAATTAGAGAAAAAGTACACAAAATTTGAGAAAGCTTACAAGGATGGTCAAGAGGCTTCAAAAGTAGAAGTAAACAATCTTAAGCTAGAAGTTAAGGATCTTCAAAGCCAGATGAAAGTTGAATATAAAGAGGTGTGCAAGAAACATAACAAGGCTGATAATGAAATAAAGAAATTACAGAAAGTGTGTAAAGAATCGCAGAATAGTCTAATAGGTGTCCAAGAAGAGTTAAGCAACATTGAGCAAGTGAAGGCAAGAGAGTTAGATGATTTAAAGGATAGACTAGATAGTCACCAATTATCATTGCAACAGTTAGAAAATTTTGCTAAAAATCAAGAAGAGGTTTATAATGAAATTAAAGATAATAGCAAGATACTGAAACAAGAAATAAATAGGCATTTGGAGGAACAGGAAATAAATCTCAATCATAGGATATCTATAATGTTGGAAGATAAAATAGTAGGAATAAAGGATACTATGGTAAAAGGTAATGATAGTCTAATGGATAAACCATATCAATATATGGCCACAGAAAATAAGTTAAATAGAAGTGATCATGATATACTATCAATGTATGGGGATGAGAATAATAAATTAATACATAGTCCAGAAGAAATTAAGAAAGAAAGGATAGATGGAAACATAGCAAGGTTTATCCAACTCAAAGTCTTCAAGGGTGATTATGATGAAAACCCCATAGAGTATCTAAGTGCACTGGAAGAGCTATTCTCATTAAGTAGATTAAGTGAGATGGAAAAATTGTCGGTGGCTAGTAATCATTTGAGTGCATCTGCCAAACATTGGTGGAAGTCCTTGTTTAATAAGCCCGAAACATATGGGGATTTTAAATATGTATTGTTGAATAGTTTTTGGGGGGAAGACAAACAGGACAACATTAGGCACCAGATTAGCCAAGATAAATATAGTGTTAGTAAGGGTAGCTTGACTCAATTTTTCCGGATGCAGACAGCAAAATTGAAAATGCTGACTGCATATCCGTTGTCGGAAAACCAAATAATTCGTATTATAAGGAGAAACCTGCCACGCCATATTGAGCAAACTCTGATCGCTGCCGATAGGCATACTGTTGAAGAGGTGTCCGATATACTTGGATCACTTGAGGCAAGTGAAGCACCTGCAGAAAGTGGTCATAAATACCACATAAATAATCCTACTTACAATGTTTCTCCCATTAATTATTATAGAAATAGAAGGGTGTCCGATATACTTGGATGACTTGAGGCAAGTGAAGCACCTGCAGAAAGTGGTCATAAATACCACAGAAATAATCCTACTTACAATGTTTCTCCCATTAATTATTATAGAAATAGAAGGACCTTAGATAATAGAAATGATAGGTATTATAGAGGCACTAAATATGCCAAGTCTTTAGAACCAGTAAATACAAACAGGGCTAATCCCAAAGGTTATGATAGAGCAGAAAAGGGTGCATGTGCAGCAGGAAGTTATCCTGTCAGCATATCACAGAATACACCTGTGAAAATGCTAGGGGCTACACCTAAGACTAGTCCTTTAAATTAAAAATGGCCTCGTTGGAATGTTCCTCACTGCGGGAGCCTCATAGTATAGTGAATTTGGGGAGCCATGATATTTTTAGTTATTTGGAATCAATAAGTTTTGAAACAGAAGATGATGATTACGATAGGGATTTGGAAATTTATATCCTTAATTATTGTCCAGAAATTGTTATAGTTATTCAAGGTACCTCAGTAAGGCTTTACTTGATTCAGGGAGTCAAATTTCCCTTATCTCTGAAAATTTTTATAATAAGCTTGCTGAAATCGATTCTGAAATCCCTATGTTGCCATTGAGACAGACACAGGTTATAATGGCAAATGGTCAAAAGGCAAAATTGTTTACTCAGCAAGTATGGCTGAATGTGAGAATTAATTCAATTACAGTAGAACAAATCTTTTTGATTATGTCTGGACTTATTCATGAGGTCATAATAGGATCCGACTTCATGAATCGGTTTGGATGTATTATCAATTATGCAAATCAGGAAATAATTATAAAAGGGGAAAAGCATAGTTTTGAGAGGTCAGTACCCATTAAGAGTGTAAATATACTAACCATCCAAGATAAGTCTACAAAGTCAGATTTATATGCAAAGGTCAATGAATCATCTGAGTTAGATGACAACTATAAGCAAAGGTTTTTTCAGATACTATGTAGATATAAGGATGTGTTTTCTAAAAAGCCTGATGTGATAAAGGGATATGTGCATCGGATACGCTTGAGGGACTATAGCCCCTTCCAATGTAAAAGCTATCCTATCCCTCACCAATATAAAGATGAAGTAAGAAAACAAATTGATCAAATGGTTGAGTGGAAAATTATTAAGAAAAGTCCCTCAGCCTATAACAGTCCATTAGTGGTCGTTCGTAAAAAGAACGGGTCCATACGTATTTGCTTGGATGCGAGGTTCTTGAATCAATTAACGGTTCCAGAATGTGATGTTCCTCCTACTGTGCAGGAATTGCTCATTAAATTTAAGGACAAAAAGGTCTTTTCTACAGTCGACTTAACAGCTAGTTATTGGCAGGTATATTTGCATGATGAAGATCAGCAATACGCTGCCTTTAAATATGAGGGCTACTCATATGTGTTTAAAAGAATGCCTTTTGGGCTTATAAATAGTGGAGCTGGACTCCTCAGATGTTTAGACAAGGTATTGTCTGATGAAGTAAAGGGCATCATTACTATGTATGTAGATGATGTTGTGATTGCTTCTGAAAACATGTCAGAGCATTTTCATCATCTTAATATGTTTCTGAGAGAGTGTGAAGAGAAACATATTAAAATAAATTTAAAAAAGAGTAGAATAGCTGTTAAGGAGATACAATTTTTAGGACATATTGTAGGATATGAGGGAATAAAACCGCATCCAGAGAAAATAAAGTCTATTCAAAATTTTCCCATTCCAGAGAATAGAAAGCAACTACGTTCTTTCCTTGGTGTCTGCAATTTTTATCATAGATTTTATGAAAATTTTGCATATGACACTGTTCATATATTAAATCTATTAAGGAAAGATGTGAAATGGAAATGGACTGAGAACCACTCTATAGAATTTAAAAAATAAAATAAAATTTTCTAAATACTGTAATCTTATATTACCCTAATTTCCAAGAAATATTTTATGTACAAACTGACAGTAGTGGGTATGGTCTAGGAGTAGTTTTATTCCAGCTGGACCATGAAAAGAAGCCCCGTGTCTTATATTTCTTGAGTAGATTGTTGAAAGGTGCAGAATTACATTATACCACCACAGAAAAAGAAGCCTTGGCTGTTGTATGGGCGTTTCAAAAGCTTCGACAGTATCTGCTTGGATCTGAAATAGTTGTTATTACAGATCACAAGAGTTTGGAGTTTATAAATCGAAGCTATCTAAATAGTGAAAGGCTAGTTAGGTGGAGTCTCTTCCTTCAACAATTTAATTATAAGGTTCAGTATTGTAAAGGAAAAGACAATATAGTAGCAGATATTCTAAGTAGGAATTCTGTCAAGATAGACACCTGTCACTTAAATCTCGATCATGCTTTTATCACTGTAATCTCTCTGGTAGTTGATGAATCAGTGGAAAATGATTTAAAGAACTTAAAATTTTTACAATCTGGTGATCCAAAGTTGAGTGCTATTATTCAATATTTGGATGCGGGGATTGAATCAATGGCCATAAAAAGAATAATCAAGAGTAAAGTAATTTTTAGATATAAGATGAGTGAAGGTCTGTTGTATTATAAGGTAAAGGAGGACCATGAACAATCATGGAGAGTTGTGATACCATCATGTATTAGAAATCGATTGATATATTATGTGCATTGTCTTTATGGGCACTACGGACCCAGAAAGGTAGAATATGTCGTGCGCAGACTGTTTTACTGGCCTGGATTGTATGCATCCATAATGAACAGGCTCAAATATTGTGAGATCTGTTTGAGATCTAAATATGCTAACAAGTCATATGCTGGGACATTGCAACCAATAATACCTGCTCATCCCAATGATCTCTTGGCAATTGATTTCTATGGGCCTTTACCAGCTTATAAAAGGTTTAAGTTTGTTTTGGTCACTTATGATGTCTTCTCCAAATTTGTAGGGGCATATCCGGTGACCAGGGCAAATTCAAAGAATGTAATTAAATGCTTGCAAGAAATACAATTTGTAAATATAGGGAAACCCAAGGCTATCTTGACAGACCATGCTACATCATTCCTATCTAAGGAGTGGAAAGGTTGGATTGAACGGCAGGGTATAAAACATATTCTGTGTTCAATTAGGAACCCACAATCTAACCCATGTGAAAGAGTTATGCGTGAGCTGGGTAGATTATTTAGGGTATACCTAGGAAGCAACCACCGTGCATGGGTGAATAAATTAAAGGATGTCATTCACTATATAAATATAACACAGAATGAATCCACTAAATACACCCCAATGTATTTGCACTTTGGATATAGAGAGCCCATATTAATTAAAGCACCATTACCTATTATAACTGAAGAAAAGGTAGATTATGATAATGACTTAGCAAAGGCTAGCCAGAATTTGAGAGAGATGGGGCAGAAAAGAATTACCCAAGCCTCTCATAAGCCTTGTATATTTAAAGTAGGAGATTTTGTATTTGTAAGAACTCCCCAAATCAGTGACCCGCAGAATTATAAGTTCAAAAAGTTTTTGAATATATATGAGGGACCATTCCAAATAAAAAGAAAAGTGGGGGAGAATGCATTTCTCATAGAAACCCCGGAAGGTGAAAAAGGTACCTTCAATGCCCGAAGCTTAAAGCCAGCAGCACCACCCAATTAAATAAAAAGACATTCTCTAAAGTAACTTTATTAGTATGTCTCATGATATTTATTATTATGACCAAAAGTCATTAGTAATAGTGTAGATACACATATGAAAGACTAAAAAAAAAATATATAGAGTGAGAAATATTTATAGTCAAAGTACTTTTGAAGATTTTCATTGTATAGTATGCAAATACCGTTTAAAATTAAACCTTGTGGAATTGACTGATGATGGTGAATGTGTTATTTAATGCATTGGAGATGTAGAGTGTAAGATTTTAATGTCTGTGCTATTTGTAAATTGTAAATATTTGTATAGTTAAGTCTTTTCTTTGAGGAAGTTGACAGAACTATAGATGTGTGTTGTGGCTCATAACTCTATATAAAATTATATTGAAGTCTGAAGTCGACAGATGTCCCAGACTTATTATTATTCATTGGCAGGTAGGAAGAAATCCTTGATGGCAGGATTTATCTTTTAATATGAGTTATAATTTTAAAGAGAAATGTTTAGTAGTTTCCCTAACCTGTATAAAATAAAGCTATTCAAACATAAATGTCCCTGATTAGCATCAATGTAGAGCACAGCTTAGTTTGTAAAGTAGTTGTCAGATCCTCCAGAAATTAAAATTAGATTTGATTGACCTTTAATCAGTTTACTTTAGTATTAGAAGTGATTTAAAAATGGGATATCTCTATTGTTTTGAATCTCCAGCTCACTGTATGAGTTAATTTTCATTTGTTTAGATTATTTTATAGGAAAAGTGACTTTAAAGGTTGATATTTTCAATGTCCAAAGCAGGAATTGAATAAATATAAGATATTAAATAACTAAAGTTACATTCTCATTTTATGACAATATTGAATGTTTAAAATTTAGGCCCATAGTAGTGTCACTGAAGTGAACTACAGATATGTCTAAAGAAAATAATAATAAAAGCTATTGTTGAGTTTTAAGAAAATAAAACCGTGAATATGTATATATTTTAACAATGCAATGAAAATATATGATTATTAGAGAGTAACTAATAATATTTGGCTTATAAATGAATTTTGTTCCATAATATATTTGGCTTGTATGAAGCAAATACTAAATGATTTTCTTGTTTGACTCTAATTTTAGAGCATTGTTGTCCAGAAAGTTGCAGAGAGGAATATAAAGATGTAATAATTTGATTGTGAAATTCAAAAAAAAAAAAAAAATACATATAGGTGAACTAATTAGTCAAGCATAAATGGAATGAACGAATTCCACATTGCTTCTATGAGAATAAGATATTTGAAATTTTTTTTTACTAACATTTCAAATGATATTAAAATCAAGACAGATGGAAATGATAGACGTTTATCTGTGCAGAAATTAAAATGTTTAATGATTTTAGAGAGGGAAAGAAAAAGGTGTCGTTATTTTTTTTTCTTTCTGTAGAGGGGAGATGTTGTGAATGTTCAAATTGATGATCCAGGTATATATATATAAAAAATAATAATAAACAATTCAGTACAATATAAGTTTAACTAAATAGGATCGATATTATTTTATATATTTCATATATGAATGCAGTCACCATAGTAACATTATTACATACAGTTCAATGTTTTTTATGTTGAGTATATGTGTTTATAAATTAATTTAAAAAAAATATTATTATTAAAAAAATATAGATATGTGTAAATTATTGATGTTTATCAATAATTTAAAAGGTTATTATATCAATTTTGTATTTTGGTTTGTAAAATAATAAAAAAATTGTAATCGAATTTGGATTTAATCTTCATGTATCTTTTTATCCGAACTTACCCCAAAACCGCGCGAAAAGAAACTATAAGAAAATTGATAGAATTGAGTTTTTAATTGAGTGATATTGTATGGTCGTCAAGATACGAAAAACGTCAGAAAGAGAACATATAAAAAAGACGCGACAGAATATAACAGGACTCTTTATCATTTTGCAATAGTAAAGGATAGATCTATTTTCTGTGTCTTAACAAATAAATTTTTTCAATATTTTTTTTTTGTGTGTAAAACCATAAAACATGGAAAAATAGTGGAATTATCTGCCCGTTCAATCATTTAGCGGGCAGTTGCGAAAAGTTTCCGGGGAAGCGACAGCAAAGTAAAAAAAAAAAAAAACCTATGAAATAAAAAAAAAATGCTTTATAAAAAAAAATGGATTGGCGTAAACATCGTCTCACGAGCAAAGGAACAAGACCCAACTGGATCAATTCACATCATAATAGGGATAATCAAAGTGCACTCACCTCTTCGGACAAAAAAAAAGAAAACTTTTAATGAAGTATTGTAAAGTTTACGATTATTATTTCTGACGGAGAAACTTCTCTTTACACTATAACTGAAGTCAATCGATAGACCAATAAATAGTGAACGAACAGACTTATATATATATGGTATGATTTTTTTTTATATGAAATGTGTGTGTATTAATTTTTTTTTATATGTAATAAAATGGGATGATTTTTTTTTAATTATCTCTAAAAGTAATATAATTTATTAAATGAAAATGATCGGAAAGACTCAAATATATTTATTATTTCATATTCATTTATCCGTAATTATTTTGATAAACAAATAGATTTTGATACCCTCCTATTTCACATTTTGGTATCGGTTATATGTAAATTTTTTAGTAAAATATCTAGGAGCCTTTCCCGTCATTTACTCATTCATTTTTTTTTTTTGTCGTTATCGTTATTGCAACACATATATAGAGATACACATAGCAATTTGATCATTTTATTTAGTCAACCAATCTAAAATATAAAGTCATTTCGGATGTATTTTATCATTAATATTGCCAATTTTCTTTTCTATAATCTAATAAATTGAGTTAATTTAAATATCAAGACTAGTTTAATTATTTTGTTTTATTTGGATTGCGTAAGACGGCGTAGCTATTTAAGTAACAGGATTCAAACTCAGCTTGGTAAGCGAATTGGAATATAAGATAAGGTATGTTTTGCTTATTAGTATTTTATTTTGTTTCTATATGAATTTCATATTTATATTTGCATTCGAATATTATATATACATATTATCATTTATCTTAGTTAATATTACAAAGTCAATCATTTCATGTTTGTCTGATTCCGTCATAAAAATCTAAATAGATTATACTTTATCGTTTGGTTCAGAATAATTCGTCTTGGATATTTTTCTTAAACTCCTATAAAATGAAGAGAATAAACTTCATTGACCGATTTAATTGAATATTGTTTTGATTTGTATAAATATCAATTATAATCATATGTTGCCAGTCAATTTTTATTCAATTGTTTAAAATTTCAAACAAGTTGTATTAATACTCACAGGTGAATAAACATCCAATAGAAGCTCGATATATCTTTTATGTAATGTGGTTGGACATTGTAAAGTTAGAGATGAGCTAATAGAGTGTTGATATTAAACTCCAGTGAAGTATTCTATTTTAAAACCTAAACGAAGCACTAATTAAGCATCATTTTATTGGAAGATATTTGTGAATTATTTATAAATTATTTTGTAGCTTCTTAGTAAACCATCGACGTCTATTAATTTGTTTAAACATTTAAGTGAGCGCATAAATTTTCAAAGTGTTTATAAAATTATAATAAAACCAGTTGATACCCACAGAAAATTATTAATTAGAGATTGAAGTAGAAAGAATTGTATATCGCTTATTGACACGAGTGTTTATCTTTCTATTTAGCGTTTATTAAAATAGATATATGTATATTTGGGTTCAAGTATTATTTTGTTTTGATATTTAAATAATGTCTATATGTAAACAAATGTTTTGTAAAGTACTATTACGGATACTTAGAAGCTTATCCATTAAGTTAAAAAGGCAGCATCTTTAAATAATAAAGTAGATTTAAATTACTATAACAGTAACAGGCTAATAAAATATATATTGGAATCTGTTTTAGTTATTAATTGGATTTGATTTTGATTAGATTGCCAATCTAGTAGTTAGCCTAATCCTATATTATTGTTTAGGGCAATAGTAGTTGGTTTCACTGCTCTTTGCAATTTATGTTGTAATTGTGACGGATTTGTTGATGTCTGGAGCAGATAGTCTCATTATTTCTTCATTTCACATATAACTTAAGTAAATTAAACTTTAAGAGAGATTATTTGTGCTTTGTGATGGTTTATTACATAACGGCGACCCGATTGAGCTAGACCAGATTAATTTAAATTAGATTTTTAGATTTTTTTATCAGATCAGATTGATCATCCTAACCATCACCTTCATCCATCAATTCAATCAGTTACAAATTGGCACCAACATTTTGGGCCTTCTTTCTTCAATTTAAATGGAATACAGCATTCAACAATTCCGACGGTTACAATATATATATACAATTCCGACGGTTACAATATATATATATATATATATTGTACTGGTCAGAATTGTATGCTCATTTAATAAGGTTTAGAATCTATGCAAAAGTACCCTAAATCCATTCATGCCCAAGATACACAGATTAGGAGCAATCATGGATTCTGCCCTATTTGCTCTTCTCTAAAACTATAACATTATGAACAACACTTCTGATGATAACAGATGAAATTTTGTTCATTCCAGTCCCACAGACACAGCAGAGAAACATGAGATCTACAGGGTAATTAAAATAAAATAAATAATATTAAATCTTAGCTCAGTCAAATACCTTATGTGAAGGGAAAATCTATAAATTTAAATGAATTGCAAACAGCTAGCAATGCAAAAGAACCATGAATTAGAATATAGAATCCATCCAGAATGAACAAGGACAGAATAACCCAGGGATAATGTTCATTTAAAGTAATCAGTTATAATTTCTAAATATTCATATTATTATAAGGATTAAATGAGATTCAGTAAGACCAACACATGAGTAATTATCAACAAAAATAATTTAATGAATATTAACAATTTTAATTTAGATCAGAGACATAGCACATATTTCATGGAGTTAATAGTTTGCATATAGGCAATTGATTTATTATGCTAATGAGCTACAAATAACAATAGATTAATGCTATTAACACTATGATCATTACTTTAAAGTATTGATAAAAGACATCTATAAATTCACCTCCAAAGAGAGGTTTACTCTTGACATGACAGTTAAATAATTTATCATTCATGAGCACATCTCGGCCTGTACAAATAAGGAAGGGGTTAACTTAAATAAGTTTTACTATGACAATCCTAAAGGTATTCTATTAATTATTAAGTGAATAGTTTACAAACATCACTGCACTATGTCTTATAGATAATATGGGAACTACACATAAAAGAACTCGCAGTGCTGACTACAATGATAGTGTTAAAAGTGGAGTTCAGATTTGTCTTTGGACTGAAAGGCTTTTTCACATATAAGAGTCTGCTTGTATTTATAACAAAATGGTATTCAAAGAGATGAGTGGTAAGGTTTCCATGGTACGCTTGCTGACATTTCACATGCAGAGCCTTAACAATCTAACATTTGTCCTGAGGTTGGTGCTACCAAACATCATTCTTAGACAAGTTACATGAAGAAAATCTGGGACTTCTGGAGGAATAATATGATAAAGCTAAATATGAATTCTTGAGAAAGCTATCATAAGTAAGAAATGCAAATATAGCTTAAGTCTTAAATGACTAATGTATTAATTTAAGCTTAAATAAAATAATAATATCATGTGTAATGCCATGACAAAATATTAACCCACTTAGCAATGCATGTATAACTTTAGCAAATTAGATGTCAAATATAGAATAGGGAAAATATTATTTTTCCTATTTAACAAGCTCCAAGTATTCTTAAAAGATAGTATATTATAAGCAAGTTAACGTTTAATGGCGTGAAAGCAAGAAATAATTATTAAAACGATTAATAATCAGATTTATTTAAAGAACATAAAATGCATTTAAATCAATGGCATCAACAACAAAAAGTTTATCTTATCCCATAATATGATGTTTTAAACAATCCACCATTAAGCATTTATTTCAAAATATTCAATCGAGCGAACTGCGTTCGATAAGAAATTTTACATTTAACTATTTAAATATTCCAAAATATCAGAATAGTGGCTGAAATGATATAAGTTTTCTAGATTGAAACATTAGCATATCAAAATTATTTCAATAAAATACATAGTTTAAAATAAGTTTTTGCCACATGAAAAGATAACTAAAGTGTGAAACTTAAAAGCTAGTGATAGATTTAAAATAAATAATTCTGTGCTAGTGTTTTATAGAATGAGATTTGAAAACTTTAGAGAGAAAATCATAAATTTAACAATGACAATAACTGAGCTTATAGTCAGTTACCAGATAAATAAAAGATTACATTACGAGTATAATTAGAATTTAGGAATGAAATGAGGAATATTCAGAGTTCATTTTTCGGCAAAACAGATTATGGTGGCCATTTAGAATAAAGTATACAAAATTTAGACCTGAATGCATGGTCAGCAAGGCAGAATATTAACAAAATAATGGTAGGCATCTTCCAATTGTTTTTTTCTATTTAAACAGAACAGTTCTCAAGTGATGATGGCATGGCGGAAAGGCAGTATGAGGTGATCTAAGATCAGTAAGGGCAAATTTTTGCTTTACTCAGAAATCATTCTGTTTCACTCTCTAATAGAACACAAGATGATAGAGTGATCTCAACTCATTTTTCACATGCCTAAAACTTTTACTCCTTCTATACTTGAAATTTGGCAAAAATTGGAAGATGTAAACAAATATATTCCAGAAAGCATTATTTAAATATATTTCCTAAAATTGGAAATAGCTTTAAGAATATAATTTTTGTTAGTTTGACTTAAAATAGTTAAATGAGGACAGCATTTTTAAATTGTAATAATACTATCTAGAACTTTCTGGCATTGCTTTAGCTTTATATTAATCATATTCATTTTCATATCTGTAATACATATATGCACATACATAATTATCTAAGTGAAGGGAATTTACAAGCTTGGAAATAAAATATACTTAAGTTAAAATAATAACACAACTGGTTAAACATAACCATTTTGAATAAATAGTGTGGAAGTTATATGTGTACGTGTGTGCCTAACATTCCTGGATGATCAAATAAACATATAAACTGGTTCAAACCCCACTTTAATGGTCTGTAATGTCATCAGGCAGAGAAGCTAAATATGTGGAAATTTTATCCACTTCAAATTTGTTTTAAAAACTCAGATTATATTTTAAAACAATCATTTGAAAAATCCTTAGCAGGATTGCATTGTCTTTAAAATTTATAGGAACAAAGGTATGCATCCGGTATGCAATGTGCAGATAGATAAAGTAGATAAATTGCCTTAGGTGAACTAGCTAAAAGCATTCTAGAACAATTTTAAAATCATATAAATTGTGCTGTATTGGAATACTCAAGGGAGGGCAAATAATTTGAGAAGACCAATGACCAACAAAATCCATGCTTGTCATGCCTTTAACTCAATGAATTGTGAGTAGGTAAAACTTCACCTTTTCTCACCATTCCAGAAGGCCATCTTTCCCTTCACCACTTCTCAGGATCCAGATACCCATGAACTATTGCTATGTGCCTATACACTAAATAAAGAAAGTGCTACCTGCCTAACTAACCTGAACAAAACTAGATCTAGTCTACAATGGACATTTTTAAATCATCAAAAAGTCACTGTCAATACTGAACAAGGTAACAAATCCATGTTGTTGATGTAACTCATAACTTTACATGTATATTTCAATTTAAAATTGTATTTCTTGTCAAACTCTTTTTTTAAATAAAATGTAATTTTTTAGCTGATCTAAAGATCATAAATATCTTAATTAATATAATTTGTAAAATCTTGCCTTCTGTTAAAATAAGTTCAACTCTCTATAAACTTTTAATATTGCTCCTGTCATTGAGCCTTTAGTAAATACTTTTAGTTTCATATTTCACTTTTGTGTGACAATAATATTTCATATTTTGATTATTATATTTTATATTTAAAGAATATGCCAATAACTTTCTAAATTTGCAAGAATGTTCACTCTCTTTTAAATTCCTCCCTTTCTTTTCATGGGGAGATCAGATTATTTTCTTTAAGTTAAGCAAGTTTCTTAATTTAATTACAGTGGATGCTTGAAAATTTAGGAAAAACAATGTATTTATATTATCTGTTTTCTCAGAAATGTTTTCATTTTAATTTAAAATAATAATGCTAATTCTAAAAGTTCAAATCTGCTTTATGTGAAATTACATCAATATTTTATTTTATGAAATCAATAACCACGACCTAACTCTTAAATATATATGAAAAGAAAGTTACTGTTAACACTAACTGAAATAATTATAGAAAAATATACAAACCATTATACAATTACAAATACCCAGTAACGCCCTTTGTTTTAAAAATCTATATCTCAATAATAACAAACTTTAAAATGATACCATTTAAAATAAATAAAATGATATTTTAAAGTTCGCTATTATTGAGATATAGATTTTTAAAACAGAGGGTGTTACTGGATATTTGTAATTGTATAATGATTTGTATATTTTTATATATATAATGATGTGTACTATATCATCAAAGCACTTAGAACCTATTTTTCATGTTTGTTTTAACATTTGTGGGAAATTTTATATATAAATTAACATAACAAGGGAAGGAGATTTCTATTTCAATATTTTGTCATTTTATTAATGAATTTAAGCTCTCTCTTACTGTTTAGTATTTAAATCATACCATTATGCAGGACATTCCATAATATATAGGTATTAATTAATTAAGTATTTTTTAAAGTTTTATATAAGTGTTGTTCCAAGCATTGCATGCATACCGGCCTCCTCATTTGTGTGTGTGTATATATATATGCTTCATCTACCCAGGTGTATCAGAAAGTCGAACCCATCTCTTATCTCCAAGTCCAAGAACCAGGCTCTTAACCACCCTGGGGACTTATTTGGTCACTTGAGTTAGCTTTCTATGGAATCGCTCTGGGAAAAGCCCCACCCATTAAAACTCACAGCAGACGGTTCTTCATTTTATTAATCGATTCTGCCAAATTTGCAGACATATATCAATCTTTACTTCTTCAATGAATTTTCGGAAGCATCTTCAAAGTTCTGTATATGGATCACATAAATATGCCACAATGCAAGTGCCATCCTTTTGTTCTTATTCCAAATAAAATCTGTGAATATCCATAAGCTGTAATGTTATGATTCTACTTGGCATAGTTCTTCATGATATTTATTATTTTATGTGTGCGTCATTTTGCAACGCAATTATATATGTTCTAGATTAGTTTCCCTCCCATGTTTCTTACTTAGTATAAACTGAGATTACTGCACTTATTAATGTAAAGTGCATTTCTATAATAAAGTTAATAATTTTAAATAAATTTGGTGATGTGCTATATTTTTTTCTTCTTTCTACGGGTGAATTTAAGATTCATTTACACACTTGAATAGCGCTATTAAAACTGTATTTGCAGATATTATTGTTTATCGATTATTGGCATATAAAAAGCCACAATAAAAATAATAAAGTAATGAATGTATTTGTAAATTCTTAAATAAATCCTGTATTATATAACATAAAGATGCCAGTGAAAACTAATCAATCTTTTAAATATATTTAATATGATAATAAATGGTTCACTATATTATCATTCCAATTAGAGTCTCTTTGTGACTCTGCTTTGTGATACTAACAGAGAGAGAGAAATTAGATCGATATCATCAGAATTGTTGCTCATAAGTTGGTAAATCTGGAAAATAGGTAAATAGGGCAGAGTTCATGAATGTTTCTGACTTATGTATCTTGTACATGATTGGAATTGAAGTACTTTTGCCTAGATGCTAGATCTTGTTATATGAACAGATAAAACCGACTAGTACAATATATATATATATATATATATATATATATATCATAAGGGTAGCTGACATTCTTGTCTCACCATCTCAGATTAACCCACATTACCAAACTGTGCCATGGAAAATGTGGCTTACATCCTAGATTACTAAGAAATTTAGTATCTTTTGTTTTTAAGACTCACATATACATGTTAAACATTTGATTTATCATTGATTAAAATGCTTAATCTCACAACAGCTTATTTTTGTATCTTAATGAAAAATTCTAAAATTATAAGAAATCAAAGTAAATATTCTAAAAAGTACAGTCATATATATATAAATCAGTGTTGTCTGTTACAAACTAAAACAGAACAATAATAAAGGTATATGACAAAATGCATAAAATTATGACCTAATCTGAAATCAGTAATTATATGACCAATTGTAGAAATGAAAATAAAACTTCAATAAATAATTGTTTTACTCCAATTCTATAAATAAAATCTGCACAACAATAGGGAATCATACCAATGTATAAAGAAATACAAGATTGAACACCAACTGTCAGAAATGAATTAATCTCATTTTCAAACTTAATATTGTATAAAAATAGTTTGAATCTTCATTCTTTCTCTTTCACAATAATGCTTTCACTAAATAAATGTCATCCTCATTTTACATAACCTTTTAACACTATAATATGGATATATATATATATATATATATATATATATATTATATTTAAAATATATATATATATATATATATATATATATTTAAAATGAAATAGATTTTGAATAGTACCGAAGTAAATAGAAAACCAAACCAGCTATTAAATTCAAAATTAATATGTAAACCCTTCAAGTTAAAAAAATAAAAATGTTTTTATTTTATTTTATTTTAAAAAAACATTAACTCTATTCATGCTTGAGGAGAAAGAAACTAAATAGTCATTAATAACTGGGGAAAAGAAGCAAAATAATTATTATACATATATCACTATTAAATGCTAAACTGGAATTACATGATTTGGTATATGATATAGATTGATGTACAGTAATAATTCCATAGTGGCAAACATCATTTCTGGAGACATGAAAGCACAGTGACTTCACTTGTCTATTGCCACAAAGCCTAAAAACAACTACCGTCTTTGGAGAAATGCCTGTGTATGAACCAACAAAAATCAACTGGAGAACAGTGCTGTCCTATTTTTCCAAGAATAATTATACCACTACTCAAAGGAGCAGTGTGTTATCATTATCCAAGGAACTCATTATTGAAAAGAATGGATTGATAATATGAAGGACTTTCACAGCAAACACACCAGACTTTAGCCAACATACTTGATTGAAAATTTTTTTTCTATTGTTTTTCTGTTTCTACACTTGGAAACAGAGGTGTCTAAATCTTGGAAAAGTTCATTTTAAAAATAAGAAGGGTGGGAAGCAGTTAAGATTTAATTAAGAATTTTCTTTTTTATTATTAAGGTCAGATTGCCTTTCTATAACCAATATGACTTTGACATCCTAATGGGAAATGAAAGAGTAGAAGATTTTGATAAATCCCACATTAAGTACGTACACTAAATTGAGGAGAGAATTTTTATGTTAGTTGTTTATCATTAGCTAATAGTTCATTATATGTTCTTTTTTATTTTTAATATAAATGACTAACATTCCTACAAGGACATTTTTTCCTATTAACATTAGAGATATTAATAGATAAGGAAGGGTCTGCAATATGTTTGATAACTATCAACATGAACTGGGCAAGGATAATTATTTAAATGTGACTGTAAATAGTATTGATTTAGCCATCCAGATTTGTTGTTTTATAAAATTATTTTTTATATATGCCTTACTAAATAATTGGTAACAAGTACATGCATTTCTACCATGGGTAAGGGATAAGGATTCTCATTATTTTAAATAACAATATGATAGAAGTTCATTATTGACATAGCTGATTTTATAACTCACTATTGTTAAACTATTTTGTGTTATTTTTTTTTATTGTCATTCAATAAATGTTACAGAATTTATTATTTTAATCTGATCACTAGCTCATCATTATTATGTAGCTCATCATCATTACTATTAATAGTATTATCACAAATATGCATTCACACCAATTAATATAATAAGCTTGAATGTGTGTGTGTGCGCGCACACACACACCTTATCCTATGTGTGTTGATACTAGAGAATATTTAAGAATTTGGATAATCAATCATCATCAATATATAGATGCAATGCTAGCTGACCAGTGTAGTTTTCTTGTCTGTTAAAAGTGTCTAAAGTAATTACTCCCCAAGTTTGAATACTGTGGTATAATGAAGCCAGAAGGGGTTTAGAACTGGACAAACTAACCCAAATTGTGTCTAATTTCATAAAAATATGCAGAGCTAGTCTACTGGAAGTAGATACAATCATAGGTTATGTATTTTATTGTGAAAACATGTGCATCCTATCCAAAGACCCAAAGTCCATCCATAGTAAAGTGTACTCCCCCTCTCTCCTGAATATTCCCCCAACCCGATACAATATATATAAATATAATTTTAATAGCAATTTTACACTAACATAAGTCCAATTTTATTTTGATTTAATTTATAAATGTCAAATAATTACAATAATATAATAATACAAAATACAAATATATAGTGAATTATAATGAAATAATCCTATACTAAATATATTTTTTCTATACTGTGTAATAGTAATAAAATTATAACTTATTGTTATATGTAAGTATAAAAGTAAAAAGAATTATTTCAGTAATGGAATTTTTTATTTAATATTACGATTCCAATTTCAAATTTCTGACTATATTATTATGTATAATGCATATTTTCTCCATACTACCTTCACAAACAACTACCATCTATTGAGATATTAAAGTTTGATCCAAGCATTGGGTCCCAATAAACTGGAATTTTGTAGTAAAACATTATGTATTTATTTTTAGGTTTTAAAAATTGAATCCCTTCATTGTTACCGTCCATTTATGAAATGTGTTGGTGTAAATGTGCTTTCCACTATTAAAAAAAGTCCATAAATACTTGCAAAGTATTGCCTTTTAATGCCTTTGCATTTTTTATTTAACTTTTCCAAATCCACAAAAATTTTACTTTGAGGCATTTTTTTCAATGATGAATAAAAAGAAGTGGCATGGAGAAAAATGGGTAAACTGGATGGAAGAGCTGTCTTCCTGTTTTTGATTAAAAACTGTTTCAGAATCAAGGCTTTATGTAGTAATGCATTACCATGGTGAAGCAAACAATTCTTATTTTGAAAAAAATGGACTACTTTCACATATATGATTAAAATAATCATTTGTTATAAATGTATTCTGATTGAAAAAAAGTCACATGCATCAGTAAAAATCAGCATTGGTTTGATATTGGATTTTCTTTACCATGCATTTTAAGATGATTTAAAATTGAACTCTTCCATTTATAATTTTTATAGAGCAACCTGCTTATAAGCTGTTTCAGGCATTATGATTCTTTCCTCTGTTTTTTGTACAATAGAAAAGAGATTCGCAATGTTCCAACTCTACAGATATTCTAAAATTGACAAATAAGTGAGATCCACTTAATAATAATTTACTACACTGCACCATAACAGCAGACTACACTCAATGAAACCACTTGGAAGATTAATGAAAAAGGCTTTCTGCAAGAGGCATTGTGTGGCAAAAGCCTTTGCTACAATCAGACCACCTACCAAAGAGCAATTATGTGTTTTTAGTATACTCTCATATACAAACCAGGACAATCCATGTACTTTGAAAAAATATATAATTTAACCACATTTGAGAAATTAACTATTAATTGATAACTTCAAAAACGTTGAATTTATCTTATCTCTCTTTACTTTACACTCACATTGTTAATATCCTAATAATGTTTAAATTATGCTAAGGCTAAGATTAACATAGTTTACTTATAACCAATATATTGGCATAATAGATTGATAAAAGAATATCTAATATTGGTTTGTTTTTAGTTTATGCCAGAAAAAAATAATTCAATGTATTTAATTAATGTAAAACATATTTTATTACTTTATTTTTTCTAAAACTGTTTTTAAAATATAATGTAGGTGTAAAATACATTATTTCAAAAAATATATTAATCAGTGTAAAATAATTTATTCTACAAGTAAATTAAAATTAGTGATACTATTAATTTTATTTCTAGTATAAATTAAATTTTACATACCATCAAATGTAGCATTTTTAAGTTCTGAAATAACATTAAATCCATTTGAAGGATCTTGACCTTTTTGAAGAGTCATATTGACAGCATAAGCATGAGCTGCTACATTGTCATATAACTTTGACATATAAGCATATCCAAATATCTATATGTATATATGTAAAAGAAATTACTAAGTCAGAGTTTAAATTTAACAAAATGTATTGCATTAAGTATACTTTCAATGCTTTTGTATCATATTAATAGATAGTATGCTAAGAATGAGTACATATAGATATAATTGTTAACTCTGCAATATACTTTAACAATATTATTCAATGTTCTGTGTCAATTTTGGCCATCAAAGAAAGCCTTAAAATCACCAGTGATACAATAACAAATGATATCAGATAATACCATGAAAATTAGTAATAAAGTGACTATATTTTGTTCAGACTATAGAAACAAAATAGCACTTTTCACTAAAAAATGAAAGAACCGATCTTTTTAAAAAATAAGGATAACTAATTATCCCAAAATATTAAATAATTATTGAAATAAAATATTAATAATTAGGAAATCAAAAAAATATACACACACAAAAAAATACAATATCAAAAAGAAATATTAACAAATATCTATAATTAAAAAATAAAAAAATAAAATTAGTGTAATAAAAAATTAAAAACTGTAATAAAATGACATAAACAATATTTATAAATATTAGAAATTAGAACCACAAACATTAATATAATTATATAGCCATAAAAATTAAAACAACCAATAATTCTGGAAATCATATATAAAATATATTAGTAATTAAGAAATATAAAGTTAAAATCTATAAATTATTTTAAATTTTGGATATAACATGAGATGATGAATATAATTGTAGATTTAATTACACTTAAACTTTAAACTAAGTTATTTTCATTCTGCATTTAGCAACAAAAACAATAAATTTACATTATTGACAGTGGTATTAATATTTTAATGGCAAATAAACCAATTTTAAAACACATAAAAGTGTTCAAATTAATTATGTATAAATTGACACATTTTACATTTAAAATATGGTAGTAACTATGCATAGTATTTTTTTAAAATTGCAAACAACAATATCTATCAAGTATTAGTAATTAGAAAATAACCAAAAATAGCATAATCAGGAGACCCAAAATATAATATTACTATGGAAATCAAGTATATATTATAACGGAAATGGTTATTCGTATGGTTGCTTATTTATTTGTGTATTCAATTATATTTATTTCGATTATTTTATTCTACATTATACTTAATTTATTATACTTTAATTCTTTTCCGACTTTGATTTTTTATCCATTTATTGTTTCAACTTAGATTCTTTATTATCTTATTCATTATTTTAACCAACGCCGTTACAATACAAGCAGAGAGCTAATACAGATACAAATTTAACTTCATATCTATACCCTTGACTGAACCCCAAGGCAATACGTACATATTATCTTGGCGTTATTTTTCCCAACCAAGAACCCTCGGCTGCTGAACAGAGCAAACTATTTCAAAGAAACTTAGCGAATGTCCAGCACTTGCTATTTATTTTTTAGAATTGGGATTTCATATGAACAAGCAGCACATGAATATCTTAAACAAATCAGTATGCCCCTTTAATCACTACTTACAGTCCCCCCCATCATAGCTTGGTGATAGGAGAATAAAGCAAGGATACAAAATTTAATGACAAATATGTTTATTAATAATATTCACACTTTATATAAAAATTACATTATAATAATAATAATAAACACACACTTATAAAATACATGGCTATAATAAATATATGAAAATAGATCAGATATAAAAGTTCTTAAAGTCCTGTTGATAGAGTTCTATTTTTCTCAAATCATTAATTTTATATTTAGTTATAAATAGTAGACAAATGAAAATGCATGCATGCTTTTACCTAGGCTTTGTTGTAATTGTCCCATGGGTATTTCTTCCAAGCGCTCTTGATTAACTTCCTCAGATTGTGGGGTTATTTTCATTCCAGTTTTTGCTTGTTGATTCCTTAGGTTCTCCATTAACTTCCTCCATTTGTGGGGTTATTTTCATCCAGTTTGCTGGTTGATTCTTTAGGTTGAGTTTCATCGACAGCTACAGAAGCAGCGGTCCCTCTAGCAGGTCAGGCAAAGATCTTACATTGTGAGTCAGTGATGAGACGGCTTGAATCCAAACCCATGTCCCTTTAACGCCACTAGCCATGCACTTCTTCCATTTTCTTTTAGCTGTTGCTTCTCTCAAGTCTCTACTAGCAATGCCAGACAAAAATTGTAATTTTATTAATCTCTTTCTTTGTTCGTTGTTTTTAAAATTTTTAATTAAGACTTAGATTTCCAACCAATTCTTATCATTACGTTTTTTTATTTAATTAGTGGCTGGAATGTAAGTCCCAATTAATTTAACAGATCAGGCCAAGATCTTCCATTGATAACATTTCTTTGTCCGTGGAATTTAATTTGTCCAACAGACTTCGGCCATATTGTTTTTTTTTTATATATCATATATTACATTTATTTTATTTAAACTTTACAATTCATTCATTTTTTTCACATTTACGTTTTACATTTACTTTAATTTGTTATAATATATTTTTTAAAAGAGAGAAGAAACGCATTTTTTATGCATCCATTTCCCCTCTCCCACAATAAACAACAATAATTTCTAGCATTTGACTTATAAGAGAGAAAGAGACGCATTTCTTTATTTATGCAGCCCCCCTTTCCTTCTCTTACTATTACAAAATCCACAGTAATTTGACATTAGAATTTCAATTTTTTCTTTTCCTTCCTTTTTTTTTTTAAAAAAATTTATTAGATAATTTATTTCATCTTTATTACTTTCTAATTTTATTAATGAATATATATGTGTGTCGACGACTTTACGTGGTCGTCACAATATATATATATATATATATATTAGTAATTAGGAAATTACAAAAATTAATCATATTCACATATCCTTAATATAATAAGTAGTAAATATTATAATCAGACACTATGGTTATTATGTTAAATAAAAAATGTCAAAAATATTTTGAGTTTAAAAAATTACTTTAATTTTACTATTAACTAAGGTAATATTTTAGATGTTATCAAGTGTTTTATTTGGAAAAATATATCAAGATAATAATATATAGTAGAAGAATATGAAAACAATACCTAACTAATGAATTCAATTAAAAAATATGAACTAAAAAAAAAAACTATTGTAATTGTACAATATATCACTAACTAATGTTAGGCCTATATAATAAACACCTAGACGAATAAAATAAAATTATAAAACTATATTACAGCAAATAAATATTAAAAACAAATCAAAATTACTAAACCAATAAAAAATAATATTAGCATGTAAAATACATATTACTTATCTGCCTATTAAATATTTAAATTAAAGTTATAATAAACAAATATTACATTTTATGTTGATATGTCGATTTTATATAAGTTAAGGCACCAAACTGTCATATTTTTGCATGTGGGAGCCAGAAAATAAAAATATCTCATAAAAATAAATTGGTAGCTATGTTTATCCTAACATCTCATAGAGTTCATTTTAAATATATTTTTTATAGTAGTAAAATATGATTAATTAAAAGATTAAAACAAACATTAAAATGTTTATCATCTTAAAATAATACAAACATTTGCATACTTGCTATTCTTTTTTTCTTACTCACACATAAAGAAATAGAAACAAATAGTGCTTACAGGTTTTGAAGCAATATTAATTCTATTTTAATTTTCAAATATCTCCATAAAATATAAATTTCATATATGTTATTTTTAACATTAATTTTAATATTTTATAAACCAATAAGTACTTACACATGTTTCTTTTCTCAATGTTTTTATATTGCTTTAGTAATTACCATTTTTCTTTGATTTAACAAAACAAAATGTGTAACAGAACATATTATTTTAAAATAAAACAAGCAAAACTGTCTTTATATATTGCCACTCAGTGCAAGCCAGAGTAAGCAGCAATGGATGCCAGAAGGGGATAATGTGATGTTTATTTTAAAATAAATATGCTGTAATATATATATTGTGACCTTTTATTTAGGTCCCTGTATTTAATAATCCAAAATTTTAAATAAAAATGATATATCTGGCATGAAAATCTTAATGAGTGGCTTTCAATAAAGACCGTTTTGGATGCACTAGGAGATTGCTTGAGTGGAAAAGAGGTTTTAACCCCAGTGTAGGTTTGAAACTAGGGATAAAACAACAATTTAAAGATATTGTTATTAATAGGGAGCGATAAAATATTGCTATTTTATTGTTGTTGAATAGCAATTGAAATAAATAAATAATTAAATCAAATTTGTAAGTCTTGTAAAATGAATCATTACAGTAAATTACTTAAGCATATTTTTATGTAGTAAATCTAAAGCTGTCTTGAATAATTATGGGTAGTTATTAAAAATAAAGCCAGAGGGGGTAATATTAATTATTCATACTAAAATTATTGGTTTAAATTTCTCCCACAATGCACTGTAAAAACAAGCTATATATGATCTAACCAAGTTGTAGGAAGGGTTGATTAAGAAAAAGAACTAAACAAGATACTTCAACTCTGATCTTCTAAAATAAAATAAAAAAACTAAAAAATCAGAAAATTGTGGAATCTAATTGAATGGAATTATAATATATTGCTATCTAGAAATGCTGGAATAAATCTAAAAACCTTGCTATCATTTTAAACACCACCTCCACAATCGTATAGTTCATAGGATTCATAATGGAGGAGGAAATAAAAGCCATGGAAATAAGTCTCTATCTAAATAAGTATTGCTTCAAACCCAGGAAAATTCAAGAAAAAGTAACCTTTTGCTTTTATCTTGTTCATATGTTTAAAATCTTATCTTTAAAAATGATGCATAAATTATTTATAATTAAACTAAAGAGCTGATAATGTTTGTATTTTCACGCCACTAGTAAACATAAAGCAAAACAATTCAAAATAATTTTAAAGAAGGATTTCAAAAGATATTATAAATAAATTCAAAAGTATTTTTTGAATCATCTAACTTTTAATAAAGTTAAAAAAAAATAATTGCATGATTTTATTTTCAATTCACATCTACTGATTTTTATAGCACCAATTTTGTATAATAATAAAAATAAACAACTACAAATTCATTAAAAGTGCTCAAGATATCGTATTAATAATTGGATAATTTTTTTTAATATTGTTAATCATATCATGCTTTGTTGATAAAAATAGAACAAAATAATTATTTACTGATAAAAGTTTTCCATGCAATCCATATAAGTAAGATTTTAAAGAAGGTTTAAAAATGTCCTACTGTTTAAAGTTTGTTACATATATATTACTGCCAGAGGAAAGAACAGAATTGATAAGTTATTATTTTAAAGAAAAAAAAAGTTAAAGATATTAATTGCAATAAAATCATAAAGTAATTTACAAGAAAAATTATCTAGAGAAAAGTAAACAAACTTATCTTTTTAAGTCTTCTACAATTGGAAGTGTGAATTTTAATTGCCTTATTAATTATCAGTACAGAAACCATCAAATATTTTTTTGCTTTTGGATAAGTGGTGAATATTGCGTTATTATACATCCAACAGGATAATAAACATATTGTAACGGGATGGGGGTGGGTAGATATTAAAAGAAAGTGGAAATGAAAACAAGTTTGAACTGGGTGATGGAAAATCATCATCACTCCCAGTCCATTTAAAATGAAATATTTACAAAAAGTATCTTTATGTAAAAAGAGAGTATGAGATCAAAGAATCTCTGAGAACATTGAGAGATCTCGGAGAACAATGAGAGATCAGCTAGCTACTACAAAGGAGCAACTAAAAGCATAATTATAAATTCAACCAGCATTATAAAGTAAAAGTAAGTATAATTCAAATATTAAGAGAAATAACCATCCATCAACATCATTGATGGGAATAATAAAACATTAGTACAATATATCAACAGTCAATCTTGTGACTGGATTGAAAATGGGTCTTCCATAAACCAGGCTAACTATTGAGCCTTTTGCCAGCTTGGGCAATTATATAAACATGACTTGGATGCACGAGCTTAGTGCCCATCCATTAAAATACACAATAATAAGAAATAGAACAATAATGCTGGGACATTTAAAGCCTGCTGATCATCATCAATGCTCTGGCCACTAAAGTACTATTAATGTACTGGCCAACTATAAACTTAATTATAATAATACTAAAGTAAAATAAAAGATAGTGCATGGGCTTTAAAGAGTATCCTCTTTTGCACCAACCAGGATGATGATGATCATCTCTGGATGCCCAAAGCACTAAACACATCCCCATTTATCCATGTCCAAAATCTAGCTCAGAGAACATGGGCTCTATTACTGTATGTGAACAAGAGATGATGGAATACATTTTTAACAATTAAATATAAGTTTATTAATAACAAAAAAAATGAATAAGGTCTTATAAGGGTTCTGATTATGAAAAGTACACAATAATACAGTCATCACTCTGTTATTTATAAGATTACTACAAATTTCAAGTTTTCACATTAATTTACATAATTCCTATTCAAAATTTAAATTGTTACATTGATTTACAAAATTAAAATTTACAATCCAAGTTATTACTATGGTTTACATATATAGGCACACAGACACATAGTTTATAATATACAATTAATCTATTTCAATTGACATTAAATAACAACAAAAAATGATTAAAATTTACATGTGTTATAATTGATAACATACGCACATATACATTTGCGTGCATGCATGAAATAACCTATTTGACTTGCTGCAAATAATTATCCAAATCTTAAATTATATATAAATATAATAAATGATTAAAGTTTCAGTTAAATGAAATACATTTACATAGTAGGTTTACTGAAATGCATATATATATTTAATTGGCACAGACGTGCGATATATTAATTTATCTACATAACGTTAGTATTTATCACAATAAAATTATTACAGATTATTCTCACAATTTTATTCTCTTTGCTGAATAGTCTTTTTCTTGAAACAAGTACTATCAAATTTTTGACAGATGATTGTTGATTGATTTAAAATGACTTTTATTTTAATAAATGAAATATATAACCGTTTGATTAGTAGTTAATGCTGATGAAATAGGCAAGGTGAGAGAGGAAAAGTGAATACGTGAAGTGCAGCTCTTCATGCCATGATAAGTAGATAGTCAAGAATGGACCAAGTACATAATGCCCCATGCTGTCGTGAGAAAATACCTCATTTTTAAACACTGCCCCTCTAAGTACCTAAACAGATCATCCACAAGAAATAGTATCCAGAAAAAAATATCAGGCACTGAGCCAACCCTGATCATCTCTTGTGAGTCTTAGGGGCTTTAGAAAAGGTCTATTCATGAGACCAAGGCCTATTCATGAGGCCTACATATACACTGCTGGACTACCCTGGGAGCTCAATATCTAGGTCTAGACAATGCTGAGCATATACTTTGGAGCACCATAAACACATTGCATCCACACAGCCCTGCTCAACCATACACCCACCATAAACATAAAAAGTACAAATTCATGCAAGTTTGTTATAATATATAACCTTACTCACCACAGCTGTATATATTTTTATCTGTTCTTCTCTGCCTTTAGATAGTTAGCATATATATAATTATTTGTTTAGCAAGCTGGTTTTTTTGGTCCATTAGAAAAATATAATCCATGTTTGTTGTCATCATCAGATAAAAATATGCAATCCATGTAAAATCTTGATTTGTAGTTGGTCTCTGCTCTATCTAGGATTAATCCAGGAAATCAGCTGTCTTGGTTTGATAGAATTTTAGGCAAGCAACCATCCTCCATGTTTAAGGCTATGAATTTCTACAGAAAGAAGTGGGTCACTTTTTCTAGGTGAATTTCAAACTCCTGCGAAGAAAATATTGGCAGCTCCCCAATCTAATGTTCTGCCAACTATATGTTCAGCTAAAACCAACTGCTGCCCTTCATCAAGTTGCAGCAAAATATTGTAACCAATTCTGCAGCTGAATTGTTCTCTTCAAAAATCAGTAACCAGACTAACTGATATATTTTTAATCAGTCTTTTATAAACTCATCTGAGGTGCTAACAACACTTTGATTAAAAACAGAGTTTTTATTTTTAGCTCTCTAATCCCTTTAAAAACATATATGTTTTAATTAATTAAAAAATTTTCAAAAACAAGTATTGTGTTTTTACATTTCACAATCAGAATAATAATAATAACAATACAATATTTATATTTATTAAGACTTTTTTTAAAACATTAATTTCATACTGAAATTTTATTTTAAACCCAGAGTTATTTAACTCTTTACTTGTTATTATTTTATTTTAGTAAATGTAGAAAAATGTCTACTATATTTTTGTCTGTGTTTATTTCTAGTTTTCCTTTCAATTTTACATATATATTTATGCACACACACTATATTAGTGTGTCTATGTAATCCAACTGGTTACAATATATATGCATTATCTGTAATGTTTGCTCATCATAATATCAGTTATTATCAGTTCAACTCACAAAGATGAAATAACTTGGAAGAATTATATAAAATTTAATGGTGGAAGAAAATGTTTGTTTATTATTTTTTATTACTGCTGTGTTATGTATATTACTTACATAATGTGTTATTTGGGAATTTTGTTTTTTCAAACATATATGTTTTATTGTGTCATGAAAAATATATATATTGAGTTAAAGAAAAAAAAGATGTATAAAATACATACCTCTATTACATGTATTTTTTTATATTTTTTTTTAGTTAGGGGAAAATATGAGATTATATATAGCATTTATCTAGAGAGAGTTGAGAGAGATCTTTACTTCTCTCATATTTTAAAACAGATTTTAATGTATTTTATTAAAGGTAAACAAACAAATATTTTGTCAAAGATACTAGAATGGCCAAATTATTTTCTTATATAAAAGAAAATTTGATATAAACCTTTTCCATTTTATAATTTTGTATAGAAATGAACTTATCCTCTTTGAATACAAATGCAGAATTGATATTTATTGCTTAAATATGTTGTACTCTCTTTAACAAAAGTATAGTTGTCATTTTAATATAATTAACGATCATTTGACATATGTATTTTTGGTTTGTCTATTGATTCATTAATGTTTTTGCATTGCAAAATGGAATATATATATCTCTACTGATGTTGTTGGTATTGTTTTACCTTGCTATAATATTGAGAATGATTAATGACAGTTTTGAGCTGATAGGATGTTCCAATAGAATGGTACTCAATAGATTAATGTTAATAATGAGCATGGGCTGATGGAGAGTCACCTATTGCTGATTCCATAAGAGGAAAGTTTTGGTAGAGGCTAAGTAGTAATTAATGCTTGTTAGCATAAATAACCCTAAAAGAAAGGATATCCATGGTCTGAATTCTATTTTTTGTGATGAGGCAAAGCCCACACATGTATACCCATAGAGAGGTAGTAGAATTAGCCATATTATTATACAACTGTCATATTGTTTTATAGAGCCTCCCTTTTTAGTGTTAAATCCATCATGATGATATAGAGTTAGTATTTCCATCGTGTATGGTGAAGTATAGTAGTTCAAAACCATATGGCAATGACAAAATATGTTAGATTTGGGAACACTAATCTAGCTATAGTGTTGGCCTAACTATAACAGTGTTTATGATGTTATAGGATCATTATCAGTTATAGACAGATCAAACTAAGATTATTAACAATGGTAGAATTTATAGATGGAAGAGTAAGAGGTGCACATTGGCAGTGTGGATTCATCTTCATGAAATAATGATCTGACAATGGATTGGTACGATCAGTAAGTATTCAATAATTGAGTTTTGGACATAGGTAATGTTTTAGGGAGATCTATGTGTATTTGACTTTTGATGTCTAGTCTTACTTTAATTCACCAAACCTATTCATTTCAAATTTGAATCAGTTATTAATTGCACAGAATATGATAATTGCCCTTACCATATTCTGATGAAAGAAAGGGCTTTAGGAGAATGCATTACTTTATGGTTTTTTTATTCTAAATTTAAACTTAGTGCATATCCTAAAGTTCTAAATATACTGTTAGTTGTAATTTAAGGGCTAGTTCAGTTTCAATAAAATTTCACTATCTTATTCTTTAAATTAGCCCAAACCGTAAAAAGTAATATTCTTAAGATGATTGTCTAAGTTAGTCGCATTGACTAAAAGTATGGTTAATAGGATACTAAGTATTTTCCTATCCATTAGTTCTTTTAATATATTAGTTTCATTCATGCCATGTCTGTGAATTAAAAATTTGTAAATATTGTAAATAAAGTTTGTTGTATTTAAAAATTTATTTAGTTTCCTGTAATCTTATTGCTAATTATTACATATATACACTATTATTGTTATTGCTATTGACCTATCAGAAGATTATAAATTGAAATCATCATTGACCAATATAGTACTATTAACTATATTATGCTATATCATAATAATTTTGTTAAGCCTTATAATTTATTAGTACAACTGATTCATCCTCACACAATAATCAAAATGTTAATAACTTAAAATACAGATTATTTTAAGTAATAGATTATAAGATAAATATAATAGTGATTTAATTGATTTAGTTAAATCCATAGAGCTATCATTCACTGATTTTGATCACATAGATTAGTATTATTTAAGAGAAGGAATTTGGTAAGTGATTGTATTTATTTATTAAAAAAGGTATTCCTATTTCTTAAATATTAAAGTTATAAGAGTTATTTAGTTCATAAAGTTTATGTATAACTGCTAAATATAGTTCTTAATTTGAGTTTATATTGAGAGCTGTTATGTGCATTATGTTTGGGTAGAGGTAAAATCCCTCTTACTGACACAAATATATTTTGTATAATGATTTTGAGTGTTAGAACCCTGAGAAGAATTAATTTTTAAGTTTCAAAATTGAATTTGTAATAAATTTTATATCTAGTTAATTATTATAGTTGGGCTTGAAATAGATTACTTTTACTGTTTTATGAAAGTCAACTAAACTTTAAGGTATAAATTATTTTTTTTTGTTGTAAAAAGTATAGTTTTTTTTTAACTTCATGATAAATAGTCTGGTTATGTCAAGCTTGAAATCCCTATTTTTATTTAATTATCTTTTTACCATTTAATACCATATTAGTTTATAGTTTAAGATTTCAGTCTCTATCATTAATATTGTTCTTCATTTTCATCTTTATCATTCTTTTATTTATTCATTTTCATTTGACATTATTTTTTTATCATAATTAATTAATTAATCATACAGTAACTTTTATTTTTTTATTATTTTAATTATTTATTAACTCTTATTCTATCATCATCTTAATCATTTATTATTCTCATACATCTTCATTCTTTTCTTTTCATTCTTAGACTCATTTCATTCCACCATTTAATTATAAATTTTTTCCATCATCCATTTAGTCATCTACACCACAATTTACTTATTATTTCATTTATAAGTTTAATTTTCATAATCATTAAAGAGATATAATTATTAGCTATTTATAATTTTGCTGAACATCAAATTTAACTCATCACATTTGGTTTGTGTGGATTTCAAAGCTGGTTTGACCAGAAGTTATTATCTTTATTAATCACCTTGTGATCTTCTTTAGATCTACAGTTTCATGCTAGTTTTATTTAATACAGAAATCATTTCGCTAGTTTTACATTTTTGTTTCGTTATGCTTATATTCTTGATAATGAGAGTATGATAGGTTGCATAGGAGAATTTAATCGCTAAAACACATGGCATGATTCGTTGATGACCAGATAGATCAGGGAGAAGGTTACAATATATATATATATATTGAACCACCCAACTTTTTTATCTTTTATAATAATAACAATAAAATATGTTATTATTCTTTCTTTATTAACAAACTATACTATCTCTGAAGGTTTCTGGTCCTCAAGTAGAGTAAGCAATATCATTGGCAGCAAACTACCAATAATATGAACACTTGGCTACTAAACTAAACACTGGCCAACCAAACACTATTTATTTTGAGATAATCCCTTTAAGTGCCAGTTATTCAAAGAGTAATTAGCATGTTTGCTCGACCAGCAATGAATCTAGTACCTGATTTTCCAGCTAACTCATCGAGTTGTAGCTATCTTAAAATCTCCACCCACTCTAAAATTTTATTTTAAATAATAATACAGACTTACCATATGATAACTTTACCATCATTCAAAATAAAAAAATCTTTATTTTTGTAAAAAAAAATACTCTTTAACTTTTTAGTTTTATCTTATCAATTCTCAATAACAATTAAATCTTTATTTCCTGTTTTATTAAACATATTATCTTATTACAAATGTGCATGTTCTTTTATCAATGTAAATATTCTAACAATAGTTTAATTTTTTTTTAATAATCGTTTTGTCTTATAATACAACCACACACACTCTTTTTATTTGAAAAAAATATTTTAATACATTATAAACAACAAAAGAAAAAAATACAGAACATATTGAATTAAAATTCACATATAAACACAATGAATAATTCTGCATAAAAGTTGAACAATGGAGCAGCATCCAATATAATTTATACTCTAAAATACTAGTTCATAAAATTAAAAGTTTTTTTTATTTATTTATGTATCATGACTTAAAGATCAAGAATTGAAGAATAGAAAAAATGAAACATTATCTAGGATTTGAATCTGATTTGATGTAAGTATGATAAAATGTAACTTCTATAAAATGTTAGTTATAACCAGTTAGCACTAAACTCCATGTAAATCTTTCCTTAATTTGCAATGTTATATGACATTCATGGATCTCAGCATGGACACTCCGCTGTTCTTTTGACTTTACCTGAACATGGTTTGCCTTTTGAACTATTTGGTGATGGTACTGCAGAGAAAGCTTCAGTCAGCTGTACAATACAATGGGTTCAGCAATGCATCATTTTGTCCAAATAATAACTTCTACAGTTTTCATTTGATTCTTTGATTTAAAAAAAAAAATTACTAAATTTGATTAATCTTGAATTGAATGACTTTAAATTAATCTATGAATTTCAATTTTATAAAATATTTCTAAATATTTTTTTAAATGAATGACAAAAAAAATGGAATATGAAAAAAAGTATGTTTTTAACAATGCCAAGTTCATTGTTGTTTTTTATTATTATTATCATTATTATCCAGCACTTCTTATCTTGCAGATCTCTTGTACATTTAACTTTGCTCCGATTGGGCTTCTATTGCTTTTCTTTATTTAAAGTTTTTATACATGCATACATTTATTTTTTATAAGACAAAATTAAATCCATTTTTTTTTTATTACGAAATAATTAAAAGTAATATTTTTTTTTTTATTTCACCCTTTTTTGTTCAATTTTTAAACTTTTATTTTACTTTAATTTTCCCATTTTTTTTTATTTTTTAAAGACAAAATTTACTAAATATTTTTACTCTTACAGAATACTACACATTCGGTCATGATGTACCTCAGTACAATATTTGCCTATATATGAATTATAACACATATATAGCCATGTTGATGCTTACATATGTGTACACAGAGATAGTATTGAGCTGTGGTAAAAATAGGTGAAACAGCTATGAGAGAAGGAATATACTTTTCATATCTCCAAACTTATATAAAAAATAACCACTAAAAATGATTTTATTTAAGGTTAGAAACACTTTTGGATACAATCATTTCTGTAAAACAAAAGAGATGATGATAAAAAATAATTCAAATTTTACATTGCCTGGCTAGAACTCTTTTTACAGTTACTGCACCTCATCAATCTTCCCCTAGAATTAATACATCCATTTATATAATTCTACAAAAAATAACATCTACAAACTATTTACTCTATTACATAATTATGGTGGAAACACATCCACAATCTATCATCTTTAAGTAGGATCTAAGGGTTTATTCCAGAATACCTTTATTTTATGGAGCTTTCCATGCCACATGAGGCTTCCATGCTTTTCACATTTTCACTGGGTCCAGTATGGTTTCTCACTGAATGGAAAATATTTAGGATAGTTCCAAAGATATCCCTTTTTTAGCCTCCAAGTTCTAACCTTTTCTGCTTTTTCTTCTTGCAGACATGTACACCTTCTTTTCATTTTTTCTATGCTGTCTGTTCCATTTGGGTTTTGGCACCATTCTGCCTACTGTCACCCTCAAAAATTATTTTCTCCCACCAGAATTTGACCTGGACCTTAGCTTCATTATCTTCTTCCCATGTTATCAATTCAAAAACTGGTATTTTCCAGCAAGACTTAACTTCTATATTGCTCTTTGAGCTCAACTTCCTTTATTTATTTTTTTCTCTCACTCTTTTTTGTTTATTGGATATTGCTTGTCTCATTTGCGCTTGGTCTCAGGGGCCATCAATCTCCAGATGTCTGGTTTGCACATAAAGATTGTTTCATCCTTCAGAGCATACTCCTGTCTCTGATTCCACTCCATCTCAACATTGACTCTTCCCATTAACCCTAACTCATCACATCTTAGACTAGTCTGCAATTCACAAAATGAACTTCATTTGGTTTCAAACACTTCTTTCTTCCTACCTCCATATAAATCCCCTGTGTCTTTTTCCATCAGTCCTGGCTCATCCTGTCCAATACTAACTTCTAAATTTTTCTACTCAAACTTCTCCTGCATCTTCTTTTCTTCACCTATTTTCTCATAGATTCCCTTTTTATGTTCAAAGACTCTGTCTATCTTTATGACTTGCTAACCAGATATTTCTCCTTTCTCTGTTCTTTGCTCAGATGGACTTTCCCTCATCTCTATTGTAATGATTTCAGCCAGATCTACATCTAAAATGTCATGATTGGTCTCCCTTTTACTTATAAAATGTCCCTCAATTTCCACTGCAATTCCTGTTGACTCCTGACCACATTATCCTGTTCTTCCAATTTGTCAGCCACATCCTCCCTGATTTTTCCAACCCTCTATAAAATGTTTTATGACACTCCACTTTATTTTATGTGGTTTCAAATTCTCCTCTGAGCATCAGTATGATTCTGTCAGTCTACTCCCTATGCTTGTTCAGAGGTCCTGTGAATTTATCAGGGATTTCTTCATATTTCTTCTGGCAGTTCATCTCTGATAGTTATAATCCAAACCTCTTCTACATCTGTCTATTCCTTTCTTCAATTCTCTTATTTCTCTCCTCCATGCTTTTATCTAAAGCCTTAAGTTTCTCTCTGATCATATGGTCTTTAGCCTTCAAACTGTCCCAATCTCAAACCTATCTTATTTGGCTTTTTCCTTCATGCTTTTACCTCAGGCCTCTTTATCTCCATATTACATCTCTAGCTTCCAAACTTTTCTCCAACTTGCACCTATGTTGTTGGTTTATTTTCATCATATCTTTCATCTGTATAAACAAGCCTAATAACATATAATCCTGGTTTCCTCTCACATTTCGCTCTAGTCCTTGCTGTCAGAGCCATGGTCAATGATTCTACCATGCACATTTTTTCTGTATATTGTCCAGCCCTCACTTTCCCTTCTCCTTCAACTTCTGTGCTTCTACTATCTTCAACAATCTCCCTTCCAGATCTCATGGTTATTCCTTTGCACATCTATTTTTCTGGTTTTGCTTAAACTTAGATGGTTCTTTTATGGTCACTGGGCTTTCTAATGACCTGTTCCCCATTTCCTAGTCTCCATTTACTTCTGTCATTTCTTCTCCACTTACTTTCCCTCCTATTTCTTTCTCTGTTCTGCTATCCAACTTAAACCTTTGGGATTTTATACATGTTAATAATAATATATAAAACAAACTACTCATATTACTGTAATATGATTATTTGCTGTTTCTTTCATAAAAACGGCTCTCTCTCCAGTTCACAATCACCAGCCCAATTTATATTTTATTAACCTATCCTATCCCCAATACACCTCTATCTAACGAATGCCACTTTTGTGTGTCCTTGCTTAACATTTTAACATGCATATTGTGTTAGGCACTCTAAAATTGGTAACATGCAAAGTGGTTGTAGTTGAAGCTATCGCTCAATTATGTATTATAAAATTATTAATGTATGTAGTTATTGTATAATCAAAATAATTAATGGGCTAGGGAATATAGATATAGTATAAAATTGATAAGGATGGTCTGTGTATATATTTCTTACCCCCCCCCACACACACAATTAAGAATAAATCAATATTAGCTACAAATTGTAAATTGATGCATATGATTGTATTATATATGTGTACAATATTTTAGTTATATTTTTATTTTTTTATTTTAATAAATGCAAATGTCCCACATTTATAATTTTGTTTCATTTTTATTCTTTCATTTTTTTATAAAAAGTTGTTTACATGTTGCAACATCTACAAAAAAAAGGGAAAAAAATGAAATAATTGAAAAGTAAAAAGTAAATGATCCAATGCATCTACATTTTATTTTTAAATTATTAGATTGTCTATGCAAATGCATTAACGAAAGTCAGGTGGCCATTGCTTTACCAAATATAAAAATACATTAATGTATTAATGGTCATCCTGATTTATATTTTTATTTTACAAATAAAAGAATTTGAAGAATTTGGATGTCAATGTGTATATAGAAACATCTTATTTATTTGTTGTGTAGATATTTTAATCCATTGTAATGTAAAAGTAAAATATTTTTTTCTTTATCTAAAAATTTTGAACTGATGTTTATCAGTAGAGTGGTCTGAGTCAACACATAAAATTAAATTAGAAAAAAAAAATTAATTAAAGATAAAATTCTTTAAAGTATGTGCATTGTTTAAATCAATTAGCCATCAGGATAAAAAATGAGTCAATTGTTTGAAGAAGAGTATCCAAATTGACTATGTATTGGAGGTGCTGTTGTTTTTTGGTACTCAAAGAATATTGATTTGTTTTCAGTATAATTTAGAGCATTTGTGTATACATAATGATGTTGAGATGTTTTAGTGGTAATGTTGGCACAGGTCTCTCCATAATATGCTGCTCTACATACATTGATTGGGCATGAAATTTTATAAATAGCTGAGCTATTTGATCAGAAGGTATTTTGTTTTTCGTATTGTTTATCATTCTGTTTATTGAAGATGGGGTGTGGAATCCTAGTTCAAAGGACTCAGCAAATATTTTAATTTCTCTGAAAGCACTCAGCTGTATAATTCTTTTCTAATAATAATAAGCTTCACTTTTTTGCATAAAGCTCTATTTAAAACTTACCACTCAAAGGTGAAGTAAAAAAAGGATTTTATTTCAACAACAACAACAAAATAACAACAACAATAATAATAACAACAACAACAACAACAACAACAACAATAATAATAATAATAATAATAATAATAATAATAATAATAATAATAATAATAATAATAATAATAATAATAATAATAATAATAATAATAATAATAATAATAATAATAATAATAATAATAATAATAATAATAATAATAATAATAATAATAATAATAATAATAATAATAATAATAATAATAATAATAATAATAATAATAATAATAATAATAATAATAATAATAATAATAATAATAATAATATTGTCCTCACCTTTTGCAATTCCTTGCTAAATTCATTTTCATAGATCCATTTCTAAAAAAATAATGAAACATATGTATAAAATTATTTTTTTTTGCAGAATTATCTTGATACACAATTCACAAAATGAATAATGATAATATATTGATTGTACTTATTTCATTACACTAATATATTTACACATTTCTCAAAAAAATTTAATCATAGAAAAGTAAAAATATTTATTTTTCTTTTAATTATGTCTAAAATTTACAATTATTTGCCATCTGGTTGATAAATCTATCTATCTATCTATCTATCTATCTATCTATCTATCTATCTATCTATCTGTCTGTCTGTCTGTCTGTCTGTGTCTGTCTGCCTGCCTGCCTGCCTGCCTGTCTGTCTGTCTGTCTGTCTGTCTACCTACCTACCTACCTACCTACCTACCTACCTACCTACCTACCTACCTACCTATCTATCTATCTATCTATCTATCTATCTATCTATCTATCTATCTATCTATCTATCTATCTATCTATCTATCTATCTATCTATCTATCTATCTATCTATCTATCTACACACACATGGTGCCAGTTGAGCTGTTTAAAGTAAAGCTAGTCTTACTATAAGCTCCTCACATACACATTAAAATAGGAATTAAAAATAATAGTGGTAATTTTTGTTATACAAATGTTAAGTAAAATAAGCAGTTATATCTTATATTAATATTTAATTTCCAATACCTTTATTGATATTACTAAAATGTTGCACAAGAGAAATGCAGAATTGTATATTTAATATCTTTTAAAAGGCAATTAAATAGATAATATAGTTATCCTCTTTTATAATAATAAAACCTTGTAAGAGCTCAAGATATTAGTAAAAGCATCCAAAATATGTATATATATATATTGTAGCAGTTGGATCTAAGTTCGATCCTAGCTTCATGATCTTTCACATGTAGCCAACTTCAAACCCTTGTACTAACCTTGAATTTCTGATGCAATGGGGCTTTATACGTTAAGTCCACACTAGTTTCCTTAAAGAAAAACTATTATAAATGTGTGTTAAAATTAACTCATTTGAGATTTAAACTAATCATTTCTATTAATAAATTTATGATAGAATTATTCATGAATTTATATAAATTATGAAGTAAAATAGTGTTTCTACCATGGTGGGGGGGGATTAACTTTAGGAATCTGACTGCAGTTCCTGAAGTCCCCTCAAAATCTTCAATGTGGCTGTAATATAAAAATTCATATACCAATTGTAAGCTGCTGAAACCTTAGAGAAATCCTTCAAAATGTCATTCAAATAATTTGCCAAAATGTGCATCTACATTCCATCCAACTGAACACTGCAGTGTGCAATCTAAGAAGCCAACCATGAAGAAATGGTAATATCTTTCTTATACGAACTGATACTTTTTGGCCGGTCTTTGAACTTTATTTTACACTACCTTTAAATTAAGTACTGTTAAAAGCTCTTCTCTTTCCTTAATGTATTAATGCTATTTTAAATTATGTAGTAATTCTCTATCTTAATCTCTAGTCTTTAAATTTAATATTTGTTAACTTTCTCTTTTCTTATGATGGTGGTTCATTTAATATATTATATATATTTATCATGTGATTTATTAATGTTGTTTATTTTTAATTATATGCCAGTAAAACTTCAACTCAATAATAATTTCCTTTGTTGCGTTTGCCTTGTTCAATAACAGTTTATTTATTTTTATAGTAATTCTTACCCACTAGAACTCATTGGATACAGTTCTATTAATTATCAAGCTGAAGGAGTTATACAATTTTTGCTATTTTTATTAATGGTTAATAATCATAAATTATTAGCTCAATTTATAACCTATGCTCCCGGCCACTTTACTGAGTTTATAATATTCATTTATTCTCATTAATAATTTTGAAATGTTTTGCTAAAGGTTGATAAAGGGAATAAAATGAACATATTCTAATTTAAATTTGTATTTCTGTATTAATATTCAGGAAGAGCATGACGTTTGGGTCATGATTAATATGATTCTATAATTGCATTAAGTACTTTCTAGTTAAAGCTCATTTGACTTTAATTCAACTTGGTCAGGTCATCACATAGACCATTCTTTATATAAAATGGGTTTTATTAATTAAAAGACGATTACCAAGTCATCATTTTTCCGAATGTTGCTGACGCTTGCTATCTCCTGCTTCACAGGCTTGTCCTCAGTGATATTACTGTTCATTAAATTACATATGAAGAAAGTACTTCCTCACTTGCTCGTTTTACATTTGGAACACCAAAGGTTCAAGGCTATGATCCAACGTGGTTTTCTGTGTTCTATGGATCCTTCATACAGGGTATCAAAGACTTGTCAAATAAAAACCACCTTACTATTTTCTCAAATCACAGACAAGCCATTATTTTTCATATTTATTCTTATAGCTCATACGTCATCAGTACCGTTTATTTCTCAGTTCCAGTAAAGCCCGCTCTCATGCTCATAAATCGTGATGAATTGATTTTATTAAAGTTGAACAAATTCATATTTATTTATAATTAAGTAAGTTTTCTATTAAATATTAAAGTTATGCCGTAAACACATATCTTGCTCTTTGTGAATTGATTTACGAATGTGAAAATAAATCTTTCTTTTAGAATTCGAATCACAATCATCAAAGTATAGTTATGTATAATTCTCCTAAAATATTGCATAATAGTATTGGCATATAATAAGGACTGCCATTCTTATTGTAAATATGAATTCTGTTTAAAGACTAGAGGTAATCTATATAATCACAATCTAAAAGTTGAACAAAATTATAATTATTATTAAACATTTTATTAACACATTTGGGTTTTTTAACTTTTTTTTATTCAAATTATTTTAATATTAATGCTCACTGTCTGTATTGGCAACCTGAACATATATATATATATATATATGAGTTGACTTATAAAGATTCTTAGTTATTTTATGATACTTTATTAGAGTTAAATCATGGGTCTCATTAATCATCATCATCTGTTGAGCTAGTTCCTTGGTGCATAGTCATTTACCATCGATATATGTCATCCATTGATTTGATCTGAGCTCGAAAGTTGGGTTTGAATTCAGTTTGAAACACCTGAGTTTGAATCTGACTTTGAATTTGGGTTTGTTGATGTGTTGGCATCTTTTTGACCAGTACAATATATATATATATATATAATATATATATTTTACAATGCATGACCAGTACAATATATATATATATTGTAAAGGGTAGTTTACAATGCACACATTACTAAAAAAGATCAAGCCTATTTATTGAAACCAATCCATTTGGAATTTATATTAATAATGTGATAATTATTTGTTTGTTATTATTACATATATACATATAATGTACAATAAATGATTATTTTATTATAAAATAAAATACGATCAATATTTTACAAAATAATATTGTATATATTGTGCCATTACAATATAGTCATTAGCTAAATTTATAGTAATGTGCATGTAAGAAAATGTAAAACAAAAATCATCATCACAATTTTATATAAAAAGTAAGCTGTAGGGCATCCAAGTTTAAACCCTACAAGATCCAGTTTTATAAGCTTAAGGCAGAAAGAGAGTGGGTCAACAATTATATTCTTTATTTGTTTGTGTGTTGATAGAAAGGTAATACACATATTTAAACTATTCAATATTTAATTTTTCTGTTAAAAAGCAAAGTTACACATCTGTAGGCAATGTATGTGTAAGCTATTTAATTATTTTATATTTCAAATATTAAACATATTAACTTTCTTTAAAACTAACCCACACTTGCTGAATTTTAATATTTTATTCTTTCTCTATTTTACTTTTCTATAATTGTAATTTTGATTTAAAAGCTAAGGATTTAATTTTAAATATTAGAGTCATAATTACTAAGCTAGCAATTAGATTATTTAATGTCAGTTTATAAATAATTTGAATGAGTGTGTGTGTTACATCACATAAATATATCTACATTTATTAAATATTGAGAGAAAAAGAAGGGTTAAATCTGTTATATTATTTTTTTCTTACTCAACAATTTTTTTTTTGTATTATAAAAGTTGTTTTTCTGTTAAAAAACTTAGAGACAATGAGAGAAGTCTAATTTTAAAAATGTCTCATCTTAATATCAAAATAAAGAAGCTCAAATTTGAGATGTTACATAAGTGTAAAAAAGGATTAAGACTTTTTTTCCACCAAGACAAAAGTTTATCTGGAAACCAGGTGTGTGATTTTTTTTAATGTTCCTAAAAAAGATTGCATTCTCCAGCTAAAAAAAGAATTGGTCAAAAATAGAAATAAAAATCAGATATAAAAGCAGTCTGGAAAATCAGTTGAGCTATTATATTATATTATTGTTAGAAAGACTTTTTAAAAATTATTGAAACTAAAGCAGACAAACATTTTTAATTCTTCTTGATAACATCACATGATCACATTTCCTATACTAGCACATTAATTGTTGATAAACAGAGCAAAACTCTCCATACAGTATTGCCACCTGTGCTAAACAGAGTAATCAATGGATGCCAGAAGGCTTGTGCATGAGCAGGCATTAAATAGGGATTTTATGCACAAGCCTTCTGGCATCCATTGATTACTCTGTTTAGCACAGGTGGCAATACTGTATGGAAAGTTTTGCTCTGTTTATCTTCTAGATAACCTTTTTTTTTTAAATTATTTTTTTTATATCATGTTTTGAATGTTGAAAATATAAGGATGAAGGGCTAAGAAAAATTAATATATGTCTCATCTGTTGACCAGACCATCCAGCCAGCACATCATCTAGGAAAGAAAGATGTCTTGTCTGAAAAATAATATTCTACACCTTTCAACTGACTGAGAGAAATCAGATGTTTTTAAATAAAAAGAAAAAGCATTCACCCACATTTGAAGGTGATCAGAAGAAAAATGATTAATATACAGATAAATATTAAATCATCAAGTCCAATTAATTGTTCCAGTAACTGAGATTAAACCCCCAAAAATTTATAAACATGAAAACAACTGCTATACTTCATCCACTAAAAGAATCATGCTTGACATGAAGAGAAGAAGAGTTAATATAATGATTGCCAAGTTGTCCACTAAAGCAAATAACTGCAATAGGATCATTATCATCAAATAATTATACACCTCAAGAAAGAGTTGTTCCAAAATAAAACGGAAAGATAGACATTGAACAAGATAAATTTGAATCATTGGAAGTTGCGGCCAAAGAATGGAACTGGTAATATGAATTTTTTTTATGTTTTCTTTATGATATCAGAGACTTAGTAAAATTTTAGCAACAGAGTGGTATAATTTTGTTTAAAGAACTTTTAAAACAAACAAGATCAATTGAAACCCAGAATTTCTTAATAATGTTAAACATATGATTGTCTATTAACTTAAAGTTATGAAATGTTATTAATATGTAATATATATTTTTATTATTATTTTGTTTTAAATAATATATTTATTATTATGGGGATAAAACACGCACATACACAGCAATATATTAACTTGTTACATGTGTGCTTGAGTGAGTGTGAGAATGATCGACATATAACATTGGAGATATTAGATTATTTTGTTTTAGGAAAAATATAGCATTTCAGCACTTAGGAGGGAGGGGGAGAAAATGATTTAAAACTTGTTTCTAAAACTTGCTCTTTCCAATTTTACTAACATTTATTTTTGTTATTCTACTTACATATTAGATTTATAAAGGCATGTATGCGAAAGAGAAAAGAGAGAAAAAAAAGTGTTTATTTTTTTTGAGACATTTTCTTATGGAGTGAAAATCATGGTCAATGTGACATCCAATTTGAAATACATTTACGGGAAAGGGGGGAAAATTTAAAATTAATGTTATGATTTTAAAACAGTCGATTATGATTACTGTTGTTATTGTTAATCTCAATTTTCATGTAGATATAGTAATTTTTATGTATATGTTAGAAATGCAGCAATAAATATTAGTTTATTTTATTAAATGAGGCGTATATATTTCATTAAGAGTAGTCTTTATTAAGTGTGATCATTCAATATCAAGGTGAATATTAGCTATTTAATTTCCAATTAGATATACTAAAATTAAGCAATAATTAATAATTTCTTTATAAAAATTAGGTTTCTGATTAGGTTTAGTCCTAAAGCTGTGGTTAACCATTATCGTTATCATTATCATAATCATCATCATCACGTTTTAATTAATGAACTGTTTAAATGTTTAAAGGCCATAAATAAATATTGATTTCTTATTATTATTATAACCACGATTCCATCATCTATTTCATGCAAGAATGAGTGAATTGCTATCCTAAATTAATAATATAATCTGAGCTAGTAAAACTTATAAAAAATATTGAAACACATTTGTTATGTTAAGATCTAAGAAATGATTTCTGTCTAATGAATTCCACTTTAGTTTAAAGATGTTTTATGTTACCTAGGTGTTTACTTAAATATTAGAGCTTACAGTGCTATGGGTCTAAAATCAAAATCATACATTTTGTAAGAAATAAGGTACCAAAAGGATTCAAACCTGGTACATGTGAATAAGTTATAAATATAATTTTGTCTAGGTCCAGCTAACCTAGTGGTTCCCTGATAGACCATATTCACTTGTTGTTCATGTAGATATGCACTTGAGATCCCACCAAGAGATAGGAGTGAGCAAAATCTACTGGAAGATATATACCTGAAAAGATATTTTATTGAGTTTCCAGTGTACTCATTCACTTGATTTCCATATACCTGAGTTATAATAGTTTGTTCTGAATAATAATTGCTTATATTTTGATCTACTTGTTTAGTGAGAATACAATGCCTGCCTAACTAGGGTTTGAAATAGGCCAGCTACCTGAAATGACTAGTTTTCAGGCATTATTGTTTTATAATTATTGATACTGTGATGTCTTTAATTTCTAATTATAGAAATATGTTTAATTTATTTCTACTCATCATTTTAATATTTATTTACTATTATAGCTACTATCTTGAGAAATCTAATTATGGAATTATGTTTCATTTAATCCAAAGACCCATAATATGATTGATAACTCAGTCTGATCTTTTGTTTTATAGCTTATGCTCAGCAAGTTACATATTATAATTCTTTTCTTTTTGATATAAAATAAAAAGATACAATTCTTTTTCGTTTATTCAGCTAAATAATATTTTACTTAATATCTTTTGATCAAGTCATTAATTAGTTACAATGGATACAATGATCGACTTTAATTTATGTTACAATGAACACCCAACTGGGGTCTGATATGTCATGATAGACCTGAAAAAGGGAGTCTATAGAATGATGGGAGATGTGTGGTTAAAATAAAATAATTTTTTTTTTTAGTAATTTTTTTTTTTTCAGTAATTTTTTTTTGTCTTACAAAATTGTCTTAGCCATATAGTCTTATTTTACATTTGTGTGTGATGATGTTTGATATGATTTAATGTTCATTGATGATGATAAAATGGGTACAGCCATAAAACAGCTTGGTTTTGTTTTTCTCAATTTTGAAAATAGATATGTATATCACAACTTAAGACAGTGAAGAAATTTTTTTTTTAAATATTAGACTGATTTATTGCCAGATATGATAGGCATAGTCTTAGTGATGAATTATGAGATAGTAGTCTCATGTGTGTTTGGGTATTCATTTTGTAGAAAAGTCTATGATTTTGGAGGTTGGATTGGATATCTGATCATTAGAATTTGGTTGGTTAGATTGCAGTTTTGATGATGAGTGGAGAGTTTTGTCATGGCCTTGAGAATGCTATGTATTTGTGTAACCCATGAATGATCAAACCCATTCACTGCTCCAACCCAATTTTTAAGTTATCTTTATTTTATCATGAAGCAGATAACAGCAAGATGCCATGATATCAGCCTATAAGTCTCCAAGAGAGAGAGAGCATGACATAGTTTTCCAATCCCGTTTATGTTATTTTTATTTTATCATGAAGCAGTTAACAGTAGTCCTGCCATGATATCTGCCTATAAGTCTCCAGGACAGAAAGAAAGGCTTAGTATTTTGTAGTCTATAATAAGCAGGGCATTACTTGATACTTGCCACATAAGACTCCAAGAGAGAGAGCAAGGCATAGTTTATGTATTTTATCCCCTAAGACTTAAAATACTTCTTTTATTGCAACAGAGTTTGCATCATTCAATCAAGGGTTGTGGTAATTAATAGTGATCGAATTGGGAAGATATTCTGAGTGCTCATGATGCATTGTGTGATTATAGTGCTGTGACTGAATTCTTTTATTTATCTCAAGATTGTGAACTGCTAGTCATTCTGTGGACTTTCAATATATGTCAGATCTCTAGGAGAATGGATGAATGTATAATTTGGGCTATTGCAGACAGACATGCACTATATATATTATTGTTGTGTTGATTCATCAAATAAGGATATTAAATATTTTTTTTTGTATTTGTAATGCATGATAAGGTGAAAAGCAAATCTGTCAGTTAGTCAGAGATAGGTGTCAGACAGGGAAATGATGTGTGCGTTTTTGGTGGTCAGGAAAAGCACAGATGGGATATATATTGAATATATTAACTTTTAGTAAGATGAGTGGACTTGACCTGCAAGTGATGGTGCAGATGCTTAAAAGTTTAGAACAAAAGATGGAACAAAGTGTAAAAAATCTAAAAAAAGATAATAAAAGTCTAAGAGAAGATAGTAAGCAAACTATAGAAAGTTTAAGAGAAGACCTAAGAGAAGATAGGAAAGCCTTAAGACATAGGATATGTCAATCTATAGAGAGTATAATAGAAGATAGTCAAAGCTCACTAGTGTTAAAAGATAAACTAGATAGTCCAACTACTTATAATGAAGAAAGAAATAAGAAATTAGGTGAAGAAATAAATAAACCAGCTAATACACTGATAAAAGATAAGTTCCCAGAAGTAGAAAGGCTGGTAGAAGCCATAATACCAAATCTCTCAGTAAAGAGAATACATGAGGTGATGGTTAGAGAGCAGGTGAAGATAGGTTATGAAGCAAAAAGAAGGAGAAGAGAGTGGGAGGAAAAACTTCATGCACCAGATAAGGTGATTGAGTTAAAAAAGGCAATGGGGGAGATGAAACCATATATTTTAGAAAGAAAACAAAAGTTTCAACAGTCTGTAGTTCTCAATCTATTAACCAACCAGCAGGTGTGGTTTCAAAAATCTGTCTTCTTAAATAGGTTAGAAATACCTTATATATGGTATAGAGAATCTATCTCTGAAAAATTTAAATGCACATTGTGTATCATGCAGAGAATCAATCTCTCTAAAAAGTTTAACTGCTCTGGAAAAGTCAAACATAAATTATATCTGGTACAGAGAGGCAATCTCTCTGAAAAATGTAAATGTCCAGTGTGTATCATATGGAGAATCAATTTCTCTGAAAAATTTAAATGCTATGAAAAAGTTAAAAGTAGATTATATTTGGTACAGAGAGTCAATCTCACTGAAAAGTTTAAATGTCCATTACATATGGTACAGAGAATCAATGTCTCCGGAAAATAGAAGTGTGGCTTATATATAGTACAGAGAGTCAACCTTTCTAGAAAATGTAAAAATAAAATATACATGGCCCAGAGAATCAACCCCTCTGGAAGATATAAGGATGAATTATATATGGTTCAGAGAGTCAATCTTTCTGAAAAGTTTTAAGATAAAACCTATATGGTATAAAGAGTCAGTCTCTCTAAAAAACTTAAAGATAGCTTATATATGGTACAGAGAATCAATCTTTCTGGAAAGTTTGAAAATAAAGTATGTATGGTATAGAGAGGTAATCTCTCTGAAAAACTTCAAGGCATGTTACGTATGGTACCAAGAGTCCATATTTCTAAATGGAGTCTGTAATAGGAGGTTATATAAAATAAATTTTCCAAATATGTTTTATAAATATCCAGTAAATGAAAAATGGAGATATTAAAGATGGACTGGATGTACATATGCAGTTTTATGCAGACCACAATATGATTTGAAAAGAAAAAGCTATTCAAAATTACAAAGAAAATAGGAGAGAATGGTTTTATGCTTGCTACTCTTAATGGGAACAAGGGAACCTATATTGCTAAAAGTTTGATCTCTTATATTTCAGCAGAGTAGCTTGGCAAAAATTTCCAAATAAATCCCATTTAAGTTTTCTAATGAAAAGTATGATGTTTACCAGTAGTTAGAAATTGTTTTTTATTAGTGTCTTTATTATTATTAGTGTTATTTTATTAGTTATAAATTTCTTATTAGATACAGTTAAAACAAAGGTGCTGATGATTTTCTTCGAAGGGGGGGGGATGTTGTGCCATTACTATTTAGTCATTAGCTAAATTTATAGTAATGTGCTTGTAAGAAAATATAAAACAAAAATCATCATCACAATTTTATATAAAAAGTAAGCTGTAGGGCATCCAAGTTTAAACCCTACAAGATCCAGTTCTAAAAGCTTAAGGCAAAAAGAGAGTGGGTCAACAATTATATTCTTTATTTGTTTGTGTGTTGATAGAAAGGTAATACACACATTTAAACTATTCAATATTTAATTTTTCTGTTAAAAAACAAAGTTACACATCTGTAGGCAATGTATGTGTAAGCTATTTAATTATTTTATATTTCAAATATTAAACATATTAACTTTCTTTAAAACTAACCTATACTTGCTGAATTTTAATATTTTATTCTTTCTCTATTTTACTTTTCTATAATTGTAATTTGGATTTAAAAGCTAAGGATTTAATTTTAAATATTAGGGTTATAATTACTAAGCTAGCAATTAGATTATTTAATGTCAGTTTATAAATAATTTGAATGAGTGTGTGTGTTACATCACATAAATATATCTACATTTATTAAATATTGAGAGAAAAAGAAGGGTTATATCTGTTATATTATTTTTTTCTTACTCAACAATTTTTTTTGTATTATAAGGGTTGTTTTTCTGTTAAAAAACTTAGAGACGATGTGAGAAGTCTAATTTTAAAAATGTCTCATCTTAAGATCAAAAGAAAGAAGCTCAAATTTGAGATGTTACATAGGTGTAAAAAAGGATTAAGACTGTTTTTTTCCATCAAGTCAAAAGTTTGTCTGGAAACCAGGTGTGTGATTTTTTTTAATGTTCCTAAAAAGATTGCACTCTCCAGCTAAAAAAAACGAATTGGTCAAAAATAGAAATAAAAATCAGATATAAAAGCAGTCTGGAAAATCAGTTGAGCTATTATATTATATTATTGATAGAGAGACTTTTTAAAAAAATATTGAAACCAAATCAGACAAACATTTTTAATTCTGCTAGATAACCTTTTGTTTTTTTTTTAAATTATTTTTTTTATATCAAGATTTGAATGTTGAAAATATAAAGATGGCTGCCTAAGAAAAATTAATATATGCCTCTTCTGTTGACCAGACCATCCAGCCAGCTCATCATATAGGAAAGAAAAGATGTCTTATCTGAAAAATAATATTCTACACCTTTCAACTGACCGAGAGAAATCAGATGTTTTTAAATAGAAATAAGAAAGCTTTCACCTGCATTTGAAGGTGAACAGAAAAGAAATGATTAATCTACAGATAAATATTAAATCATCAAGTCCAATTAATTGTTCCAGTAACTGAGTTTAAACCCCAGAAAATTTATAAGTGTGAAAACAACTGCTGTACTTCATCCACTAAAAGAATCATGCTTGACAGGAAGAGGAGAAGAGTTGATATAATAATTTCCAAGTTGTCCACTAAAGCAAATAACCTCAATAGGATTATAACATCAAATAATTATACACCTCAAGAAAGAGATTGTTCCAAAATAAAACAGAAATGGTAGCTACAGAAAGATAGACATTGAACAAGATAAATTTGAAACATTGGAAGTTGCGGCCAAAGAATGGAACTGGTAATATGAATTTTTTTATGTTTTCTTTATGATATCAGAGACTTAGTAAAATTTTAGCAACAGAGTGGTATAATTTTGTTTAAAGAACTTTTAAAACAAACAAGATCAGTTGAAACCCAGAATTTCTTAATAATGATAAACATAAGATTGTCTATTAACTTAAAGTTATGAAATGTTATTAATATGAAATATATATATTTTTTATTATTATTTTGTTTTAAATAGAATTTTTGTTATTATGGGGATAAAACACGCACATACACAACAGTATATTAACTTGTTACATGTGTTGTTGGGTGTGTGTGAGAATGATCGACATATAACATTGGAGATATTAGAATATTTTGTTTTAGGAAAATATAGCATTTCAGCACTTAGGAGAGAGGGGGAGTCTAAGTTTAAAGCTTTTTAAGATATCAATGTTTTTATGATTAAAAAAATTGCTCTCACAAATACGACTTTCAATACTCAGTGACCCTAAATTATATATTTATTTTCATAAATATAATAAGAATACAGCTGGGTCTCGTTTTATGTGATAGATAGGTTCCTCAGAAAATATGCACAAACAAAATTGTGCAAAAATAGACATAACTTACACATTGAAAAAGGGGGGGGGGTGCGATCTGTGATTTTTCAAAATTCGCATAAAAGCAAAGCAACAATGTAAAATTACTTTAAAATTAGTGCCAAAAAAATAAGGAAATAAAATATGACTAATAAAAAAGTTCAAATTTGAAAAAAATTGATACAAGACAAACTTTTTTTAACTATAATATTTAATTTTATTCAAAATAATACATTTTTATGCATAATTTATAGTACATTAATTTACATTTTTTTATACAGGTTATAATTATTATGATTTTCTGGTGACAACGTAATTAGTAATTAATCATTGAGATGATGATTTTATTAATTGTTTACGAAGCTCACGATATTCAGACATACAACCATTTAGCTCTTGTTGGAATTTTAAGAGCACATTAATGATTAGTGTCATTGATAAGAAAATGATAATTGATTACATTCTTTTTTAAAAAGCAAAAACAGAATGTGATTTAAAATGGAAAATTAACACGCACAATGTTTGAACAAATTTACATTATAATCTTGTAAAATTTAATGTGTGTATACATAAAATTTGGAAATCATGATTTTAATTTCATTATTGCATAAAATCTTACTATTATAAAGCACTAAAAATATTAAAATTACTAAGATGAAAGTTGAATTCCAATAATGTGCTATTTACTTTCAATATAATGTAAATGCGCGAAATTTATTATTTAAAGTAATAGCGCATTATCGGAGTTTGACTTCCGGTCAAACACGAATCGTGTCACTTCAAAATCATGTTAAATAAATCTGCGTAAAAAGAGACCCAGGTGTACAACTATAATGTATACATATTGATTATATGTATGTATGAGTATATATATACTCCTACAATATAGATAGATAGATAGATAGATAGATAGATAGATAGATAGATAGATAGATAGATAGATAGATAGATAGATAGATAGATAGATAGATAGATAGATAGATAGATAGATAGATAGATAGATAGATAGATAGATAGATGGATGAGTGGGTGGGTGGATGGATGGATGGATGGATGGATGGATGGATAGATAGATAGATAGATAGATAGATAGATAGATAGATAGATAGATAGATAGATAGATAGATAGATAGATAGATAGATAGATAGATAGATAGATAGATAGATAGATAGATAGATAGATAGATAGATAGATAGATAGATAGATAGATAGATAGATAGATAGATAGATAGATAGATAGATAGATAGATAGATATTATTGTAACAAAATAGAAAAGATCTCAAAATTATATATCATGTAATTTTTTTAAAATTAAAGATAGTTTCTTAGGATTTAAATAGTACAATTTGCTTCAAAATGTTTATTGAAAAATAGTGTTACGTCAGCAAATCTAGTCTATCTTTTTTTTAAATTGTCATTGATGGCTTGTAAAAACTTTAAATTTATTTTTATTAGTAGACTGCGCTGAGTATTTATCTTTGGTCTGATATATGACCAATTCTCAACTGCTATTTTTGAGTTCTGCTAAATTAATGGTAGAAATTTATGTTTACAAACTGATTGTTAACTGAAAAAGTATTCTCTTACAAAATATTTGTTTTGGAGAGGTGAAGATTTTTGATTTAAGGATTATGATCTGAATAAGTTAAAACTTGAAGCAGCTAAAATAATTTACAATAATTATTGTTTCTACATTTTCAGGATGATGTGCAGCATCTTCAATGCTGACATAGATTCCATAATGATAAGCAAACAAAGAAAAAAATGTCAAGTTTAATTTAACAGGAATTTTAAAATGAAGATATTGTTAAAACTTTAGTATTTAAAAGGGTGATACACTTGAAGGGTTGTAATGTTTAAAATACTTATTAATATATAATTTAATGTGGGTTAGTGTTCAGGTTTATAATCTAATATAAATTTGTATTCCATAGAGGATTTAATTTTCCTTCAGTCATTTAAGAGTGATTAATGTTCTGAAAAGGTGACATAAATTGTAATATTTTAATAATTATAGCTATGCCTTACCATTAGTATGACTTATGTTTGAATTAAATTATCTTGTTTCATTTCTGTTACTTGGATTTGAGTGTGAAATCTCAAAAATTATTTTAATTATTAAGCACTCACTTTTCATATCTATATGATTATTATCCTTCTTGCCAAATTAATTTTGATGATCACATTTTATAAATGATAGGATCATATTAGTGTGTGTGTGCTTGAAAATGACTCTGAATGTCTAGTAGTAAATAGATAAGACATTTATAAATTGGCATCTAACATGCATGAGAGTTTGATATTGATCCTGGCTATTTAATGAAAGAATAAAAAAATGGTGAGAAATGTCAGAACAGATAAAAGATTATTGTTAAAATAATAACTGAATTGAATTTTATTTTGGTTGAATACATTGTGCAAACTAGTAAAATAGCAGGTAACAAAATAATCAGGAGATGATAATAAATAGGGCTAAAGAATGAAAGGGTCAATGATCACACATATTTCATCTTTGCAATCCAGTTGTAATGACGAAGAAGTATGTGTCGATATTTTGTTTAGATGCTAGACAACTAAACAATATAACCATTCCAGATAGGAATATACCACCATCCATACACAAATTATTCATGAAATTTGATAGTAAGAAAGAATTCTCTACTTTTGACCTAACCTCAAGTTATAGACAGATTGAACTTCATCCAGAAGTTCAACACTACACTTCATTCCAATATAAGGGATTTACCTATCAATTTAATATAATGCCATTTGGATTGATTAACAGTACTGCTAGTTTAATAAAATTCCTGGACAAAATCATTGCTCCTGAGATTAAACAGATAGCAACTATCTACATAAAGAATGCTATCACCACACCTACTACTATTGAAGAATCTCTTCAACATCTAGTAATATTTTCGATCCCATCCAGACAATAGTAATGCAACACAGAAATTTCCTATACCTAAAAAAATTAAAATCAGGTGATTTTAGGGTTATGGAAATTTACAAATGTTTCTACATAAAATTTTCTGATCATACAGAACCATTATTAAAACTAATTAGACAAGATAAAAAATGAAACTGGACTGTAACAAGATGTGGCTTTACTAAAATCAAAACATGATTTTTAAAGTAAGTTCATACTAGCTTGTCTGAATTTAATACACCCTTTATCATACAAACTGATAGTAGTGGTTATGGATTAGGGATAACTTTATCCCAAATCCAAGAGGATGGACAAACAGGGTCCTAGTCATCTCCTAAAAAGGTCCTAAAATAAAGTACACAGTTACTAAGAAAACCTAGCAGTAGTGTGGGCTTTTCAAAAATTTTGACAAATTCTACTCGGATCAGAGGGAATATTGATTATTGATCATAAGAGCCTCAAATTATTGAATTGCAGCTACTTAACCAATCGTCATGTTGTCATGTGGAGTAGGTTGTTACAAGAATTCAATTATACAGTCAAATCTTGTAAGGGATCCAAAAACATTGTAGCTAATGTGCTAAGTCAAAATTCATGTATCTCAAAACAACAACACTTACCATCAGATAATGCCTACATTTATAAAATTGATTTAGCAATTAATGATATTGTAGAAAATGAGGATTTAAACATACAAAACTGCCAAACCCTAGATGAAGATCCGATCCAAATTATTAAAACATTGAGTAAAAATAAAATTCTGTATAAAGCCAATAATCTGAAATGTTATAACCTAGATAATCAGCTCTTAAAAATATAAAACAGACAATAACAAAGATGAATAGAAGGTAGGAATAGCTCAAATATTAAAAAGCCACTCATACAATATGTATATTGTTTATACAGGTATTATGAAGCTCATAAATCTGAACAAATATTCAAAAAACGGTTCCACTGGCCCAGAATATATAAATACATCATGAAAGAAATTCAAAGTTGTCATGTATGCTTAAAATACATGCCAGTAAATAAAATTTATGTAAGTTCAGTAAACTCTATCATTCCAAAAAAGCAAATGAGATCTTAGCTGTGATTTTTTTATGATCCACCATCACAATTTAATAAGAAAAATATTTCCTAGTAGCTTATAATCTCTTTTCAAAATTTGTGTCAGTTTATCATTACCTCAAACTAATACTAAATTTACTAATAAAATAAACAGCCTCCATTTTAAAGAGATAGGAAAATGAGGGGTAATCTTAACTAATCATCATACCCTTTTTCTATCTAAAGAATGAATAAAATGGATAGAAAAACATCAGATAAAACATGTGCTAACCTCTATTAGAAATACACTGTCAAGTCCATGTGAATGTGTAATGCAAAAACTTGGGAAATTTGTTCAGGACTTACTTGGAGGATGTGTTTAGGATCATGTAAACGTCAAAAAATAATATATGTGATATTTTTATATAACTTCAGAATATTTTCAATTGGTATTTTGCTTCATTGCCTTATGAGTGAAAATTATGTATAAAAATGTGTTTATAAATAAATTTATTGAAATACATATGTAAGAATGATGCAATTTTAAATAAAATAAAAGTAATCCATGTTGTCCAGGCAACCAGATGGTCTGATGTGCTTGCTGGTGTTGTTTAATCTAGCTTAATCAGGCTCCATGTGTTGTCAAATAAAAATCTGGACAAGATGATATTATCCTTATAGTGAAATTCTTTCAACTTAGAAATGAATATCTCTTCAGGCTTGGGTTGAAAAATGAAAACTTGTTGCGACATCTGGCCATCCAGGTGAAATGTGATGAAGGTCGAAAGTCTTGAGATAACATAATCCCTAGACAGGAAGCATCTCTTGATATCTAATATTTTGTTCAGGGAAATGTGGCAGTTGTGAGAAATGAATGTGCTGATTTTGTCATATGCCAGGCAACATTTATCATCTGGTCAAATGTTTTAGAGGTTCTGTGGCATTTGTGACACATAAGATCTATGTTTTTGAAGAATTTCCTGTAGTGCAGGAACCAGTTTATCTGGAGTGAATCCAGGTTGATTTCAACTAGGAAATCCAGGAACCTTTGGTCAAGCTTGAGATGTTTGAAAAACCTGGTGACCACCTGATTGTTACCACCGAGGTAAGGAAGGGTAGAGTTTTGAGTGGGAAATAACATGTCATGAGGGTCCCAAATAGAGATTTTCTGTCTGAATACTAGAGTTGAATGGCCATTGTAAGAGAGAAGGTAGCCAAGTACTCTTTCTAAAGTTTTTTTTTTTTTTGATATTTCAAGTGTCAACACTTGACTTATGATTCCGTCACTAAACCGGACGTCATTAGTAGCATGGAATATTTATTGAATTGTTAACAAATAGACAAACACAACTCATATTTCATTACTCTCACGAGATTTAACATATTTTTTCAGAATAAGATTTAATATAATTTTAAAGCTTGAATGTGAATTTTGCAATAATTTTATTAAAACTTCCTTTGTAACAGCTTAATATTATTAATGTTTAAATTTCTTAGCTATCAGATAAATATTTTAATATATAATTCATTAATCAATTGTTTAAACATATCATAAATATGTAAAATGTCCGTTATATTATTATTTATGTTAAATCAAGTAGAATTGTTAATGAAAATATCAATGATTTACTGATGGTCCCAAGATTTTGTAAATAAATGTTATATCATCACCAATACGGAAAAGGACAAAAATGCCAACAAACACATTTTTTTATTTAAACCTCCTCAACAGCATTCAATATAAATAATTTTAAAGATTAAATAGTGAATATATAATGATAATGTAACTAAATTTTTCATTGTATTGTTTAAAGGTAGATAATTAAAATAGCTAAGCTGACATAAAGGAGATTTTAGTTAAATAATTGCTAGTTTGAAGTTTAAACTTTAGAATGACAATAAATGTTACAAGCATATTTAAATAAAATTGTATTGCTATATTTGTTAGAATCTGACAAATTACTGTCGAAATCAGATTTTTGGATAAATAACACAAATTTTGTACAAACGTAGTTTTTTTTTTTTTTTTTACTAGACATGCTACCTAAACTGTCCCAATAATTTTTATAGAGAACTTAGGTAAAATAACATAAGAATTATTATATATTTTTTTTATTTGTGTAGTGGTCTAATATTTTATTATATAAACATTTACTTGATAGCAAAATTTTTAAACATGAATTTGCTTAAAGTCTTTTCTTTGTGTCGTAATATTAAACGATTGAAGAGAGACTTTAATTGAACAGCTGTTTGATTTGAGCTGAAAGATTAAGTTTAAAGAGCCCACTTAAATAGTATATTTAAATAAAAATGTATATGTGTTTGTTAGAATTTCGATTGTTTTTCCATGTTACATATTATTTCAGAATTTTTTGATAGAATTATATGTAAAGCAAGAAATTAATTTAGTTTTTCCATTAAACGATGCACTTCAAATAATAGGGAAAAAATCTATAGGAACCATATATAAAGTAATATTTTTATTATTGCATATTTTATGTTACTTAAGTAATTATATATTACAAACTTTTTAACGAATATTTAGGTAGAAATATTCTTGCATGATGTTTTCCGTTTATAATTATTTAATTACAAAGATCTTTTTAGAATTGTTGACAGTCAAGGATAATTGTTCAAGGCTGTTAAAGAATGTGAAACAGAAAGGCTAATTGCAATCAAAAGAAAAATTCTCTTTTGAGTACCATTCTAAATCTAATACAAAAATAAAGTGATATGTTTTACCATTTATAAGTATATAAAACCAAAATATCACAAACTTTTTGAGTTTGTACTTTTTTGTAATAAACTTTGCCAGTGATAAGTCATGTATTATGGTATAATATTTTGATATATGTTTTTATTTATAATAATTCAATTACAAAGTTGTTACTAGAATAGCAGCAATCAAGGCTCACACCCTAAGGTGGGGGGAAAATGAAACTGCCAAACTAATACAAACACAAAATTATGTAAGTTTTCAAAAAAAATCATACAATGTTCATAAGTAGAAACATTGAATGAATATGAGGATTTGATTTGAAGTTTGTTTTAAGAATAAACTGGTGTTCACTTTCATTATTTTGATTATTATTAAATGTGTGACATATTCAGTGTGTTGATAGTGTAACAGAAATGGAAATTATTAATATGTAGATGATAATTTAAAATTATAACTACACTTACATCATAATAGTAATTATAATTAGTCAGGTTTTTGTCTAATTCCTTGAAAAAGTTTGATAAAAGGACACTTGATGATGATTCTGTGGTTACAAAAAAGAAGGATCTTAAAGCTTTCTTGAGTATTGGTATTTCATGTTTCATATGGGATGGAACTGTAATATACAATATTTACAATTAATGATATTTACAATTAATATAATTAATATTTATATTTTAAGTTCTAGGTATAAGAATACCTGTATATATATATATATATTGTACCAGGTCAAACTGCTGAAACGACTTACTTACCCGTATATAAGTTTTGGCTGGTTTCGAACTCCTTCATAATACATTTATAATCTTATAAATATTACATGAACGAACCGGCATGTTCGAGCAAAATGGGAGATATTATTGATAGCTTTAACTATCAACAATGGCCCACCTCGGCTACTAGATTCAAACCCCTACTATCCAAATACTTTATTTGTTTCAGAGTAAACCCCGGGGTGCCAGCTAGTCTTGATGACTAACGTATTTGAACAGTAGGCTCATAATCCAGTGCTCGAAACATTCCCTAAAACTAGCTCAGTCTAATTTTAATTCAATAACAAAATTATACAAAATTATTGGTGGAAAGAATTAATAAAAAAAGGTTGGTAAAAAGAATTGACTGACAAATAAAGTTTAAGTTTGAAGACAATTTATTTTAATCAACATTAATTAAGTTTTAAATATAATTTATAAACCAATATTAATTTACAAAATTTAAACATCTTGATAATCTAATTTAATACATGCACATTTTTAAATTAACACATTATGACATATATCTGGTGAAAAACATAAATAATATCGTTAAATTATCTTACATTCCCACACATGCACATCAATAATTCATTTTATGCATGCTTAAGAGTTCAAACTACTTTACTCTGTAAGATTGACAAATTACAGCAGTGGCTACTATGTATAAATGATAATGATAAAATGTTTACCTAGGATTTTTGGAATGTGGATATTGCTTGTCGTTGGCTGCTTCTTATGGAGTATATCTAACCGGTTAGATTTTGACATTTATTGAAGAGATTTTATGCTAATCCATTGGTTTTATTCTTGGAGACAGTTGAACACTTGATGGAGGGTTCCTGAGTTTTTATGCAGACATTATTTCACAGGCAGGTTTTGATGATCTTGTTGGACAAAAAGGCTGGAGCATGAGCATATATTTCCAAAAGCTGCTTAACAATGCATTTTTGGTTCTTGATACATAATAGAAACTGCACTGATATCTGAACTAAAACAAAACTGTCAATGGAAACTAGACTGAATGAAACTCTGATAAAAATCTGGCTATTTATATCTGCAAAGTGTTTTTGTTTTAATATCCTCCGGCAAATGTGCAATAGGTGTTGTCGAAATTCCATTAGTAATTAATTCTATGACAATGTGTTTTTGAAGATTGTTTAATTAATAGTAGCTTTCATAAATGTATTGTTTTTATATCTTTAATTAATAGCCCACCGCTGGTGTGGTTTTTTTAAATCTTTATTTAACTTAATAGCCATTGCTGTGTTTTCCAAATATAATTTCTTTTTTAACTTTCATTTATATTTATTTTTTAATATTATTTATATATTTATTTACATTCGCACGCACATATATAATTTATTATAATAAACTGGAATGAAAAGAGATTTATATTTTTTTAAACTTTCAATTATTTACTTTTACGAATACTAATTAGGAAAAACTTTACTTCCTTTTATTAAACATTTTAGTTTAACTTTAATAAAAAACCCTTCCCACTTTTAATCAATTATTTTTCAACTTTTATTTCAACTCTTTTACGGAAGATTTTTTTTATTTTAATAATTTTTTTAGACAAAATTATTTTATATACATGTGCCAATTTGGCCTTGGCACTATATATATATATATATATATATATATATATATATATATAAACAAAACAAGTTATAAATTTCATAACTTGCTCATAGCTTGCATTTTATGATGACTAGATGGAGCTTTACCAATAGCCCACTGACAAGCATTGTTTACATAAACACTGAGAGAGATAGAATTCGATATTTCTTTCATTGTCTCTCACCTTTAAACTATGGTTTTGAGCTAGTTGACTACATATTACCTATTATTACAGGGAGATAAAGTTTGGTATGAGGTACAAATTTGCTACCCTCACAATTCCCCTTCCTTGGAAGACTAAAATTTTACTTAGAGATTAAAATTTTATTATCACTTATCAAATATATGGGTTCAGTATTTGGAAAACAACTTTTTTTCCTTTGATCATGGAAAGTTATGAGATCTATCTTCAAATACCCTGTCTAATCTTTTTATTATGTCCCTGTTTACAATTTTCTTCTCATTGATTAGCATCAACTTATGTGAAAATTTAGCATATGCACTCTTTTTTTCTTATGGTTTGGACCATACCAATAATGTGTTTCTTTCAAAGATAATACATAACTTTGTTTAGTACCCTCTATCCTGCTCTTTTGGAGTCTTATCAAATTCTGAGGATTACTTAAACCTATAGTGTCCATCATAACATATGGATGGAATCATAAAAGAAACCTTAGTATGACCTAAGATATCTCAGCAAGTGTCCTAGACTATCTGCTAAAGTATATCCTCATAAATATGTTTTATTTATCATTGCCCTTCTTGTGCATTTTTTTAAATTATTTATCACTTTTATATTTCATCTATCATATCTAACTTGTTATATCTAGTCTAAGTTGGCTGTAATAATCATATAATTAAATTGATTGACTACAATATGGTTTTAAGATTTTGGCATTATACATGCCTTTCATTAACCCCTTTACATCTACCCAAAAAGCATTAGGATCTGCTTGTTTTATGACAATATAAAACCCTACCTATTGCAAGTAGAATTTTTGATATTTATTTTTGCAAGGTCTGCTTACATGAGGAGTCTTTATTAGTACTTCATCACCTACTTTGAAATGTGTTTCTTTCATTTTTATTCCTTTGCTTTGCTCTGCTAATTATCTGTTGGTGGGCTTTTTGTCTTACCACTTCTGGATTTGTATCTAGGAGTTGTGCTGTGGGTGATATTTTACAAATAGTATCGGTGATTCAAAACATTATTGTCTTGTTGAAGTGACTTATCTTTTATGTCTTAGTACACATGTGTGTGCATTCTTCTTTGCTTTATTTGGATTTCAATATTGACTTGAAATATCCATGTCATTGTTAATTACTTTGTATATATACATTGGTTTACTTTTTCTTTTTGGAAAAACATATTGGGATTCAACCTTTTAGAAAAGGTCATTTTCACATTCCAAGTCTGCAACTTTTGAATTCTATCATGTGCTACATGTTTTCCTTTTTTTAATTTAGGCATCATCATCCATTTGCCTAATAAATATAAACAGACCTTCATATATATTGCATAGTTTATGGAATAGGGAACCTTTCTGGCTACTGCTGTGCAATATACTTGTATCCAATACTATTTGATAACTCTGTATGATTTGAGCATCATTTTGATTATAGAGACATTTTATGTACCATAACATACATACTCTTAAGATGATCAAATCTATAGATCTCATTTGCTTTATCACATTAGCTTTCACAATGAAGCAGTTTTCCTCTGTAAAAATCCTCTGAATAGCTAAGAGTTTTCTCAAGATGTGGTCATTATGTTCTTGGGTCATATGTTGAGAACAACTGTAAACCTTGAGCATTGAATGCTCATATCAATTTGCATCAGTTGGTTGCATAACCTTTTTGTTTCTACACTATTCATAGACAGGGTTAATGTACAGAAACCAGCATCACTCCAACATGTTTTTGTGATCACTTCTCCTAACTTAAAATTGGTGAAATGATTTTCTATTCTGCCTTCAGGTGCTTGATGAATCCAGCTAATAGAAGACTCAGATTCAAGAGAAGTTTCTGCAGTAAAAGATGCTTAGTACCTCAATTGGATTCAAAAATGAAACCAAGTAGATTTTTTTGCAAGATAATAGCTTGTTGTTGCTTATGTGAATTACAAATGACAATCTCATTATTCCTTTCTCAGGTAAAAATCATTTTTTCAATAGCTAAACATATTGAATCAGGTAAAATTAGAATAGGTTGACTAGAAAGACCAGGTTAAACCTGACTTCCTGCACTTCATAATTTTTTAAGTTGAATGTAATATTTTAATAAAATAAATGCATCCAACATTCCTGTTGAATAACTCTAAGATTGCAGCACTACTCCAAATATACAGACAATAAGTTTATACCAGATAAGATTTTTTTCCATCCACCTGCGTAATTTCTCTACCTTCCTCATCTAAAACTGTGGCAATTGCTTCAATGTTACCTCTTCCTCTGTCTTCCATTTCCATTGAACTTATCAAAAATGTTGGGCATTTGCTTCAGATGCTTTCCCCATGTTATTCCAAGTACTTGGACTTGTCATAACCTGTTGCATTCCCATAACTTGTGCCTTTTGGCATAGTTTGCCTTTAAAACCTCATTCTAGTGTCTCTATAGCCTCACCATGTGTTTCTATAATTTTATGACATGGGTTTATTTTTGTGTTTTGCTTGATAGTCAAGTGACTTCAAATTGCATGAGTGACCATCATTTCACTCACATTTCATCCAAGCATTTTCTTTGAATCTCACAAATCTCTTCCTTGAAGGAATCTGAACTTTGGCACACCTCTTGGTAATTGATGGTCAGTTGACTGGTGACACAATGTTTAAATTCAACCAATTATTGCTGACATAGAGTATCTTTTTCCTTCATGTCTTTCTGCATTTCACCTACTTATCTTTTTAATTTAGCATTACCTTCTTGAATATTGCTTACACTTAGAGATGGCTGACCCATCTACTGAGATAGTCTAGCTTCAGTATTTTTAATTCCCTTCTCTAAGGTTACATGCCTCCTATCCACACTCTCTTTATTTCTACTTCTAATCTAGCTTCCATATTATTTGCATCATCCTTGGATGCCATATTATCCATTCTGGCTTCTATGCTACTCATGTTCCTATTTGTAGCTTCCATATCAGTCTTTAAAATACTATTTATTTTGGTTTCCAATTTATCTATATCAGTTTTGGTTGCCATTGCAGACTTCATAGTCTCTATCTTAATATTCACATCAGTTTTCATAGTTCCAACTTGTAGTTCACTCTTGTTTCCATGCCATTCATGTCTCTTCTATATTATTTACATCAGTCTTGGTTGCCATTTTTGCCTCCAAACTGCTTATTTTATTATCTATTTTTGATTCTAAACTGCTTATGCTTTCACCCATATTTTTCATCAATGCTTGGAACATCTGTTCCATGGGCATCATATTCTCAGTAATCTGTACTACTATGATTCTGGATGGTTGTTTCACATCATCTTCTGATGTTTTTTGAGTTTGAGGTGTCACTTGGTTCATGACTGGTAGACCCACCACTTATTTAATTACACAAAAACCCTTCCTCTAAACTAAAAATAGCATCCCCCACCTTTTCATCACTACTACACAATGTACCATCATCATGTCTCACTTTCGAATTTGTTTTCCAGTTCTCAATATCATAAAACCAGCTATTTACTCCAAATATTTGTCATAGGTTTTCACATTATCTTTCTAACCATATAATAACCTAATTGCCATTTGTTTAGTCTAACTCATCAATTTTAATTTTCATTTATTGATAATTTTACCTATTTACATGAGACTTGGTTTATCAACCTTGCATTCACAGCTAATATAGGTTTTTTCTTTTGAAAATATATTTATCTTAAAATTTATTTTAAGTTTGTTGTATTCCTATTTAATAGTTAACTCATCTAGTTATTCATCAGGTGCATACATGCAATGGTGGTTTTAGATTAAATGAGTCTGACATGCCAAAAATAGGTTCACCTAAACATTAAAAAAATGAAATAAAAAATTTTCTTTTTAAAAATTCCAATCCAATGACTGGCCCTCCCTAGCAACTAAAGTGTGAACAAGATATATATTCATGCCAACATGATGAGTGCCAGATGTAACGGTCAGGGCAATGACATCATAAGAGGGAGCCACATCTTATTATGGTCAGACTTTGGGTCTTCAAGTATGATGCTAGAGACAATGCAATAAAGTACATAACCTTTGATTGCATGTGCTTCCACCAGAACCTCTCACTACTTATAAATCAAACCTAAATTCATCCGCCTTTTCGGTCCTGTAATGGAAGCAAGTTCGAACTCAGGGAGAGGTTACTTCGATTCCATTAACAGGGATGCACATATGCGAATGGCAATATGAGTTACATTACCAAAGCCATTACTAATATATTACATTCATCTAACCTTTTCCTAAGTTAAGTATATACTGGTGGTAAGTATGTATGTATATACATATTTAAGGCATAAGACATTATTGGTGAATGGATTAATCGGTATAATAAACCAAAGAGACTTTATTAATTTAACATAACTTTAAAACATTTTAGCTAATCCACATATATATATATAAACAAAAATTCATAAATTAATAAAAAAAATGAAACAATAGTTACAAGTGTAGAGAAAGCAAAAATATACTTGTGTAGAAACAGTTCAAATGTCAATGATTAACGTCTATCATAATTAGTATAATAATTTTGAATTATCTACCCCATTTCCCTATGTTAAAAGTTCCTCAGAGACATTTCTGTGAAGAGAATTATATATATATACACCCCTTCTTTTTTCTGTTATCATGTCATAAATAATCAATATGATAGCACGGAAAATTCATTTAGTGTGTTAGTCATTTATGTCAGAGAAGATTTAAATAATAAACATTATTTAAATAAACAACAAACATATAACCTTTTTTTAGTAAGTGTATATGAATATTAACATAGAATAAATGGAACTCTTACCTTCGTCTCCAGTTAAAAGATAATGATCATGAAAGCAGATCACATACTGAGGAAGGAATTTACACCTAAATTTTATTAAAAAAAAGTTTCTATTAAATTGAACCTTCCCTACCTGCTCTCCTTGGGTTTACTACAAGTGAACAATTTCAAAAAGTTGAACTAAAGTATTTATGGTCCCAAGAATAAGAATAAAATTTTAAAAAAATCATATATACATGTTATTATATACATACATATCTAACAATAAATAAATAAATAAAAACTGTAGTAAGATATATCTTGAATCAAGAATTAAAATTAGATGAGATGACCAAGTTCCTATAAGATTAAAGTTTGCATTCTTCAGATAGTCCTCTGCTGGCAAAATACAGATTGATTATGGCTACTTCCCAATTGTGCCTTCTGAATAATCCTGCATTGGTAACCTGTTATTTTCTTCCACTCCTCATGCAGATATTCCATCTTATGGGAAGAAAGTCTAAAAGGCACTTTAATTCTAGACAATGGCTCTTAGTTTAGCATGATTATAATAAGGTTACTGATTCCACTGGTGACATTAATTTGTTTACCCTGACAACATTGTATTAGCACAATAGTATATAAAATTTTCAGTTATTTGCAGTTTTCAACATAGAAAGATTTGAAAAAAATTTTTTTGTGTAATAAGGTATGATTCTTCAATTGTTTGCTTTGTTGGTTATATATAGATTATCTTATTTACTGGGTGTTCACTTTATCCTACACTTCAATTCAAATTTATCACTATATTAGTTTCATAAATTTATCATTTACATATGCATTCAAACAAAAGCATCCATCTTATACAGTGTTCAAAACTATTATTTTTTGATGGAGTAGGTTTTCCTTGGCAAACATAGTTTCTGAGAATGCAGGTTTGAATTGCCTTTGCTTTTTATAGTATGCATTGTTTTCTTCTCTTTTCACATGTGATTTTGCATTTTTTTCACATGCTGTTAATACCTATTATTGCCTGTTTTCATCTTGCAATAATCGATTGAAAAAGTATTGTTATATGCCATTATTTTATTCCTATCCTGGGTTGCTTATCACAATACTCAATCTTTGATTATTGTCATAGCTAGTTCAGTATAACTTGCATCATTGTTTAGTTCTGTTTCATGACATATAAAAATATGAAACATAAGACAATCATTGTTATACATATATGTTTATATAAATTTTTCCAAGTATTCAACATTTCTTACTTCAATAATTTAGCTGTATTTTAATACATATGTGAGATAGATTAATGTTCGGCTTAATAATTAGTTACCTAATACAATCTTGTACTTTGTGTCTATATATATATATATATATGGTACTCATCTTTTAGCTAAAGATGCCGCTCTATGGCACAGTTTTCACGCCAAAACACAAAAATGCAGTTTCTGCAGCCGATACATTCGAACCCGCATTTTCTATAATACAACTTTTTTGTTGTGCTACAGAATGTAGGCTGCTATGTCGCATCACAGTACAGCATGTATGTCACATAGCAGCAAATACATTTTCCGAATTTGCACAATTTATAAAATAATTACGGCTTGATGAGAGAGTTTGTATTTGAATTGTATTGAAATGTTGTTTTCATTGGATTTTTATTTATTTTAAACTATTAAAATGTTCAGATTTTTTAAAGCAATAATTATAACACTTTTTACAAAGTACTGTATTGAACTTTTATTTGGAAAAATGTTAAATATCTATGTTTTTATTGAGTTGCAATTAGGTAATGTGTCAAGTAACATACTGTTAGTTACATTCCACGAGACAAGTAAAAAAGAGCAGTACGAAAAAAATATCCAGTAAGAAAAGTCCAAATATACAGCTCTTTTTGTAAATTTTATAAAAAGCAAATATTATAAACATGTTTAATAAGTAAAGAAGACATTTGTATGTGTTTGTTGTTGTTTAAAAAAGTGAGTGTTTTTTTCTTTTGTCCAAGTACGGTTACGATTTTGAATTTTTTTATTTTAGCATTACAAACAACAGAAGACTAACCCTAAAACTAACCCTAACCCTAAAACTAACCCTAAACCTAACCCTAAACTAACCCTAAAACTAACCTGAAAACTAACCCTAAACTAACCCTAAATCTAACCGTAACAACTTTTACTTTTATTCCGATTATTATTTTTTAGTTAAACAACAACAAAAAAAGTTGTAACACAAGTAAAAAAATATCTCATAGAAAATTGATAAAAAAAAAAGCCATTACACAAGTAAAAAAATATCTCATAGAAAATTGATAAAAAAAAAAAGCCATTACACAAGTAAAAAAATATCCCATAAAAAATTGATAAAAAAAAGCCGTAACACAATTTAAAAAGTATACAATATAAAAAACATGAATCAAATTGTAATTTGTTGATTTATTTTACATTTATTATTATCATTTAAATTGTATATGTTAATAAAAAATAATATTTAAAAACGATGATTTTGTTTTGTTTTTATTTTCGCATTACAAAAAAGCACAGAAAAATTATTAAAATCAATGGCCCGTGAATCCAACAGCATTTTTAGCTATAAGACAAGCACCATATATATATATTTGTTTATGTATTTTGATTTAATGAATAGCAGATTAGCAAACATCCATCCATTTGGGAAGGCATATATTGTGACTACACATTACCTATTATTACAGGTAGATACAGGTTGGTGTGAGGTACAAATTTGTAACCCTTCCAATATATATATATATATATATGTATACTTAACCATCCACCTTCTTTATTTTTTATAATAATAACAATAAAATACGTTTTTGTTCTTCCTTTATTAACAAACTATCCTATCTCTGAAGGTTTCGGGTCCTCAGGTAGAGTGAGCAATATCATTGGCCACAAGCTACCAATAATATTAACACTCACCTATTAAGCTAAACACTGGCCAACCAAACACTTTTATTTATTTAAGATAATCCCTTTAGGTGCCAGTTAATCACTGATTAATTAACATGTTTACTTGACCAGCAATGAATCTAGTACCTGGAATCTCAGGTAGCTCATCAAATCATAGCTGCCTCAAAAACTCCACCCACTCTTAAATTTTATTTTCAATAATAATAAAGACTTATCATACAATAACTTTGGCATCATTCAAAATTTTAAAAAATCTTTATTTTTAAAAAAAAAATACACCCTAACCTTTTAACTTTAGCTTAATCAATTCTCAATAACAATTAAATCTTCCAACTCCCACTTTATTAAACATATTTTATTATCATAAATGTGTTTGTTCTTCTATCAACATAAATATTTTAATGACAGTTTAATTTTTTTTAAATAATCATTTTGTCTTTTGATACAACCATGCACACTCTTTTCATTTGACTTAATATTTTAATACATTATAAACAACAAAAAGGAAAAAATACAGAAAATATTGAATTAAAATGTACACATACACACAATGAATAGTTCTGAATAAACATTGAACAATGGAGCCAATATAATTTATACTCTAAAGATACTAGTTCATAAAATTAAAAGTTTTTATTTATTTATTATCATGGCTTAAAGATTAAGAATTGAAGAATAGGAAAAATGAAACATTACCTAGGATTTGAATCTGACTTGATGTAATTATGATAAAATGTAACTTCTAAAAAATGTTAGTTCTAACTGGTTAGTGATAAACACCATGTAAATCTTTTCTTAATTTGTGATGTTGTATGACATTTGTGGATCTTGGCATGGACACTCTGCTTTTCTTTCGACTTTACCCCAACATGGTTTGCCTTTCGAACTATCTGCTGATGGTACTATAAAGAAAGCTTGAGCCAGCTGCACAAAATGATGGGTTCAGCATTGCACCCTTTTTGTCCAAATAAAAACTTCTAGTTTTTTTTTTTGATTCTTTGATTTTACAATAAGCAATTAGTTTTACTAAACTTAATTAATCTTGAATTGAATCACTTTAAATGAATCTATGAATTTAGATTTTATAGAATATTTTCAAATATTTTTTTTAAATGAATGAAAAGAAAAAAATGGAATATGGAAAAAAGAATATTTTTAATAATGACAAGTTTATTGTTTTTTATTGTTTTTTATTATTATTATTATTATTATTATTATTATTATTATTATTATTATTATTATTATTATTATTATTATTATTATTATTATTATTATTATTATTATTATTATTATTATTATTATTATTATTATTATTATTATTATTATTATTATTATTATTATTATTATTATTATTATTATTATCCAGCACTTCTAATCTCGTGGATCCCTCATACATTTGACTTTTCCCCAATTGGACTTCTATTTCTTTCTTTATTCAAAATTTTTATACCTGCACACATTTAATTTTTTTTATAAGGCAAAATGAATTCCATTTTTTTTATTACGAATTAATTAAAAGTAATAAAAAATTCATTTTTATTTCACATTTTTCTTTTTCTTCAACTTTTAAAACTTTTATTTTACTTTCATTTTCCCATTTTTTTTTATTTTTAAAGACAAAATTTGCTAAATATGTTTACTCTTAAAGAATACTACACATTTGATAATGATGTACGTCATTACATTATCTCCATCCTTTCCCTGAGTCTAAAATATTCTGAACATTTTAGATTCAAAATTTAAATTCATAAATACTATTAAATTCCATTGCTTTATTTTGATTAAAGTTCATCCTTTCTTATTCTTATTTAGCCATGTTATTTATTAAAATTTCCTTCTTTAGTAATTGCAAGGATTGAGCATTGAATGTTCCCTTTTTCCTGACTTCTGAGTGACCTCAAATGCATTATTTCCATACCCTTTTATGATTTTATAGGACCCTTCATATATTGGTTGAAATTTTTTTTATATTCCTTTCTCCATATGGCTTACTGGATTTACCCTCACCATAATTTCATCCCCCAACTTAAGCACATATTTAACATTTCTTTGTTTCTTTTATCATATATTGCCCACCCTTCTAAGCTTATGGCATGCCTTGTCAGCATCTCTTTTCTTTTTAATATATGGCACTCTATCCAGTAAGACAGTTTTGAATGGGTATGGAATAGTCTTTCCTTGAAGGAGTCTAATTGGCTTGAACACTGTTGATTTGTTCTTTGACTAATTTATTAGATCAGTGACTCTGGTTGCCTCCTTCACCCATCTGCGATGATTATTCTGAAGGTACACATAAAATAAGCATTCCAATTCCCTCATGATTCGTTTGGAGGGATTGGATTGCAGATTGTGAATTGAAGTTAGGATATGTCTTATCTTGTTATGCTTCATCCATCTTTTCTATTCTTCAGATATATAAGACATTCCATGGTCTGACATTATGTGCTTTGGGATTCCCATGTCTCGATACTGTCGATGTTCAAAGACCCATATAGTCTGTCTGGAATTAGCTTGCGCCACCGGGTAGTTAGCCATGAACTTGGAGAAAATGTCATAAGCCACAACCAGATATTTCTTTCGATTAAACAGAGGTAGTTCATAAATGTTTATTGCCAATAAACTGTTAGGCTGATATGCATAAATGGGTCTCAATGGTCTTTCATTTGACAAGTTAGGGGTTTGGTTTTTGCACACATGGTACACCCTTCAATGATGTTTAATACATTCCTGTACATTCTCAGCCAATAAAACCAGTTGCCTATCCATCTTTCAGTTTTGCTTGCCCCATAACATCCATATTTTTCATGTATATATTTGATTATCTGTTTCCACATGACAGTCGGTAAGAACAATTCACGTATGTTTGCCATCTTTCATTTTGCGCTGCAAAAATCCATCTTTTAGACAATATCATTTCCTTTCTTTCTAGAGTGTATTGTTTATAAATCTACCTATAGGATGGTGTCACAAATAACATATTATTTGTTTGCATTCTTCATCCTCTTCTTGCAATTCCCTTAGCCTTTGCAAACTGCATTCTATCTCCTTGTCTTGATGTATTTCCGCTGTTGCTATGTATGCATTGTTACAATCTAGATGTTGTGGCTGATGTTCTGTAGGGTAGTGACTTAAAGTATCTCCTGCCATATTCTCTTTGCCTGGGCAATATTGTACACTATATCTGAATTCTTGCAAGTGCTCCACCATATCAGCCTACTATTTGTAAGAAAACTATGATTGAAGAATTCAAGGCTCCTGTGATCGGTAATCACTATCAACTGTGATCCTATTAAGTATTTCCTAAACTTCTTGAAAACCCACATGATTGCTATAGCTTCTCTCTTGGTTACCATATAATTTTTCTCTGGCCCATTTAATAAACGACTTAAAATAAAAGCATCCCACTCCTTCCATCATCTTCTCCTTGGGGTAATGTGTCACCCAATGATTCCATTGCTGGCCGTTTGTACCATAAATGTTTTACTAAAATATGGGTACATCAGCATGACTTCATTTAAGAAATCTAATTTTACATTTTCAAAATTGTGCTCTTGTTGCTCTTCCCATGTCCATTTTTTTTATCTTTTCTTAATACCTGTAACAAAGGCTTCATGTCTGAGGAGGAAATTTTTTTATAGAACCAATTGAAAAATGTTGTATAGCTTGAATTTTCTCCGGATTTGAAGATATTTTCTGCTCACAAATAATGTGTCCCAAGAATTTTATGTCTGTGGTCATTAAATGGCTTTTGCCCAAATTTATTTTAATTCCTTATTTTTACATTCATCGAATAAGAAATTTAAATGATCAAAGTCTTTTTCCACACTTTCTGAGTCTAAAATGATATCATCCACATACATCGTAATAATGCCTTTGATTTTTTTTTGGATAATACTTGTTCAAGGCATTGTTTTAATCCAGCTTCACTTTTAAACCAAAGGGAATTCAGTTGAAATTATATGCCCATCCGTTATAATGAAAGTGGTCTATTTCTGGTCATCAGGATGCAGCCTGATCTGCCAATAACTGGCCATTAAATCAAAAGTCAAAAATATTTTTTTATGAAATTTCATTAATAATTTACTTATAGGTGGTGGGGCATTGGTGTCTAACACTGTTATTTTATTCAATTGCCATACATCCAGGCACAATCGAATAGACTCATTCTTTTTTTTACTATCACTAGTGAGTTATTGTATGGAGAGAAGCACTTAAAAATAATTCCTCATTTTAACATATTCTCTAGTTGTTCATCCATTCTAATTCTGTATTGATGTTGTATAGGGTATGCTTGAGCTTGATATGGTCAGTTTTCCATAAGCTTTATCCTATGCTCATATACTTCAATAACTCCAGGAACTTAAGAAAATATACTCATGTATGTATCTAACAACTCCTTCAAATATTTTCCATCCTCATTGTCAGATTCATCTTCCATCCCTGCACTTTCTGCATGATGCTCCACATTATGATTATCTGCCTCACAAACCTCAAATATGATTTCTGTCTTGTTAATTATCACCTGTCATTTTTCATAATCTAACACACATCTTGCTTCACACATAAAATCCAACCCCATGATAGAATCATGTATTAGTCCCTCTAAAATCAACATAATGTGACATTGTATTCTTTTCCTGCTATATTCGTACTCACCCAAGCTTTTTCTAATGCCAACTCAGCTCTTTTTCCATTTGCCAACATTACATTTAATTTTTTAATGGCAAGGTTTTGATTTTCAAATTATTCCGACCAATTTCATTAAAAGTTTACTGTGAAATCACTGATACTTGACTTCCTGAGTCAAGCAGTGTGTTAACAGTTTTTCCTTCAATTTTCACTTCTATTTTAGGACATGAGTGAAATGTCATTCTCAACTCTTCATTCTCCTCATTTTGTATCAAGTTTGCTACTTGACCATGAATATTCTTGGCATTTCCTTCTTTTCTCCAATTTTCCTCATATTGTCTATCACTGTTCAATGTCATGAGTATCTCACCAGTTTGTTCTATGGTATCCTTTCTTATTATTATGTCTCAAATGTTTTCTGGAACACTGCACCTTATTGTACACAGGATCTGTTGTTCAGATAGCTTGTATGCTGTCACTCATCTCAGTTTCACCACTTATCTGTGAAAAAACATGCTCAATAACTTATCTGTTCACCAATTCATCCTGTATTGCCTGATGCTTAACCATCTCCTGAAGTTCCTCCCCCAATAGCTTGACAGCAATGCTCATTTGTATTTCTCAAAGTTTGTTGGTTTTGTTCTCATTAACTCCCACCAAATTTCAGCCTCATCCTCTATAAAACTACTGGCTATACTAACTTTAATTGATTCACTGAATTCATTACATGAAAAAAAACTGCTCCGAGATCTCTAAGTGTATATTTGGGTTTTTCCCCCTCTTTCTCAAGAAAGTCTTTATTTTTATAACCTGGCTCACTATTTCCATTTCACAACTAATCTATCTAATTTTATTCAAAGAGTCAAATCCTTTTTTTCTATTTTAAAACGTACCTACAACCACCCTTAACCCCCTTAGTTCTACTTTTACACTTCCTGTTCATCTATCATAATTCATCCAGAGTCTCTTTTTTTAACAATTGTGCTAATCTGACCGGTTTTCTAAAACAATACTATCACACTTTCTTACTAACTTACTAACTGTCACTTGTGTTATTTATGGTTGACTTTGACCACACCATTTGAAATGTCCAGCTAGAGCCTACATTAGTCCTACCATTTGAAATGTATAGTTTCAAGCCATGTGTATGTGCCAATTGAACCACCCATCTTCTTTATCTTTTATAATAATAACAATAAAATATGTTATTATTATTCTTTCTTTATTAACAAACTATCCTATCTCTGAAGGTTTCTGGTCCTCAGATAGTTTGAGTGAGCAATATCATTGGCAGCAAGCTACAAATAATATTAACACTCAGCTACTAAACTAAACACTGTTCAACCAAACACTTTATTTATTTTGAGATAATCCCTTTAGGTGCCATTTAATCACAGAGTAATTAACATGTTTACTCAACCAGCAATGAATCTAGTACCTGAAATCCCAACTAGCACATTGAATCATAGCTTCCTCAAAAACTCCACCCACTGTAAAATTTTATTTTCAATAAAGAGTTACCATATGATAACTTTGGCATCATTCAAAACATAAAAAAATCTTTATTTTAAAAAAAATTCTCCCTAACCTCTTAACTTTAACTTAATCAATTCTCAAGAACAATTAAATTTTCAATTCTGGCTTTATTAAACATATTATCTTATCATAAATGTATATGTTCTTCTATCAACATAAATATTTTAATGATAGTTTAATTTTTTTTAAAAAAATAATCGTTTTGTCTTATAATACAATCACACCCACTCTTTTCATTTGGCTTAATATTTAATACATTATAAACAATGAAAAGAAAAAAAAATACAGAACATATTGAATTAAAATTTACACATACACACAATGAATAATCCTAAATAAAAGATGAATAAAGAAGCCAATATAATTTATATTCTAAAGACACTAGTCTGTAAAATTAAAAGTTTTTTTATTTACTTATTTATCACGGCTTAAAGATCAAGAATTGAAGAATAGGAAAAATGAAACATTACTTAGAATTTGATTGTGACTTGACATAATACGATATAATATAACTTCTATAAAATGATAGTTCTAACCGGTTAGCACTAAACTCAATGTAATTTTTTTCTTAATTTGCGGTGTTATATGACACCACTGTTCTTTCGATTTTACACGTACATAGTTTGCCTTTCAAACTATATGCTGAAAGTACTGCAGAGAAAGCTTCATCTGGCTGCACAATACGATGGGTTCAGCAATGCATCATTTTGTCCAAATAATAACTTCTACAATTTTCTTTGATTCTTTCATTTTTAACTAAAAAAATATTTTTACTAAACTTAATTAATCTTGAATTGAATGAATTTATATGAATCTATGAATTTCGATTCTATAAAATATTTTCAAATTTTTTCTTTTTAAATGAATGAAAAGAAAAAAATGGAATATGGAAAAAAGAATGTTTTTAATAAGAACAAGTTCATTGTTTTTTTTATTGTTTATTATTATTATTATTATTATTATTATTATTATTATTATTATTATTATTATTATTATTATTATTATTATTATTATTATTATTATTATTATTATTATTATTATTATTATTATTATTATTATTATTATTATTATTATTATTATTATTATTATTATTATTATTACTATTATTATTATTATTACTACTACTAAGAAATTAATTAATGAATAGGATGTAAAATAATTGGTAATGTTGTTATATTTAGTAAGTTGATATAATTATATGTGCAAAGTAAGTCACATATTTGTAGTTAGTTGTGTTGGAAATATAATATAGCATTTCTCAAAATAAATTTTTGAATTACTATTTAAAAATGTTAATTGATAATGTTAAATGTGTCATAAGATATCTTTTATTTTATTTATTTCTATTTTGTAGCCTAATATCTGAGTTAATATTATAAATAGGGTAAATAATATGAAATTGATTTAAAATCAATCTTTAGTTTTCTTAAAACATTCAAATAATAATTTATGCTTTAGTGTAAATTAACCTTAACTTGTTAAAAATTATTTTAATATAATATTCCCAAATATTTTTTTTTTATTTGTAGTTATTAAAAGTATAGTTAAATATTAAAAGTGAATTGGAGGTCAAGTTAAAAGACATTTGAGTTATGTCAATTCATTAAAGAGGAAGAAGAAAATGAATAAATAATTAACTATAATATTAATTAAAAAAACAAGTGAATAAACAAAATAATTATTAATTTAAATTTTGGGATGTAAATGTTGAAGGTGTAACAGTTGATAAATGAGACAGATTTTTATTTTATATCAGTATTTTTATTTTTATTGTATGTAATATATATATTTTAGTAAAGTATAAGAAAAAAAATTCATTAACTTTTCAAATTAAGGTCATTAGATCACATGATATATCCAAATATGTACTTTATTCTGACATCCTCTATCAATCAATCTGTCTTCCAGATGATTTTAAAAAAAAATAAAGTTATAGTCTAAAAAATAATGAGTTTTGTTTATTGGTTGTTTAAAAGAAATTGACACAGAAATTTGGGAGGAGAAATAGAAACAAAATTGATATAAAAGAGAAATTTTATTTTCATGTTAGTTTGGTCCTGAATTATTTCTGAAGTCTTCTCTTCTTAAGAACAAGTTTTTTTAAAAATATTAATTATTTTGAAAATATTATTATTTTTAACAAAATTGTAGAACAGATAAAAACTAGATAGCTCATTTTTTGTCATCTAATTTTCAATTAACTTTTAAAAAGTTTCATAAAAATGCTATGAGAAAATTTTACTTATGCTATCTTTCAAACTAACTACATGAATAATATCTTCTATGAAATAAATTTAAAATATATGCAGTTATTATATTTATTGCTAAATGACTATTATTACACAGAACTATACAGTCTATATTTATTCAGTTATTCATTAAATAAAATAAAACTTAAAATAGGAAAATTAAAAATGTGTAGAGACTTAGCTACATATTTTTAAAAAACTAAATAGGTTTGTGTTAATTGCATATATTGCTAATTCAGAGCTTCCACATTAACTATTTTTTTCCTGACACTAGCCATAAAATTATTCATTGTGTTAATTTACCTACTTCTGAAATAATATAAAATATTTTGTACTGCAACTATTTAAGGAATAATTAAAAAAAATGGTTCATCTGTACTAAAAGTTGGTTGAATTTATTCTAAATCATTAATTATGCTGAATTCTCTACTGGTAAAATTGCTTGCATTTTGTTTTAAGAAAGTATAAAGAAATAACCTACAAGTAATTTTTTTTTAAAAAAATGCTAAAAATGTGTTCTTTTAAAAAAAGAAATGGAATAAAAATGATGCAATATTATTGTTTAAGTAAATCCAGGCTCCCATAATGATATTATCAGTTGAATAATTTGTTTTACTTGCCATTTTTTTCCAGCTTTTTCTTCTTCTTCTTCTTCTTCTTTTTCTTCTTTTTCTTCTTCTTCTTCTTCTTCTTCTTCTTCTTCTTCTTCTTCTTCTTCTTCTTATTATTATTATTATTATTATTATTATTATTATTATTATTATTATTATTATTATTATTATTATTATTATTATTATTATTATTATTATTATTATTATTATTATTATTATTATTATTATTGTTATTGTTACTGTTAGTTACTGTTACTGTTAGTTATTGTTACTGTTACTACTACTACTACTACTCCTACTACTACTACTACTACTACTACTACTACTACTACTACTATTATTATTATTATTATTATTATTATTATCATTATTATATTGCTTATTTAAACTATAATACCTTGAAATAAAGAACTGCATTAATTTTAAGAAACTATTGTATATATTTCTTTCGGAAATCTTTGCCATGTTTAAGTTAAATATTTTGACCAGAAGCTTCATGCAGAATACCGACCCATCAGATAAATAGTATTCAATAAATAATATACATGCCTTTAATGGATAGCCAGTGCAGAGAAAGCTGAAATTATGAACTAAAGTTTATTGTATTTTTTATATTTGTTTGTTTTGTTGGTTTTAAAAAAAAAGAACATGAAAATATTTCATGGTATTTTTTCTTTATAAATGTATGTAATAATGTTTGGTATAATAATATATGCCAGGTAATTTAATTCATATAATTTTAGTCTTAGTGGATATATTAGAATGTGTAGACATCCTACCATTTTCAGGTAATATTATTCTTATTACATTTAATAAGCAGTTAATAATTCAACATATATTTTAGTCATTCTTATCCCATGGAGATTTTCTTATCTCTCTGTTAGCTAATGTAAATGTATGGTACTTTACTCAGTTATATCAGAGGGTTTTCCTTTAATTTTTTTAATATAATTGCTATATTAATAATAATCGTTAAGATTTTTTATATACATACTGAAAATTAATTTTCTCACACTTGATTTTCAGTTTTTTAAATTTCCACTAGACACTATACTTAATATTTAATATTTTTATGTGTGAATTGTACTTTTGTCTCTAATTTGATATGCATTTAATATTTCTAAGTAGTTCTTTTAATAGTCATTTGACATAATTTGCATTGTTGGTTTTAAAAATGACTTTAGTCAGTTAAAGTGATGTTGATATCTTGTTGTTAATTTAGTATTTGTTGGCCCCAGAGAGCTTTGGCCTTATTGATTATTACTAGCATGCCTGATGGAGTAGTCAAAGTCCTCCATGCTTATTTTATTTTGCTTTTCCATGATGTGATAGTGTTCATTCCCAATGATGATCATATATTAGGTATTTGTATTTTTAGTGATTGTAATCACATATTTTGAAGGTGTTTAGATCCCATGGATAGAATCATATATTTCCTGGTGTGTCTTTCCTGTTTCTGATGCACTGTAACAAAGTCCAGGCATCCTCTTTTCTACCTCAAAGATAGGTATTTTGGAAGCCACCACAGTTTTATGAAGGTGCTCAGCTCAGCGGAGTATATCTGTATTTTTGACTCATCACCCATGATGTATTAATGCTCTTTTCCTCCACAGTAGGTGAGGTTGGATTTGGTTTAGATATGTTATGATGAGATATGTTTGTTTGAGAAATTCTGTTTGGTTGTTTTATAATAGCATGTTGAAACCACTGGAGGGCATTATTTCTATGATAGCACACAGAAATATGCCATTTGGGCAGCCTATCACTATCGAATGTTCTATTTCTGATGCATAAGCCTAGAAATAGTCCATTGTACGAGGTGGTTGTGTCTATTTCTATGCTAATGCACAGAAAGATGACATTTAATCAGCCACAGAAGCTATCGTGTCAGCTTACAGCTCAGATTTGGGGTAAGCATTTTTGATGTGCGATCACATTTCACTTTTGGCTACAGTATTGTATGAGGGTGGCTGGAATTTCGATTGTCAAAACTATTTTAATATTCATTAAAACAACCTCCCCCTCTATCTCCCATCTTTCATGAATGTCTACTAACAATTATGAGCAGAGTCTCATTCTTCCCTTGCCCACATTTCCTGCTCAAAAAATTTGGCAAGTATAGGTGCAAGTGCAATTGGGATCAAATCACACTCTAAGTCACGTTTCTGCGAGAACAACTGTGAGCTTCATCAAATTTCTGAAACAGGAAAGTTTTCAAATGTCAAAGTTCTCTGACTGCTGGAAGGGTTATCAAAGAAAAGAGCTTGAAGCTGCATGCATGGTGTTCCTGAAGAGCCCTAAAAGTTGGTTTCAATTGCCATATATATTTATGTTTTTGGTAATTATGGTAAAAACATGGTCAACCTTCGAGTTGTGTACCATTTTGTTAAGAATTGTACCCCCCCCCCAAGGTTGGCCTTTTTGTTGTAATTGTTACCGTTAAATGGAAATCTATTTATTTGTAATTTATAAAATAAAAAAAATAAAAAAGAAGCTGATTTCTTAGAATACCCAACCACAAATGTAAGTAATGAGAAGAATAAGAAGTAACTACTTTTTAAAATTAATTTTCATTTATGTACTTTTTTTTGGTTCAAAATTGATTTGATAGATAGTACTTTTAAATGTGATAAACAAAATAAAAAAATTTTAAAAAATAACCCAGCTTGAAAAAATATAAGTAATGAAAAGACTAACAAAAAATTACATACATTTTTAAATTCAATTTTTTGATTTCTGCATTTTTTGTGTTAAAAAAATTATTTGATATTACTATTAAATGTAATAATAAACAAACCTGGCAGCCCCGGCAACATTATATTTATCTTTGTTTACAAACAAACCACACCCTCTGGTGATTTCAACACAGTATTATAAACAACCCTCTGTTTCTTCAGGATGTATTTAGCTACTTTAATGCTTAAAGGTATATCAATGTCTACATTGTGCTGTTGTGATAGTTTTATCATCCACCTACCAAACAACAATAACATATTTATTTTTAAGTATGTAGATTATGCATATGGTTATAAGTTGCAATTCACACATACTAAGTAATTAATATATTCATACAGAGTTTTTGCTGAGGGAAATGTAAGTCCTTCAATTTTCAATTTTAGATAATTGGTGTAATAATTTTATGTGGACAAGAATTTCTTGAAATGAGTGTATAAATGATCTCTGAGGAGTGGCCCATGCATCTAAATGAATTTAAGTTTACTTAAGTACATCACTAGCTATAATTCTAAATAATTGAAAGGTAACTAATTATAATTATAAAATTTATGCTGTATATGATAGTCCTAGCACAGCTTTTGCTCAGGTTATTGTATTACATATGGACAGTTAGATTATTATTCTGGTTTCTAAACCTTACCACAGTATTTTAAAATGTATCAGTTAAAATAAAGTTATGTTTGTTAAGCTTATGCAATCATAATTAAAATAAAGAGATTTTAGAATCCTTAATATTTTAAGGAGTTTATTTAGATAGATTCTAATATTAAATTAGTCTCTGTTCACTCTTGTAATTTTTTTTATTATTATTATTAAAATAAACAGTAGGAAAAGAGTCAATGAAGTATAATCAGTTATTTGATATGACAAAAATTTTACAATTTGTTAAGTCAAAATAAATATTGTTAGTCAAAATCTTTAAAAGACAATAGAGCTCTCTTGGAAATGTTTCCAGTAATTTTTGTAAATATTTATTATGTTATATTATTAATAAATCAAATTTGGTATTATTTTAAATGTTCAGTTTCTGTTTTTTTTTTCCTTTTATATGCTAATGTCTTGAGTTCCAAAAGTTCACAAAGTTCATAAAGTATACAGAGTATTTTATACTGGGTTAAATTATATAAAGCCATGCTTATCATTGTGATTCATAGATTGAATCACATTAACAGATAATCACATATTTACATATACTTCATATAATGTTTATTTTAAGATTGATTTTAAGTTATTATTATTATTAACTTCTCAGACTGAAGATTATGCAATATAAGAAGAAGACTATTAGTGATTCAGAAGATTATTTACTATGTTTCAAACTTCACACTGTCTTGTACATTTTTAAAATTGAAATCCATATGCATTTAATTTTATAAGAATGTTGTCTATGAGAAGGTGGAAAGGCATAAAATGCTCCCTTGTCTTTTTTCCAGCTTGAGTGATGTCCTGTGTAATAGGCTATAATTAGTTTAAATTTAGATTAATTAATCAAATCTTTAAATTAATAAATATTTTATGATATGATTTAATGAAAGAAAGGTATCTTATCTTGGGGAGACAGTCATTACAAGTGTAGTGTTTGCCTTCTATAGTCATCCAATATATTACTCACTTGTTTATTTATCCAAGCAATCATTTATTAGGCAACTTTAACTTCTATCTTTCACAAGAATTTAGTTAAAACTCCTGAGATTGTTTACTCTTGTTGTCATTGTTAATATGGTTTAGTGAGATAGTCCTTCAATAAAGTGTCATTTGTTTCATTCAGAGTATATGATCTGATAGTAGGATAACTCTAATGACTATTAAATAATGATTTAAAATTTACTTTATAGTATTTATGCTAGATTATTAACATGCCATAATAGTTGCTTGCATTGGTGTTAGATTTTGTCTCTATCTGATTGTATATCTCTGTAACATCATTCATCTTTGATTGTACTGTAACCCCACTGAGGTAAGTCATTAAGCGTCTCTAATATATTAGAAAATAGTAGAACATAGTCATCTTCCATTTTCACATACAGAACATTTCTTATCTCTCATCTCAATTTCATTATCATCATCATTTTTCATTTCATTTGTCATCTCTCATTTCATCTTCAATCATCATCATCATCTCTCATCTTCTTTCATTCTTTCATCATTTCATCTTCCATCCTCCTCATCATCTTCATCTTCTTCCATTCTATCATCTTATCTTTTATTTCTCATCACATCATTTCATTATCTTCTTTCATCATCATTCATTCAAGCGACAGCAAGTTAACATGATTACAACTTGTTTTTTTGATTTTCATAAATGTACCTTTAAAGGTTTTTGCAATGATATATATTGCAGAGGCTTTGACTATATGGTAAAACTGAACTGAGATCAGACCCATATAGCTATCTAGCTTGTTAGGCTGAGTTTGAAGACTTTACCAGTCTGAAAAATTCATGCTTGCAAACTGATAGAAACTTTTTGCATAAACACTTGGAGTCAGTGTTTAGATCTAGTCACTAGCTCTATCCTTCACTGATGATAGCAAATTAGCTTGAAATCAGCTGATCTGAGGGTGGGGAAATGAAAGAGATAGTGAATTCTGACTCTTTTGTCATTTATGTAAACAAACATATGCTTGGTCGGTGTTTTTGGTAAAACGCCATCTATTGATAATAAATACAAGCGACAGCAAGTTAACGTCATTATAACTTGTTTTTTTGTTTTTCATATATATATATTGTAACCAAAAAAAAAGAAAAGAGAGGGAAGTGGAAGGAAAAGAAAGAAACAGAAAAAGAAGAGAAAACGAAAATGATAATGAAAGAGAAGAGAAAAGAAAAGAAGGAAAAGAAATAAGAGGAAAAAAAGAGAGGGGAAAAGTAATAAAAGGAATAGATATGGAATTAGAGAGAGAAATGATAATGAGAGAGAGAGAAGAAAAGATGAAAAGAAATGAAAGAAATAGAAATGAAAGAAGAGAGAGATGGAAGGAGAAGAAATGAAACAATTTGAAATGATTGAGATGATAGAAAAGATGTGAAAGAGAGATGACAAATGATATGAAAGGAAATGAAATGAGAGACTCTTAACGACTTGGCTCAGTGGAGTTACAATAAAATTTAAGAAAAGAGATGATGATGATTCAGAGATGTATAATCAGATAGAGACCAAATCCAATACTAATGCAACTATAATTCTTATGGCATATTAATACTCTACTACCAAACCATACAAAAGATTATTTAAAATCATTAATTAATAGTTATTAGAATAGTTCTATCAACAGATCACACACACTTTGAATAAGAATAATGATACCTTGATTGTGAAAGATTATCTTACTAAATTATATCTAACAAGGCAACAAGAGTAAATAACTTGAGGGATTCTAAAACTAAAATTCTTGTGCAAAATTAAAGTTTAATTTGCCTATAAAATAATTGTTGGGTGAATGAAACAAATGAGTGATATCTTAGCTGACCATAGAATAACTATATTATATTCAATCTTAAAATAATAAACAAAACAAATATTAATTCACAAATTTAATGAATCAATTTAAATTTAAACTAATAATGGCCTATTATCCAAGACATTACTCAAGCAAAGAAAAGGACAAAGATACTTTTTATTGCCTTACCTATACTCACAGATAACATCCTCAAGACCTCAAATGCAGATGGACCAAAATTCGTTAGACATATAAGGTTTAAAATAATGATAGACAATGTGCAGTTAATATAAGATAATATGCAGCTTTTAAAACAATAGTAAATAAAATATTCTTCTAACGTACTAATATTCCTAATCCCATATTGCATAATCCTTAGCCAGAGAAGACATACTGATAATTTAAAATAAAACCTTAACCAAGCATTTAATTAAGTATCTGATACAATGCAATCAATCATCTGTTATTGCGATTCAATCTAAGAATCACTTACTTTAGCAAGGCTTTATAATTTTAAAATTAATATCAAATATATTTAATTTATTTTATGATATATTTGTGAACTTTTGAATTAAAGATTTAATAAATTTTGGAAACCTGAGATTTTGTGAACTGGAAATCCAAGACAATAATATGTTCATATAAAAGTAAAACAAACAAAAACAAACTTTTCAAAATAATAGTAATTTAATTTATTGAGAACAATAAGAAATGTTTATAATTTAAATGGAATATAAGCATTGCCAATATAGCTCTGGGACCTAATACAAGCATTTTGACCTTTGAAAACTTTATTTCATTTATAATAATAAACAACTTCTTTAGCTACTGTTATTGATTATCTCTCTTAAAATTATTTTACATTGTTTGTGCTGATAAATAAACTAATAAAATAATATAATTGTACATAATAGCAGCCAAAGGTTATTCAATATTAGATTTTAACCTCTTTTAAACAATTAGAGATTTTAAAATCTTGAACTTTAATTATAATGTCTGTATTTAATAAGCACACTTCTAATTTTTAATTAAAATAATTCATAACACTATGGTATCTTCTAGTAATCAAAATGATACGCACAACTAGGTTTAATTTGAAACCCTAAACTTAATTTTATAATCCTGAGCTTAATAAACACTAAGCTGGAAAAACATATATTTTGAAAACTACAACTAGTTATACTGACATAACTAATATTAAAACTAATGATATATTTTTAAATCAGACAAAGGTAGTTATAAAATTAAACTAAATTAGATGTAAGGGGCATTCACTCATCAGAGATCAGTTATACTTTTTTTTAAATAAATTTAGTCCACAAAACCCTCAATGTTTTAAAATTAAAGAAAAAAAAATGTAACAGACTTACAAATCCAGCGGCAAAACTCTGGATAAAAATTTTAAAATTAGTATGTGTGAATTTCTATTTATTCCATATGTATATATTTAACATACTTTAAAAATGAATAATACTTCTTATTGGTTAGCTCATGCATGATAAAACTATCATATCAACACAATTCAAACATTGATATACCTACAAGCATTAAAAATATCTATTACTATCTGAAGAAACAAAGTTCCTCAAACACCCATATATTGTCATCACTAATCTAAAACAAATGCAATATCACCTACTGTGGTGGAATTAGCATTAAATCATCATAAATGATAGGCTAAAATATAAAAATAATAGTCTCCTTGGAGCTGGAAAAGATTGTGGTGGCTTTCAAAAATACCTAACTTTGAAGCAAAAATTAAGATGTCTGGAACTTGTCTACAGCATATCTGGGAACAGGAATGATGCACCAGGAAAGCACAATCGTCTCTCAGGGGATTTCCAATGCTTTTAAATGTGATCATCACTGAAAAATACAATACAATAACACTCTTTGGGCACAAGCACTATCAAATCATGGAAATACAATACAATAAGGATGGAGGACCTTGTCTACTCCATAAAACATACTCAAAATTATTAACTAAGCCTAACTCTATGAGGCTAACAATTACTAACTAATGGCAAGATATATACTTCACCTGAATTAACTAAGTTATTCCTAAGAAGTTTACAAGTACAAAAATGTATATTCAATGTAAGAACCAACAAAGCAAACTGTGTCAAGTGAATACTATGAAAAATATTTTAAAATTAAATGCATATAAAATTCTAGGCAAGGCACAAGGCACACATAATAAAATACTCAATACTAAAATATAGTGACTAGTGGACTTTTGATTGCAAATCAAATGTGAGAATATTAATTCTCAATGCATATAAAAATATTTGTAATTATTATTACTATTGCACTCATAAAACAATTGAATGGAAACTCTCTGATAAAATTATTTGGCTGGTTTAAGATAAAACCGAGTGAAACATCCCATTTATAATAAACTAAGATTGTGATATTTATATCTCCATAAATGAAGTTATTAAATAGAAACTAGCTGGTGTAATGCTTAATAAATAAACTAAATTGGCCTAAGAATAGCAAAATATTTCCTCATTCTAATAAACCCATGATGTTTTAAAATTATAACCCTAGTTCACCTGTATATTTATGCAAAAAATGTTACACAAAATATATAGCATAAATATTTTTATGGTTTCATTTTTTAAAAAAAAAAACAATAAAACAGACAATAAAAAATAATAATACAGTAACTTAAGTTCATATTTCAGCTCTGTAATGGTTTTTCTGTTTACAATATGTAGATAATTTATTCAGACTAATTTATCTATCCGAGTTCAAAGCTTCAGTCAAAATATTTATAATATGGCAATGATTTCCAAAAACAAAAATATTCAATAGTTCTTTAAATAAACACTTTCACTTTCTTTTATCTTTAAAGATAATTTTAAATATTAAAATAATAAAATAGCATCAGCATAGGCTGGCATTGGAAAAAATAAATTCTTCAGCTGAGTACATTTATTTACATTTTAAAATTCCAGATTCAAATGCAGAATAATAATAATGTATAGCTTTATATAAATTTCACTATTCTCCTTTAGATAAATTCATTTTTTAAAATAGAGCTCTTTTTTTAAATATTATTTTTTTTAATATTTCAAATTGTATTTATTTTTTAAAACAAATTTCATTTTACTTTTTAAATGTAAGAGTAGACTTTGTTTATAATTAAGGATGTTCTTCGGCTTATGAACTAAGGTCAACCATTTCAAAGTTACTTATAAATAATAGCAAATATAACAATTAATTATATATTTGATAGACATGAATTCATTATTAATATTTGTAAATTCTTTTAAAGTTTTACTTCCAAACAAATTATTTTCATACTACTGGGCATAAACGAGAATTAGTATTTTAAAATACATATTTTTCTCAGAAACATTATTCTGTTAAGAGAGTATTTACATGTATATATCATGTTTTGATAATGAAGAATTAAATTTAAAGTCAATTTTAATTTACGAGGAAGATGATGCATTTTCATTATAATGTTGTTGTTTTTTTAAAAAATTATCAATGTCTTTTAATTTCTTCCTCATGTATATTTTTAATTTAATGGGATAAAGACCAAGTATCCTATAGCTACTATAGTTCAGTACAATAAATTGTTTAGCCATAAAAATAATTAATAATTCATGCATTCATTTTACTTTTACTTTTAAATAAAGAAAAATGAATAGATCAAATGCATATGAAATAAGAGATGCTAATTTCCTTCAAACATTTTTCTTAGCTATAATCTCATGTTCCAATTGAAATTAGATTATTGGAAAACAAATTACCTTTTTAACTTCAGCAGTTCATGTCTACAAAATTATTTTAAATAATTGTTTTAAAAAATACTTTTACTTTTAAAAATAAAATATTTAAATAAAAATTAAGACTTTTATTAAAGAAAAATTTCAGGATTTCCATGGGGAGAAACAAAAATAAGTAAGCTCCTGAATGAATCCTGCATTAATATTTATATCTAATAATCTCTAATACACCCACTTTTGATCAATTGGCTTGAAAACCAAATAAATTATTTTTTTTACACTTTAATATTCTTGACAGACCAGCTGTGGAATCGATTTACTGATGTAATCGATCTAATTATCCCAAACCATATGACTCACAGCTTCAAAGTCGAAAGTTCTTGTTAACAAATATTATCTAATATTCTTAGACAATATTTTTATAAAACACAATATCAATAAATATAAAATGCAGAGCTTCTTTATTACTTTTAAATATTTAACTTTAATAACTTTATCCATTCATTTTTTTTTTTAAATCAATATTTGAATTAAATTATTTTTTATTCTTATGTATATGTGTTTTTCTTGCATGCACAAACATATTCCTACACACTGGTGACCTCACACTAATTGTTTAAAAGTTATTTTTAAAACTACAACAATAAAAATATTAAGAAATATTTAATCTAAAATAATTTTTATAAGTGAAATGCTAAGCTAAACTGAATCTAATAAATATCTTTACACTGTTTTAATGAAAATTTACAGATTATTTTTAAATTTATTACTTAATATTATTTAAAACATTTATTCACAATATCTAATTATTATGAGTTAGACATTAAAATGAATTACATAATAATTATATTAAAATACATTTAATATTATTTATCAACTCACAACTATTTCTGATATATATATATATATTATTGAAATATTTAGACATAATCCCACTATATTTAACAATTATTATAATAATACATGAGATTATCTGATTTTACTCATTAACTAAGTCAATTCCCATTTTTATCATTATTATTTTTTAAAAAATCAAAAATTTCAAACAAAAGGTTAAGCTAAGATAACCTCGGGCTCCTATTGGAAATAAGTGAAACTTCAGTTAGGTACAATATATATATATATATATATATATATATATATATATACCCGTCTTTTATTGGTACATGTGCACTGATTTTAGTGACTATTAAAGCAAAGTTACAGTCATTCTTACAAAGTTTAATATACCAATAATAAATATCTAAACAATTAAAATGGAATCTATAAACAATTTGAAGTGATGGAATCAAAATGAATTTATAATAGTATGTACATATTTATTAATATTATCATAAATTATATAGATAAATATTGTTTGATTATATAAATATAAATGTGCAATTTCCTAATAACTCATTTATACTTACGTATTTTCCAAGGCTTCATAATTTTCATGCCCATCGTTATAAATACATATTCACCATTTGTCATGTTTAACTTTGAAGCAATTAAAAGAAAATGATTAATAGTCTGAAACTCCATAAATAGAAGTATAACTAAATAAAAAAGTAATTTAAGAAATTAGAAGAAAACAAAGCACCATCAAAATTCTAAATAGGATGATATGTTAAAGGTGTCACACATACATGTTTTCTAAATTAAAATTTTAAAGGAATTAAAGCTAGTAAAATAAAATACAATACATGTATTCAATATTTTGTAGATTAATATGTCATAATGCAAAAGAAATAAGCAAGAGATGAATAATATTTTTTAGACCTGTAGATAATTTTAAATAAACTCTAAGCTCTGTCTTTTACTATTATATTTTACTATATATTAGAATGTAATGATGCCTTTTTCTGTCTTCTCTTTAATTGTGTTTATATCCATTACGTTTTATTTGCTGTATTCAAAGTTGTATAATGCTCAATCATGATATTGTAATAGTGGAGTTAATCTTGTCTTTGTTCTAAATGTGATAATATAATTTATAGCGAATTGAATTTTTAAAAACACCTGTTTATAGCATATACATAATTTATTATTATCAAATTTATTTATATTTTGTTATTTCATTTGTAAACAAATATAGAAGAAGAAATATTTAAAAATTTGTTATTTCAATAAACAATGAGCAGACACGTTTAACATACTAGAAAAACTTTATTGTTATTTGACAGAAGTAGCTTATCCTAAAATTGGATTTTATAAAATATGTGTCTTTAACTAAATTATTGTATGCTTGTGCAACCCTATTTAAAGATTTTACCTTCCTACATACAAATGTGGAAGAATTTACACAATGTGGATTAAAATCTTACTGACTTACAAACTGTAACTGGTTGCTTATTTAAGCAGTAGGAATATTAGTTCTAATATCAATAGTATAATAAATCCAGTTATGAAAAAATAGAGGTAGTATTTTTTTTCTAAAATGATGCTTTTAAGTTGTTTCCTGATAAATCCTCTTCAAAACCAGAAGTAAAAAAACATTGTTACTAAGTAACTATCACATTTTACAATTCATTTAGCAGTTTTTAAAGAAATTTGTCTTCTAAAGCAAGAAACTATAGTTAATATATATATATCTGTCTACAATTTTTTTTGAAATTATTATTTAAATACCGCATTTCAGTGTAGGTTTTATTGTCACGACTAATTTAGTTTCTTCCGCTCTTAGTATTTTTAAATATATCATTGAAATCGCAACAGGATAAATTTTTATACTATTGCAGATTACTATTTTATCCTTGTTTATGCCCTATTTTAAATTAATAAAATTCAATAAACGCTAAATCTATTGTTGAATAGTACCTATATATTTTGTTCAAGCAATAAATTATGATCCAAAGACATGAGAAGATTTAATATTGGCTGTGTAAGTTCGAATATCATTTTTATTGATAATTTTACAATTCACAAACACACATTTTATAAAACTTTATTATTAGACAAAATATTGTCACAAGATTGTCCTTTTCATTTCTGGTTTCCATTTTTTCCCTTTTTCCCTTCTTTGGTTTGTTTGTGTGCACACATGGCTTTATGTGAAAAGAGTCACTGTGATATGGTTTCAATTCCTATGCCAAAATGTAAAAAGTTTTCGCAGCTGATGAGATTTTTTCATTTTGGTTTCTGGGGATTACAGTGAAACAGAACTTGTTTTTAATTTTTTTTTAATATATAAGTCCACTTCTTGATGTATCCAGATTTGACACTTTATATGAAATCAAAATCTAATTTTTGATTTTTTTTTTTTTTGTAATTTAAATTTTATCATTTGCCAAATTTTGATTAAATTAATGCAAGACAAATCATGACGGTGATCAATTTTGGAGAAAACGATGTGCACCCAATAAAAACTTACTCAAGAGTCTTTTTTTAAGTTATACTATTAAATTTGGCTAAGTTTGTCATTCAAGAGACAGACAAAATAACTAACAATAAACAATTTCTTTTTCTCTTTTTTCTTAAAAATTTTTTTCTTTGACTTTACATCAAGGCTTCTCAATAACTGATGATGAGAAAGCTTGCAAAAGAGAGAGATAACCATTAAGTGAGACTAGCCCCCAACAAAAGAGTGAGCTCTTATATATTTTCTGGATTCCTTTATTCCCCCTCCCCTGCACAGTTGACTTTCCAAAACCTTTCCAATTTATGCTTGGTCAATATTTTCTTTTATTAATTGCCTATTGTTTTTTTTTCCTTTTTGTTATTTTAAACTTAGGACCACCTTCCAAATTCAGGTCTGCATTCCAATGGATAATTACCCATTATTTTTAAACTTAAATTCCTGTGTCACAGATATCACTTGATTTACTTTAGTAATTTTATGCTCGTGGAAATCACCCCAAAGAACAAATGAAGAACACTCACCACTCAGAATAATTGAGAGAAAGCTCTTTTCCCCCCTTTTACTTTTTCTATAATAATAATAATAAAAATGTATAGCAAAGCAATTTCAAACCCAGAATCTTGACCAAAATTTTTGGGCTGCTATGAATGAACTATTAAAACAAATTACTTCTTCTTTAAAAGAATTCCCCATGAGATGACACTGAATAATTATTATTTATTCATGAACGTTATAACTAAAATTTACAACTAAATCAAATACATACATGCATGTCTCACATATACAATTTTAATTAAATCAATAGTGAAAAATTTAAAATTTCTTTACTTTTTTTTTACAATTTAATTTTATGAACTATTGAGTTCTAATCTGTCATTGTAAAACTATGACTATCTAGTTTCACTCTCTAAAGTAATTTTATAAATCGCACACACCCCTCTCTTTTTTCAAATCTTCATCTATTAAAATGATGTATAAATATTGCTTATCTAAGAAATTATATCTTTGGCTATTAAATTGTCCTATGAATCAATATTAAATAAAACATTTTTTTGCTTATAAATCTTTTATAATAAATGCTTAATTAGCCTACCAAGCAAAACATACGCAATCCCTAAAAAATATGTTTTCAAACCTAGCATATTGGCTAGAGAGCTTATCTATTGAAGAAAAAAAATATACATGCTATGAGGAAAATTTTACTAAACATTGTCTTACATAGTTAATTCTAAATTTAATGAAGCTTTGGGCAAACCCAAGGGGTACATATCCCCCTCCATTAAGTAAAATTTTCCGCATTCAAACTACATCTTCATTATTCATATGTGGATAATTTATCCTTTATTAAACAATGTGAACTGGCAATTAATAATCACACTTTACTCTTCTGACCTTTTAGGTGGGGCAGTTAATTTTTTTGCATTCCTTCCATCCTTTCCTTTATTCACTATTGATTACTTTTACATCAGATAACCAACAAATTCCTGTTTTTATTTTACAGTTAATTTTATGGTTAAACAACATGGTCATAATGTCATTAACCAGTTCAATCAAAGGCACTCTGAAAAGGTTTTTCATTTTTCATACCTTTCCTTTTGGTGACTCAACAACTTTCTAAACTACTGTCACAAGCTCTTCTTGCATTTTCTTCATATCTCTTTGTAAAGACCACGTAAAATGCTTTACCTTTTCCATTTCTATCTTTGACTCTTTTATAGACTCAGAACATTCCTTGTTTATGGCTAATAAACCCATATCTAACTGATTAACCTGCTCTAATGCACTTGCTTTATAAGTTTCAATCTCTACTCTCAAAGATTGAGTTTTAATGTTCTTAAGTTTGTGATCCATTCCTACCATGTTACCAGCTAATTTTTCATTAGTATCTTCTATTTTATTATCCAAAATCTCTAGCTTGTACTTGGCCTTACTCTGACTCTCTTGGCTCTCAATTCTCAACTTGTTGTTTCTCCTTTCCAAGTCAGCCTCAATTTCTATCTTATTTTGAGATAATCTCAATTCTACTTGGTCTATCAACTCTACTTTAAGTTCATCTCTGCTAAGTTCCATTTTACTCTCCGAGTCATTCATGGCTTCCATTTCACTCTGTAATCTCTTCCCAAACTCTGTATTATGTTGAGTCATATTTTCTATGGCTTTCTCTACTCTATTTTCTATACTCAAACTTTGAATCCTGTACTGGCTCTCAAGCTCATTCATTCTAGTCTCTAGCTTATCATTTTGGACTTCCAATTGAGTCTCCAACTTACTAAACTGACCGATTAGACTATCCTTTAACTTTTCATTTAGTCTAATTTTGTGATACATTTTACTAGCTTGGCTATCCATTTTATTTTCTAGACTAGCTTGGCTTTTATCTTGGTTGTCCATTTTATTTTCTAAGTTAGCCTGGCTTCTAGATTTGTTGATCATTTTATTTTTTAAGCTAGTTTGGCTTGTAGCTTGGTTGTCCATTTTATTTTCTAAGCTAGATTGGCTTCTAGTTGGATGTCCATTTGATTAGCTTGGCTGTCTTTTATTTCTTTAGCTTGGTTATCCATTTTACTCACCATCATTTGCTACATTATTTCAAATTTCTGAATGTCAATTATTTCAGATTCTTTTTGATCCATTCAAAGCACAACTTTTCAGCCACTATACTTTCCTTTCCCCCCTCTCATCACTTTTCAACACTAAGGACATTTCCTCTACTGTCCCCCTTTCTTATTCTCTGGTTGACCTGTCTCCTTTTTGCCCTTAGGCATTTTATATTTAATGATAAAAAATTAGGCACACACCTTTCCCCCCCTCCATCAACCAACAATCATGACTCTCTCAACTACCTATACATTGGTCACCCAATTGATCTTGATCTGATCAATCACTATCCTAGCTAGATGTCTGATTTCAAATGTTTTGGGTATCTAGAAATCCAATCAACATCAATAATCAGTTTTAAATAGACATGAAAATTTGATTCCTCCTTTATAAAAACTAGCCACACACTGCCATACCTAATTTTATAATAAATTTTTGGTATAACCAGTTTTTTTTTTTTGTATATGCAGTTTTTAATTAACTTCCAACACCCATTATTCATTGAGTGACCACGTTGGCACACCAATTATAACCTTTTCAAACCTATGAGACTTTAAACTAATTTGGTCTTATTCTTTATAGCTTCCTCATGCACACATCATCATCAGGCCCTTTTGTTGCAGCACCAAATATAACTTATTTGTCAGGCCTCCACACTGTGGGCCAATTATAACCTTTTCAAATGGTTGCACATCCACTTTATGGATCAATTGTAATATTTATTTACTTCAGCTTGGGCAACCATGCTATGCATCAATTCTAAACTTTTTATCTGGTACTCAGACACTTGCGGCCATGTTGGATGCCAATTGTAATGTTTTAATGATGGATTGATGGATGCTTCACTGTTCCCAGCTAACACTATTTCTAAAGCCTACTGGATTGATGATGATGGGAAAGAACAACCATAATCTTATTTTCCAGGATGCCAAAATGCAACTTTAATGAAAATATTGAGGCAAAAACTTATTTCAATAACTTATCAATTAATTTTTAATAATGATATCTAATGAATGGGTTGATAAATAATCAATCGATTAAGAGAACACTGAGAATGCACTAAAAATAATAATATTAATACTCTTGGAAGTTCATGGTTATTAAAGAGAAGAAGTTTAAACTCAACTTCCATTACAATTTATATGCTCAACACACTCCCCATTCACCATCATTAAAGTCACAATTAAAATTTGGTTCAGATTACAAATAGTTCTATATCCATCTCCAGCCACCTGATCCATCCCTCCATCATTCTCACATTCATAGTTCTATTGCACTACTATCTCTTTTACTATTAAATTTTCTATTGTGCTAGCTCATTTCTTTCATTATAATCTCTTTTCAGGGTTTTAGAACAATAAGGTGTGGAAGTTGAACAAGCTGCTATGGATTATTGGTGATAAACACCCCTCTCATGATCACCTCCAAGATTGATCATCATCAATGTTCCAATTATGTTAAAGCTCGAATAATTAAGCTTAAATCTTTTAGAAATAATATATTATAAACACTTACATAATTAAAGTAAAATAATAAGGAAGTGCGTCTAGAGAGGTCTTTGAATACAACGGATGGGGAAAGGATTTTATGACCACCCATTGCATCCACTATCACTTAATAACCATCCCTATTCATAAAGTATATATTACAACTATATTGAATTATTTGGTAATCTTAAGTATTGCTGTGCTACATAAGCTCGGAAAATGAACCATTTAAATAAATTTTACCGGATATTATTTACGAAAATGAGGCTTCAAATATTAATAATAATGTTTTGATGTGTGAATGGATTTGAGATGTCTAGATTGTACTAATCCCCAGAACATTGAGATGTACAGAAAATTCTATTTAAAACAAAATAACAAATTTTATTAACATACTATAACTCAATAACATAATATGTACATTCACTTGATGACTCGCATGGCTGTCCCCTGTTCTACAACCGTATTATGATATCAAAAATAAATAAATATCCCTAAATCAACTGATAATTTCAAGAGGTTTTAAAATATAAATATTCATTTTTAATAATTAGGGAATCATGATTGCCATGGAGTAATACTAATAACAAACATATAAAGATAATAGTTACCTTCACATATATTACATTTTGTCCTTATTGTTTTTTTTTAGCTCAGACATAGTGAACATTAAATCCCCCCCCCCAGTGTTGAATGCCTTCAATTACTGATTTGTTTCGAAGGATAATTTTTCCAATAATAAAATTTAATAATTTTATTTAATTATTTTAATCTAATATTCCTTTGTCCTATGCTCTACAATAGAGATATTTTATGTATGGTGGGACTAAGTTAATTTTAATTACTTTTCAAATGTCAACGAATCGGTATCTAGCTCAATCATTATCACATGTGCATACACTGAATATTCATGTACTTATGGCCATAATATTTCAGTAATATTACAATTATAGTGAAAGTTCTTAGCTAGCAGTGGATATATTTATTAGATAATTTTATATACACATTGCTTACAATATTTGTAGGTTGTATTTAACCCTTAAGTTTAATATTTATTTACATTATTATTCTTGTGTCTTATTGATAAATTAAAATATATCCACAAAACAATTTTCAAGTACATCAATCACACACACACTATCCATACTCATCCTAATATCAAATTGAGTTTGCGACCCTGTATCCAACCTTTATAAGTAATGCTTAGTAATAGCTATATTTCATACACCCATAAGGAATATCAACATTAACATGAGGCAGGCAGTGATCTGAATAAGAGAAAACCTTTATCACTTAGGTTGAGGTATGCTAGGATTTTATCGCTAGTCATACAGAGAGATTTGGGTTTATATATTAACCTCTAGTCATCAATAAAGAAATCATCTTACAGTGTAGAAAATAACTAAGTGGCAAAACGCTTCCACTATGTTTAAATACTTTATAGACATGGAATAGATATTTTAGTGAGCGAGCTAAACTACGACTTCACTAGCTTGGTGGGGACTCTTTGTCCAACCACATATATACAGCTCTAACATCAATTTGTATAAGTAAAACTTTCACATCTACATTCCTCTTGCAAAATAGTACACTAGAACATGAGCCAACAATTTTTCTAAGCCTTAATTAGCTTCTATCTAGCTTTAACTTTATGATAATAGTATTAAGAAATGTGCATTAATATTTCCAAAACTATCTGTCTGCATGTTTATACCATAATGATGATGTTTTAGACCAACATTCACACAGCCTTCATAAAAGATAGCACTAGATCTAAGCATTTGACAACAATTACCGATCCAATCCACAAATATTTCCATTAATAATATCTCTCACTCTTTTCTTAAAAAAATGTAAAGCTTTAAAACAAGTCACATAATAATAATAATAATAATAATAATAATAATAATAATAATAATAATAATAATAATAATAATAATAATAATAATAATAATAATAATAATAATAATAATAATAATAATAATAATAATAATAATAATAATAATAATAATAATAATAATAATAATAATAATAATAATAATAAAGCATTTAACAGGCACATACAAAATGACTAGATATTAATTTTTTCTACCCCCAAAATAATAACAATAATAATTCTAACATGGAATAATTTTAAATGGATGAATATGATAAAAAAAAAAAATTATTTCTATTTTTTTTTAGATTAAATGTTCGAAATGAATTGCAATTCATAAAAAATATATTTAAATCATCCATGTGGATTGTCCTTTAGATTTCTGGTTTCCATTTTTCCCCTTTTTCCCTTCTTTGGTTTGTTTGTGTGCACACATGGCTTTATGTGAAATGAATCATTGTGATACGAGTTCAATTCTTATGCCAAAATGTACAAAGTTTTTACTACTGATGAGATTTTCTTATTTTGATTTCTGGGGATTACAGCTGAACATAACTTGTTTTTAATTTTGAATATATAAGTCCACTTCTTGATGTATTTTTCAGTTCACTTAGTATTCAGATTTGATGCTTTATATGAAATCAAAATCAAAATTTTGATTTTTTTTTCTGTAGTTTAAATTTTGTCATTTGTCTATTCCTGATAAATTAATGCAAGACAAATCAAGACGATGATCAATTTCAGAGAGAATGATGTGCACCCAATAAAAACTTACTCAAGATTCGTTTTTCTACTTATATCATTAAATTTGGCTAAGTTTCTCATTCAAGAGACAGACAGAATAAGTAACAATAAATGATTGTTTTTTCTCTCTTTTCTTTCTTTCTTAAAAAAAAATTCTTTCACTTTATCTCAAGACTTCTCAATAACTAATGATGAGAGAGCTTTCAAAAGAGGGAGATATTCAATAAGAGAGACCAGCCCCCCAACAAAAGAGTGAGCTTTTATATATTGTCTGGCTTCCTTCCTCCCCCTCCCCTGCACAGTCGACCTTCCAAAACCTTTCCGAAACATTTACGTCTGATCAGTATTTTCCTTTATTAATTGACTATTGTTTCTTTTCTCTTTTTTGTTATTTTAAATTTATGGCCTCTTGGAAGACCACCTTCCAAATTCATGTCTGCATTCCCATGGATAATTACCTATTATTTTTAAACTTAATTTCTTGTGTCATAGATATCACTTGATTTACTTTAGTAATTTTATGCTTGTGGAAATCACCCCAAAGAACAAATGAAAGAAAACTCTCCCCTCAGATTAAATAAGAGAATGCTCCCCCCCCCCTTTTACTTTTTCTATAATAATAATATTACATTCAAATATCAGCCTTTCAAGCTAATTGAGCACGCATCTTCTGAGAGTGTTAAATAAATGAATAATTTCTTCTTCAATCCAAAATATAGTATTTATGCAGGAATAAAAAGGATCCTTTATTTAACATTCTCAGAAGGCATGTGCTCAATTAGCTTGAAAGGCTGATATTTGAATGTAATATAATTGTAAACATGGCACTAGATCAAATAATTGCTTATTTACTTATAATAATAATAATAATAATAATAAAAGAAATGTATAGCAACCCAAATTCAAACCAAAATCTTGACTAAAAATTTTGGGCTGCTATGAATGAACTATTAAAACAAATTACTTCTTCTTTACAGGACCCCATGAGATGACATGGAATAATTATTATTTAATCATGAACCTTATAACTAAAATCTACAACTAAATCAAATACATACATGCATGTCTGAAATATACAATTTTAATTAAACGGATTGTTTAATATTATAATCCTTGAATTTTTTTTTACAATTTAATTTTACGAACTACTGAGTACTAACTTGTCATTGTAAAACTATGACTATCTAGTTTCACTCTCTAGAGTAGTTTTATAAATCGCACATCTCCCTCCTTTCTTTCCAATCTCCAACTATTAAACCTAACCCTAACCCTAACCCTAACCCTAACCCTTTAACCCTAACTCTTTTAATTTTAATTTTAATTTTATTTTAATTTTAATTCTTAATTTTAATTTTAATTTTAATTTTAATTTTAATTTTTTAATTTTAATTTTTTAATTTTAATTTTAATTTTAATTCTTTAATTTTTTAATTTTAATTTTAATTTTAATTTTTAATTTTAATTTTAATTTTATTAATTTTAATTTTAATTTTAAATTTTTTAATTTTAATTTTTTAATTTTAATTTTTTTAATTTTTTAATTTTTAATTTTAATTTTAATTTTAATTTTAATTTTAATTTTAATTTTAATTTTAATTTTAATTTTAATTTTAATTTTAATTTTAATTCTTTAATTTTAATTTTAATTTTAATTTTTTTAATTTTAATTTAATTTTAATTTTAATTTTAATTTTAATTTTAATTTTAATTTTAATTTTAATTTTTTAATTTTAATTTTAATTTTAATTTTAATTTTAATTTTAATTTTAATTTTAATTTTAATTTTAATTTTAATTTTAATTTTAATTTTTAATTTTAATTTTAATTTTAATTTTAATTTTAATTTTTAATTTTAATTTTAATTTTAATTTTAATTTTAATTTTAATTTTAATTTTATTTTAATTTTAATTTTAATTTTAATTTTAATTTTTAATTTTAATTTTAATTTTAATTTTTTTAATTTTAATTTTAATTTTAATTTTAATTTTTAATTTTAATTTTAATTTTAATTTTTAATTTTAATTTTTTTAATTTTAATTTTAATTTTAATTTTAATTTTAATTTTAATTTTAATTTTAATTTTAATTTTAATTTTAATTTTAATTTTAATTTTAATTTTAATTTTAATTTTAATTTTAATTTTAATTTTAATTTTAATTTTAATTTTAATTTTAATTTTAATTTTAATTTTAATTTTAATTTTAATTTTAATTTTAATTTTAATTTTAATTTTAATTTTAATTTTAATTTTAATTTTAATTTTAATTTTAATTTTAATTTTAATTTTAATTTTAATTTTAATTTTAATTTTAATTTTAATTTTAATTTTAATTTTAATTTTAATTTTAATTTTAATTTTAATTTTAATTTTAATTTTAATTTTAATTTTAATTTTAATTTTAATTTTAATTTTAATTTTAATTTTAATTTTAATTTTAATTTTAATTTTAATTTTAATTTTAATTTTAATTTTAATTTTAATTTTAATTTTAATTTTAATTTTAATTTTAATTTTAATTTTAATTTTAATTTTAATTTTAATTTTAATTTTAATTTTAATTTTAATTTTAATTTTAATTTTAATTTTAATTTTAATTTTAATTTTAATTTTAATTTTAATTTTAATTTTAATTTTAATTTTAATTTTTAATTTTAATTTTAATTTTAATTTTAATTTTAATTTTAATTTTAATTTTAATTTTAATTTTAATTTTAATTTTAATTTTAATTTTAATTTTAATTTTAATTTTAATTTTAATTTTAATTTTAATTTTAATTTTAATTTTAATTTTAATTTTAATTTTAATTTTAATTTTAATTTTAATTTTAATTTTAATTTTAATTTTAATTTTTTAATTTTAATTTTAATTTTAATTTTAATTTTAATTTTAATTTTAATTTTAATTTTAATTTTAATTTTAATTTTAATTTTAATTTTAATTTTAATTTTAATTTTAATTTTAATTTTAATTTTAATTTTAATTTTAATTTTAATTTTAATTTTAATTTTAATTTTAATTTTAATTTTAATTTTAATTTTAATTTTAATTTTAATTTTAATTTTAATTTTAATTTTAATTTTAATTTTAATTTTAATTTTAATTTTAATTTTAATTTTAATTTTAATTTTAATTTTAATTTTAATTTTAATTTTAATTTTTTAATTTTAATTTTAATTTTAATTTTAATTTTAATTTTAATTTTAATTTTAATTTTAATTTTAATTTTAATTTTAATTTTAATTTTAATTTTAATTTTAATTTTAATTTTAATTTTAATTTTAATTTTAATTTTAATTTTAATTTTAATTTTAATTTTAATTTTAATTTTAATTTTAATTTTAATTTTAATTTTAATTTTAATTTTAATTTTTAATTTTAATTTTAATTTTAATTTTAATTTTAATTTTAATTTTAATTTTAATTTTAATTTTAATTTTAATTTTAATTTTAATTTTAATTTTAATTTTAATTTTAATTTTAATTTTAATTTTAATTTTAATTTTAATTTTAATTTTAATTTTAATTTTAATTTTAATTTTAATTTTTAATTTTAATTTTAATTTTAATTTTAATTTTAATTTTAATTTTAATTTTAATTTTAATTTTAATTTTAATTTTAATTTTAATTTTAATTTTAATTTTAATTTTAATTTTAATTTTAATTTTTTAATTTTAATTTTAATTTTAATTTTAATTTTAATTTTAATTTTAATTTTAATTTTAATTTTAATTTTAATTTTAATTTTAATTTTAATTTTAATTTTAATTTTAATTTTAATTTTAATTTTAATTTTAATTTTAATTTTAATTTTAATTTTAATTTTTTAATTTTAATTTTAATTTTAATTTTAATTTTAATTTTAATTTTAATTTTAATTTTAATTTTAATTTTAATTTTAATTTTAATTTTAATTTTAATTTTAATTTTAATTTTAATTTTAATTTTAATTTTAATTTTAATTTTAATTTTAATTTTTTAATTTTAATTTTAATTTTAATTTTAATTTTAATTTTAATTTTAATTTTAATTTTAATTTTAATTTTAATTTTAATTTTAATTTTAATTTTAATTTTAATTTTAATTTTAATTTTAATTTTAATTTTAATTTTAATTTTAATTTTAATTTTAATTTTAATTTTTTAATTTTAATTTTAATTTTAATTTTAATTTTAATTTTAATTTTAATTTTAATTTTAATTTTAATTTTAATTTTAATTTTAATTTTAATTTTAATTTTAATTTTAATTTTAATTTTAATTTTAATTTTAATTTTAATTTTAATTTTAATTTTAATTTTAATTTTAATTTTAATTTTAATTTTAATTTTAATTTTAATTTTAATTTTAATTTTAATTTTAATTTTAATTTTAATTTTAATTTTAATTTTAATTTTAATTTTTTAATTTTAATTTTAATTTTAATTTTAATTTTAATTTTAATTTTAATTTTAATTTTAATTTTAATTTTAATTTTAATTTTAATTTTAATTTTAATTTTAATTTTAATTTTAATTTTAATTTTAATTTTAATTTTAATTTTAATTTTAATTTTAATTTTAATTTTAATTTTAATTTTAATTTTAATTTTAATTTTTTAATTTTAATTTTAATTTTAATTTTAATTTTAATTTTAATTTTAATTTTAATTTTAATTTTAATTTTAATTTTAATTTTAATTTTAATTTTAATTTTAATTTTAATTTTAATTTTAATTTTAATTTTAATTTTAATTTTAATTTTAATTTTAATTTTAATTTTAATTTTAATTTTAATTTTAATTTTAATTTTAATTTTAATTTTAATTTTAATTTTAATTTTAATTTTAATTTTAATTTTAATTTTAATTTTAATTTTAATTTTAATTTTAATTTTAATTTTAATTTTAATTTTAATTTTAATTTTAATTTTAATTTTAATTTTAATTTTAATTTTAATTTTAATTTTAATTTTAATTTTAATTTTAATTTTAATTTTAATTTTAATTTTAATTTTAATTTTTTAATTTTAATTTTAATTTTAATTTTAATTTTAATTTTAATTTTAATTTTAATTTTAATTTTAATTTTAATTTTAATTTTAATTTTAATTTTAATTTTAATTTTAATTTTAATTTTAATTTTAATTTTAATTTTAATTTTAATTTTAATTTTAATTTTAATTTTAATTTTAATTTTAATTTTAATTTTAATTTTAATTTTAATTTTAATTTTAATTTTAATTTTAATTTTAATTTTAATTTTAATTTTAATTTTAATTTTAATTTTAATTTTAATTTTAATTTTAATTTTAATTTTAATTTTAATTTTTTAATTTTAATTTTAATTTTAATTTTAATTTTAATTTTAATTTTAATTTTAATTTTAATTTTAATTTTAATTTTAATTTTAATTTTAATTTTAATTTTAATTTTAATTTTAATTTTAATTTTAATTTTAATTTTAATTTTAATTTTAATTTTTTAATTTTAATTTTAATTTTAATTTTAATTTTAATTTTAATTTTAATTTTAATTTTAATTTTAATTTTAATTTTAATTTTAATTTTAATTTTAATTTTAATTTTAATTTTAATTTTAATTTTAATTTTAATTTTAATTTTAATTTTAATTTTAATTTTA